>VYXD01005237.1:4141431-4159771 GCA_013397195.1 Hylia prasina
AAAAAAAAAAAAAGTTAAATAAAGGAAAATTATTGTAGAAATTGTCATGTTTTGGGCTCTCACAGAGGATGAGAAAAGGACTCAAACTGTTTTGAGGCTGTGGTAATACAAGGATCACACTTTTTCAACAGGAAAGTTGTAAGTCTGTGCAACACAACTGCAAACATGGATGGCTTGGGTTTTCATGGTTGGCTACATGATTTCAACTACTTAAAGCACACCTTACTACTTGGGAACCATGGAACTGTTTGTTTACATGAGACACCTATAAAATGAACATGACATCTAGGTTTCAGCTGAGGCAAACAAGCAGAGCCAGAAGGTGACCTGTGATCAGTTCTTAAGTGCCAGATGAGAATACATATAGCCTATTAGAATAATAGTTATATTTGTACAAAAATGAAAGAAAACAAAACAAAAAAAGTGTACTGTACGTAGATCTGTTTAGAGAAAAAAAATACTGTATTTTTACCTTTAATAAAATGATCTTGTATACTGTAATATTTTTACCTAAAAATGGAAAAAAATAAAATTACCTCATAATATTTTGTTGTACACTGGGTGAAATATTTGCTTCATCTTTTGGCTACCTACTACATGGGTTTGTTTTTTGGGTTTTTTTTTGTCTTTTCTGCAATATGTGAACAATGAAATCATTATATGAAGCAATTTTACCATGGGAATTCTGAAGCCTGAAAGAGCCAAAATGCAACACTTAAACTAAAATACATTTAAAATGAATAAAACTAGGGAATTAAAGGCTCCATGACCAACTACAGTCCACATAAATGACTCCTCATTTATGTTTAATTTGAAATTATTGTGTCATTTGTAAAATTAACATCTAAGAAGAGAAATTCAGCTCTGCTGGCTTCAGACAAACATAGTGGTGGTATTGAGTGAGCAAACCAAAGTCAAATGAGTAAGAAAAGCTTTGTCAGCTTTAGGTGGCAGGACAAGTGAAGGGACATCTGCCCTGATCACCCCATCTGGGTGAGTGCTGCTTTGCTCCCCTTGTTTGCAGCTGTAGGAAACCTGTCCTGTGACACTTCCTGCAAAGCGGTGTTGGGATGAAACACAAACACCAGCATTCAGCAGAGAGTACCCAACATCAGTGTGAGAAATCAGACACTGCAGGCAGCAGCATTTACTCAGCACTTTGGGCTGTCTCCCACAGCAAGTATTGCTGATATATATTCAGTTTTCCCCACAAGAAGAAGGAGTACACTTCTTGCCTCCTCCCCATCTTTCCACTGCGTATTTTTTTTTCCATTTGAAAAACCAGCCCTGTTGTCACAGCGCTGTCTTAAAATTTAATCTGATTATAGCTCTACACTTGGCTCCTGATCAAAGTATTCTTTCACCCTTCCCATTTAGTGTTTTAGGGATTGAAGGAAAACTATTCTAAGTAGAACTTACAAGGACCACCATAATTTAAATTTCTCATGATATTGAATGCAAGCCCCACAAAAAGGTTTAGTTGAAATGTTATGATGCACTTATATTTTGTATATTGAAATGCAGCTCAGCAAAATGTCTGATCTGCAGTACAGCAACACCTACAGGAATATTCTTCTAGTGCTAAATATTGCAATCAGTCCATGCTCTGGTCAGCACAAACACCATACTGCAGATAACTCTGCTGAATTTTTGGGTCCCAGGTGGAGGTGCAGCTGTGCCCATCAGCTCTTGTCCTTCCAGCCTCTGCACGGGTGAAGCACTGCAGTCCTGCAGTCCATGCTGCTCTCATTCAGGAACCTGCCAAGAAAGAGCACAATTTTCTCTAGGACTTCAAAAGCAGACTAAAAGATGTATTATAAATACTGTTAAAAAAAAAAATCTGCTTCCTCTCTTTTTGCACTTACATTCTTGAAAGTATCAAAGTACAGAGACTTTATATAAATATTCATGGCAAGCAAAACCCCACTACATCAGAGCACTTTTCTCATCTGGTCCCAGTAACACACCCAAGGAGTTGCTCACTGTGTATTAATGGGCTGTTGGCAGAAGCAGAGTTTATTCTCCAAGGTCAGTTTAAAAGAAGTTAAAATTAAGAAGCTTCACTGAAAGAGAAGCCTGAGAGAGAGTTTGAAGAGGAAAAATCAAGGTAGGTGAGTCCCAGATTGGACTAGACCTGAGACATGTGGGTCCCCTGTCCCATTCCCCATCCCCAGGTGGAGCTCCTGGCAGAGCAGGGCCACAGCAACCACCCAGTTGAATTTGGTCTGGTCTGTAACACCTCTGACCTTTGGCTTTGTAATGTAGGTTTTAGTATTCCTTGGACAAATTCATACTGTGCAAGGATGGAGCTTTACCCAAATTATTTGCAGATACAGAATTATAATTTTTTATGGGAAATAAGAGAGGTCACATAAAAATGAAACTAATCTGAAGTCATCTACACAGAGGTGAAGATTCTTCAAGAGATTGACATAATTCTGCAAATACCGCAGGCCAATCAAACTGGAACTTAAATAGACACCTGAGGAAGATCAGAACAAAGTCATTCACTAGCCACTTTTGATTTACTGACTGTCCAAATCTCTAGAGAGTTGTTTCACACCTTGCAGAGGCCAAACCAGTCAGCTGCTGCTGAGAGTGGAAAAAACAGCAGGAAGAATTTACAGGATTTGATATTTCATGGGGCTGAACAACCTGGTATTAATCCAGGGACCTCTGCTGCCCAGAGGTGCAAGTCCCAAAACAAAGGAGCTGCCCAAGGGCATCTGGCACCATGCCCTGCTTTCAGCAGCAAGGGATGGGCTGTGCAGCCACAGATGAGATACCTCATACACATCTTTGCTCTCCAGCTGGCTTCAGTCTGCCTGTAACTTTGCTGAGAATGACTAACAAATACTGTCCTCAGTTCCCAAAAAACATGGTTTAAAAGTAAATATTAAAAAGAATATGAATGGTGTAATGAATAGTGGCTTACAAGACTGCCTGCATCCTGACCAGAGCTCATTTTAAATTGTCAGAGCTAGGCTTTATTTTTAATTAATCTATAGGAGGAAAGCATTTCCAGCAGGCAGGCCAAAAGAAATTGCCCTAATTAAAAGATACAAGAAATGAATGATCACTCAGTAAGGACAAGCCAGGACACAGTCCATCACCACAAAGGCAGGGAGCTGAGCAGCGTGGACGGAGTTCCAAGCACATCTCCAGCTGAGAGCAGATCTCTGCTGCACCACGGCCAGGAGGGAGGGGACAGGAGCAGGGCTGCAGGGTGGGCAGGGCAGCACCCTGCCACACAGCCCCTCTGCTGCCTGCCAGCCCCAGGCAGGAGCCTGACTAACAGGGCATTTCACTCCTCAGTTGGCTTCTCTGACTAACCAACAGGCAGGGAAAGAAAAGCCACAGCTTCATAGCCAAGGCTGGCAGGCTGTGCTCAGAGGGGCAGGATTGGTGTTTCCTCTATCCAGACACTATAAATGCTTTCTTTGGGACCTGATAAACAGTTCTGCCCTTGCTTTGGCCACAAATCTCTCACCACTCCAGAGCTAGATGCTGCAGGCAGCTGGTCCCATGGCTCCCATTTCACCTTGGCTGTGAGTGGGCTGTAAACACTGCAGGTACCACACCTACTGCTGGACAGCAGCCTGCACAAACTACAACCTTAAGGAACTTACATTTTTACTGAGAAAGGATGAAGATTGCACAGAGGAAATGAAATAGACCTAGCTTCCAGCAAAGGAAGGCAGATGCAGAGAAATTCAGTGATTTGCCTTATTGACCTGAAAGGAAAGGGCCAAAAATGGGGCTGTGGTTGTGAATCTTATTAGAATGAAAATACGCCCATTAACTTTGCCCTCTTTTAGTCCCTGTTCAACATGTTTGTAGGGCATATACTCCTCAGTGAGGGATAAGCCCTGCCAGTGCCTGATGCCATCAGCACAAGAGCAACGGAAAAAAAAGAATGATTGCCTCAGTGATCATATATAATTTTTGGAAATCGTTCCCTTCAATCCCTGGGAGATTTTAGTGGCTCTATATCATGTCTTCATTATTGTTGAATTTAAATAAAGTCAAATTGAAAGGGAGATTATAACCAAAGGAGCAAAATGACAAAACTGGTTCTGGAATTTTTGATGCATTTTACAGCAGGTAAAAGGACACTCACTTCAGGTCGAGACAGACATTTAGCACAAACCTGCAGTGTGACAAAGGGGATTTTGAAGGGCTTAAACAGTTAATGAACAGCTAATGATCCTGTTAATACAAAACGAATGTTTACTGTAATACAGACTAATATTTAATTCCATTACTAATGATCAATTATTGTGTTGCAAGGTCTTAATTAGGCTTACACAGCAGGAGCATGGGGGATCTGGTGAGGAGATGAATGTCTGTGTGAAGTCACTGCCCTGACTCCAGGCTCTTCCCCAGCAGCTGCCCCTGTGGTGGGCACAGCCTTGGCAGCTCAGCACATCCATGTGCCATGGAGCAGGAGGTGGAGGTTGTTCCCTTGAACTTCCAAGTGGGTGCACACAGACTCCATTGCAAGTTGCTTTTGAAAACAAGCTGACAGAAACCTGTTCCTGGGCTCTGTGAGCTGAGAGCATCCTGCACTGTGCTGTGTTCTCCCCTTGGAGCAGGGCTCCCAGTCCCATTGGTACCCAGCATCCCTTCTGATGGAGCAGGAATTGCAGGAACTCACTCCAAGATTTTCATTTGAAGATGAAAAATTCTGTGAAATAAAAAGCTGGTTTGATGTAAAAGTGCTCTCTGTATAATAATATGCTTTGGGCCAAATCTTCATCATGATTCCTAAACACAATTTAAAATTTGAGCTCATCCGAAAAAGAAGCTTGTTGGACTCCTGTGTCTTAGAAGCAGCACTGACTGGTTTTGTCAGTCACTCCTGCAGCCAGCAGGACAGACAGACAGGGCTTCAGCAAGATACTCAGAAGACCACACTCCTATTCCCAACTCTGCATTTGCAGCCAGCCAAGTGAGCCCATCGTTTAGGGACTTCTATTTTTGTCACAGACCTCAGGCAAGCCTTTGGGTGACTAGAGGCCAGCAGGCTCATTGGAGGGGCAGCCTCTCAGCACAGCCAGGAGCAGCACTGCAGCAGCAGAACTGCAGCTCCCACTGCCAGGCAAAGCCTCGCTGAGATCGAGGTACCACAGGGAATGATTAACAGACACCTCATCATCCACTGCAAAGACACAACTAGACGGAGACTTTTGAGCTCATTAAACACTCTCAAGTGCACGTTGTGTACCTGGGAACACCTGGCTGGGTCCCTGCTGCCACCTGGGCATGGCACCAGAGCCACATTTGCCATGATGCCCTGGAGCCACCATTCCTGCCGTGACAGGAATCCTTGTGGGAAACACAAGGAGGGGAGTGGTGGCAGAGACAGCCCAGCCCAGGCACAGCAGCTGCAGAGAGCAACAGGTCTTGGGGTAAAACTGCTGCCACTTTCCTCCAGGGTAGGAGGGGAGGGATGATATCACAGACTTGAACCACAAACTTACACCAGGTTTTGCTTTCAGAGAGAACACAGTGGGAGCAGCTGTCTGCAGGCAGGAGAAGAATGAGAATGAGGGAGGAAATTTGCACGCACAGCAGCTGATCTGTAGCAGGGAAACTGAGGTGTGCATCACCTGCCTGTGCCTGACTGCCCTTTAGGGTAAATTACAGTCCATGCACTATGAGTTTTACTGCTGGGTTTCTTCAAATATTTAGAAGAAAATGGGGAGGAGGGGTGGGGCTCATGTTCTGCATCCATCCTAAAGTGAATATTATGAGCAAGGAAATGTGCAACTAAAAATGTGATTAAAGGAGAGGAAAAAATGGGTGTCAGCAGGCATAAGGGAAAATAACAACCCTTTCTCAACCGGAGTTACAGCCACCAGCGTGAACTGCTGCCTGTGGATGCCTTCACCCAAGCTGTGCTGGCTCAGAGATAACCCCTGGGGACAAACAAAGCCTGGATACACCGACAGAGTCTGCCAAAAGCCACCCCTGACCCCAGACATTGGCTGTGGCACAGAGACAGCACCACAAGGTGGTGGGAATAATTGTGCCTGGTAATGCCAGTTGATGCCACAGCCTGCAGCAAGCCCTCAGCCGCTAAAACCCCCAAGCACCTGGTGCTCTGAGAGGAGAGAAACTGCTGTTTGCTTGTTAGATTGCTTTTTTCAGGAGATTTTTCCTGGCTTTTAAATGTTTGAAAGCTTCTGTAGCTGCAGAGAGCTGTGAGGAGTTTCTCTATATTTTCTCCATGCTTTAGAATGACCTGTGGAAGTCCCACAGGGATTTCAGGGGGCATGAGCATTCACGAGGGGAAAACACAATCCAGAGAACTCCCAGACACAAACTGCTCCGGATAGAAGAGAGGGGAGGTGGACCCGTGTCTCCTGCTGCTGGTTGCAGTGGGAGCCAGCAGGTTGTGCTCATGAACAAGAAATCCACGGCTCTGCCTCTGGGATGCTCTGCTGTAAAATCAAAGCCGCAGGAAAACAAAATTCCTCTTTCTGCAGGGCTTTTCTCCAGCTCATTACAGCAGCCTGCCTACATGTTTTAACAGCCCATAAAACCACAAGGATCTGGCACTTATTAAACTCTGTTATTAAAAAATAGGAATGTTGAACTGATGATTTCTTGTTAGAAAGTCAGTATTTCTTCAGTATTTCCTCAGCTGACTTTGATACACTCAGAGACATTTCTGCTTTTTACTGTGTTACTCTTTGTTTTTTTAAGTGTCTACTGACTCCCAGGGGACAACACCTTTCAGTATCTCTCATTTGTACCTGCACAAAATATAGATATAGAGCTCCAAGAGAAAATTCTCTCTTCATCTGAATGTTGTGTGTAGGACCTACCACGGCCAGAACTGCTGCTTCCCTAATGTAGGGGTTCTGCTATTTAAACTTACTGAAAAATATCAAGGCTAAGTTATCTTTCAATTTGTACCTACATAAGCCAACACCAAACTGATTTAAATTAGAAAATAAAAACATGTTTCTGCTATCATCTCACATGCAGGGTTTCCTTAATCCGTTCTTCCAATTTGGGTAGTATTTCTAACAAAATGTGGACAATTCTTACATCTGAGGTACCAAGATGTTTGTGATAGCAGAATGACTGACAGTTTTTTCCAAAATCTGATAAGGAATCCCTCCAGCATTCACCCTTCTCTGAGCTGGAATTGAGCCTTAAGCCTCTTTCTTGTTCCCCTTTCTCGGCACAAAGCCTTTCCTTGACTAAAGGCAGCACTTCAGTCATAACCTGAATTCCGTAAGTGCAGTAGTTTATTTCTTGCTCATCTTCTTGCAGCAGTGACTCAGAAATCTTTGTGTTAGAACAGCTTAAACCAACAACCTTGGTGCTCCCAGAAGCTTAAGGCCAGTGAAGGCTCAGGAGCAGCTCTCCAAAACCAGCATAAACTGACTCCTGGTGCCCAGAGATACCTGGGATGCTCCGGCAGTAGGAAGGGACCCCTCTGGGCCTGGGCTGAAAGGCAGGAGTGATACAGAATTATGGGATGGCACATCCACCACAAGTCAATTTAAATTGGGTATTCACAGTAAAAAAGCTGAGCTGGCCCAGATGAAGGAGTTCAAATGTTTCTTGAGAAAAGGAATAAAGCAGACATAAAAGCATGCTGTAACTGACCAGTGAAGATCAGAAACATCAAGAGGAGTCTCTCAGCAGCTCTGTGTGTCAGTCCCACTGCTCCCTGTGCTTCCCACAGCCCCGAGCTGCAGGGACCTGGAGCCACCCCCACGCCACGGGCACCCCCTGAATGTGACGTGCTCAGCCTGAACCACAGCCTGCATCTTGCTCAGGCACAGGGCTGTGGTTCAGAAACATATTGTTACCTAAGTCAATCCCCTCAGCCAACCAATTCCAGCAACTCACTTGGAAAACACCACCCACGTTCTGTAAAAATTCAGATTTGAGATGCAGCCCACAGAGATTAATGAGGGTTTGAATTTATGCCTCAAGAGCTTCCAATGGTTTGGTTTTTCTGCTATACCATTATAATCTTCCTATACATGAAGGCTGCTCACATACTTCCAGAAAGGGCTTGATTTCACAGCTATTAAAATTGCATTCAGGAAAATTAAATAGATAAAGCAGTTGCCATTACTCATGCTGTATTTTAGCACAAGGTCTGGTGATGCAAATTAGTGTGCAGTGGCCAAACTGAGTTTCAGGTGGTATTCTTCTCAGCTGAAGCTCTGCCATGTGCAGGTGGGCCCCATGAAAGGGACCCAGTGGGACAGGGGCTCTGCAGGGCCCCTCCACGTGTCCTAGCACTGGGGGGCACTTTCCAGCAGCCCCCAGAACATGGTGGGGTTGTTTTTCCCTGTGGAGAGCTTTTCACTGAGGTTTGAGGAATAGCAGAAGCCGACAAGACCCTTCCAGAGTTCTTCAGCCTAGTGACAATTCCAGCAGACCTAGTGACAATTCCTCACCACTCAGACACAAATGCTTCTGGAAGACATCCCGCTGAGTGCACTCATAAAAAGCAATCAAGCACAGCTCTGCACTGCAGTACAAACACTAAACAAGGTGTTAGCTTGGGCACAGCAGCTGGAAAACACCTCTGTGAATGTATAGTTCACTCTACTGTGCTACAGCAGACACAGGCAGTCCTAGCAGAGCACCAGAGTTCTGCCTCTCCCTGTGAGTGTTGCTTTTCAGATCTCATTTTTATCAAGTTTGAATTGGACACTCTGGGGAAAAGGAGGGGCAAGAATCCCAGCACTGGCTGAAAAGCCAAATAACCTTGTTCACACAGACTACCTGAAAATGTCTCTATCCTGTCCACCTCTCCCAGGAAGGACAGAGAGAACATACACCTTTTCTTAGCACCGACTATCTCCTCATACATATTTCTGAGTGATCCAGGAACCTATAAAGCTGCAGGAAAGAAAAGACATTCTTCCTCTCTACGCATTACATGTGAGACACTCTGAAACGGCTCTCAGGATTGTCCCACAGCCCAAGCCCAGAATGACAGTGTGGACCACCACTCTGTCACTTGTGGTATTCCTGCTTCTGCAACTGCTTGAGCCTCATTGTGCACAATCCAGCACAACTGTACACATTTCATGGTTAATGTACTCAAAATAAGCATTACTCAGACTGATGACTAGGTCTTCCCTTACAGCCATCTGGATGGTTTATTTTAGAAAGTGATTTGGAAAACAGTGCTTTATTCATAATTATTCCGAGGGCTCCGTTAGAACACGGGGTGGTGGGATCCAGCTCCTCCCTGTGCCTTGCTTTTCTCTCACTGGCCTCCAGCTTCACATCCCCCTCAGTAGTTCCCACAGTTTTTGAAGAAGGAAGATCACATTTATCATTAACCACAACACCCTCTTATCATCAGACTTTGAACTGCAGCACCATGCAGGTCCCAGAGGTGACCCTGAGGTAAACTCCCTGACCCAGAGCCACCACACACACCTCTAGCACATGTCACCTTGCACTGGGCTGCAGCGACTGACAGAGCTGCACTTTACATAAATGCAAATTCAAGTGCAAACTGCTCCCTCAGGCCTTTGCTGGCATTGCTGCCTTTTAGTGTGTGTCACTTGGTGCACTGGAGCCATGATGGGCAGTGGCAGGGTCAGGATGCCACCAACACAGGTCCCAGAGGCTGATGCCATCCTGCCATGCAATGAGGGAGAGACACTTTAAATTTAGGAGGGGTTCTTGTGTATCTCATCCAAGCCTCATGGTGCCTAAATTATTTATTGTGCATTTGCTGCATTATTTATTGAGTCACTTTTGCCCATACATGCAAGGAATGTGAGCCAATGGCTTTGCCACAGATTTCATACCCCATCCTAGCTCCAACAGTTCCTCCCCATTGTCCTCTAAAGGACAGATTACCATGCCATTTTCAAGGTAAATATATTTCCCCTTGGCTGCAGAGTTGTCCTTGGGTGAAAAGGTCCCAACCAACCTCTGGAGAGGCAGGATCTTGCTCAGCAGCTGTGGCAAAATGAGCTGAAATTATCCCAAAAGATCATAGAAAGAGCTTTTCTATAAATGTGGCTCTGGTCACTGAGAATAAGGAGCCATCTTTCTACCCCTGGGTATTCACATGCCCTGCAGGGCACTGCTGACTCTCCTGCTGTGGCTCCCTCTTGGAGGGATTGTGGCCACCACAGCCATGGAGCATTTCCCGTGTTTGATCCCCTGAAGCTGTCAGGGATTGGCATGGAGCTCTGTTAGGGGAGGTTTAGGTTGGGTATCCCCACCCAGGGGGTGGCCGGGCACTGGAACAGGCTCCTCAGGGCAGTGGTCACAGCACCAAGCCTGACAGAGCCCAGTGAGTGCCTGGACCACCCTCCTGGGGACAGGGTGAGATCTCTGGGGTTGTCCTGTGCAGGGCCAGGAGCTGGACTCAGTGATCCTTATGGGGCCCTCCCAGCTCAGGATATTCTGATTCCATGACTGGCTTTGCTTTCCCATGTCAGGGCAAAGCTTCTGTCTGCTGTTTCACCAGAGCCAAGGCTGCCTTTTCAGAGAACATTTCCATCTGTAATTACTGCACAATGGGACAAAGTGAGGGTGCTTTGATCACGTATTCATGGTATCTCCCCTGCTTTGAAGATAACTCTGCAGAGCGACAGCAGCTGTTTTAATCTCCCAGGTGGTGCCAATAAATACAGGAACTGGTAGTTTAACACAACGTTATCCGTGTTCTCATATTCCTCCAATATCTAATAATAGAACAAAAGTGTGAAATACAGCAATGATCCCACAGCTGCAACCACCTATTAAACCAAGACAAGACTGACAGCACCCCCCAGGACAGTGAATCGTCAAATGCCCTCCCATCTGCAGAAAGGATTGCAGATTTCATTTGTTTCTCCAATACCTGTCAGAGCAGGAAAAAAAGGAAGGATATTTTAAAAGGGTATCAAAAATCATCACTGGCTGGCCCAGGATGGAACCTCTTAAATTGTCAGGTCTCACAGCAGAGTCTGCATGCCACTTCTGCAGGTCTTTCATAATCCTGCCCTGTCAGAAGGTTATAGGGCTGCCTGTGATTTGATCTCTAAAGTAATTGCTAGTTGGGAGACATAAGACCATTCATTATATTTCACAAAGAACGAAACAAAACACAAAAATAACAAGACAGAGGATAGATTTGGCTTGTTGAAACAGATGGATATTCCCTCAACAGCATTTCAAGGGCAGGAAGATGCACCAGTCTCTTTCCCACTATGGATTTTTAATAAAAGAAGCAGAAGCAAACAAGGAGGGTTGATACCATGAGGCTGCAAAGGCAGCTGCAGTCCCAAGACAGGCAATTTTGCCTACAGTTCGTGCTGTGTGGTCTCCAGGGATGTATTCTTTGCTGGCATTAATTGGCATGGAAAATCAATACAGCCACGTGTGAAAGCTGCAGTTGGTGCCTGGGTTTTTCTTTCCTTCCCCTCCACTCACAGAGATGTGCTGTATATTGACAAATTGCTCCTTGGATGATATGTGCTAACTCCACAGATCCTCAAGTAAACTCATTTCTCTCTAGTCCCCTCTGGTGCAGGGACTTATGAAAGCAGTTGTGATTCCTGGATCTCTGCCTTTGGCTACACCTGTGATTAATGGCATTCCCCAAGTCTTGCAGATCTGGGATTTTGAGAATATGGTGAGAGGAAATTTGAATTTGTAGGGCCCCAGGAGTCTGAAGTGTTTTGTGTCAAATCTTCCCTCTGTGGCATTAGATTAGCCCCATTTACACATTATTTTCTCCAGACTTTGCATTGCAAATAGTGATTCTTTAGGGGTTCCTTGAATCCATTTTTTGTTAAAGATGAAGAAGCACACTCAAGTTTTTTGCTGTTGTTTCCCTTGAGACTCCATCCATTTTTGGCTGTACTTTCCTGCATATTTTTCTCTTATCTAAACATGAATAGTTTACTCTTCTTTTTTTATTATTATTTCTACTCAACTTTCACTGTTTTATTATTGGTTTTTGCATTTCTCTGGTGCTGGTGTGACATCCCAGAGAGGACAGGATGGATGCCACACAGTCCCAACAGAGTTGTCCACTCTTGCTGAACCTCTGAGACTGAATACCATTCCTTGCTCCTTACTGGAGATCTACTAAGGGCTGAAAGGACAATCAATCCATCAGTCAATCAATCAATCCAAATTGAGACCATGGTTAAGGGGGAGTTCAGCTGGCTGCTGGTTTTCCCTCTCAGTGGCTTTATCTCTGGAGCAGCATCAAGGAGATTTGCTTGACAGCAGCCCAGCAGATAGGAACCTATGGTTCAGATAAACAATGTAAACAGGGAAACAACAAAATAATTACATGGAGTGCACTTGCACAGGAATGAGAGCAGTAACAGGGGAGTAGCCAGAATGGTGCAACTGAACAAGGATGAGTTTGTAAGTGTCCTGAGGAAGGGATTATCTATTCAAAACCTTCTGCTTTTCCAGAATTATCATCTGGTCTAGCAAAAGGCTCTGCCTTTTCCTAAGGATTTGGTGTCAGCTGTAGATGACATTTGATGCCACGTTGATGCCACTCTCCCTGTGTGCAAAGATGCCCCTGTTGGTGTCTCCACAGACATGGGCCAGAGGAGGAACATATAAGGCTGAGAGCATTGGGATGATTCAGTGTGGAGAGGGAAGGCTCTGGGGTGGCCTTTTTGTGGCCTTTGAGCATGTGAAGGGGCTACAAGAAATCTGGAGAGAGGCTGTTTACAAGGGCTTGTAGGGCTAGGACAAGGGGGAATGGCTTCAAACTGAAGGAGAGAAGGTTTGGATTGGATATTATAAAGAAATTCTTCTCCCTGGGAGTGGTGAGGCCCTGGCACACGTTACCCAGAGAAGCTGTGGTTGCCCCATCCCTGGAAGTGTCCAAGGCCAGGCTGGATGGGACTTGGAGCAACCTGGGATAGTGAAAGGTGTCCCTGCCCATGGCATGGGATTGGAATGAGATGATCTTTCAGTTTCTTTCCAACCCAAACCACTCTGATTCCATGTCCAGGCTCGACTCTTTGACACTGCAAAACAAGGACAAAATGAATCCAACTTTGTGGTGCTTTTCATAAAGGAATTGCTCATATGTCTGAGGATTTAAATTATTCTGTCAGACATTGCTGCTGGCATGAACTGTTGGCATGGAGACTGATGCGAAATTTAATACAACATAAATAAAATATTAATGACATGGGAGAAATCAGTAGTGATTTAAAGAGATACTGAGCTGCCAACCAAGCTATGGTTTGGAGTTCATCATATGAACAACAGGGAAAAGTGATTAAAGCTATAAAGGGCAGTGAGGAAGAGCCTCATTCTGCCAAAGTCTTCTGACCATAAAAAGCACTCAGAAACGTCTGATTTGGCAGAGGGATGAAATGAAGAGCTTCCTTAATTTTTTTTCTTTTTCCCCAACAGAAAATAATGGAAGGTATCAGAAAAAAACAAGGCCAGGCCAGCAGGCTGTGGGAGATGTCTGAGAGTGCCCCAGATACATCACAGCACCCACTGAGGGCAGGAAAAAACTCTTGCCTCAGTCTGGGGTTGCCTTTGCAAGAAGACAACTACCCAGAGGAGAGAAGAAAGGATATTGCTAGAGTGCAGTGCCTAGAGCAAGGAAACATTGCTGATTATATTACCATGGGTATAGGCAGAGAGATTAAGGTTAAAATCCCTCTTTCAATAATAAAATTGTTCCAATAGGTTCAGCTGATTCTGACACCAACCCAGATGTGCAAAGGTTGAATTAGAGTATTTATTGGAGGCAGTTGGAAAAATGTATCCCATTCTCCAACACCCTGAGCATACCTTTCCCAGTACAATTGTTGGATTTAGTGCTGCATTGCCAGTTTGAGAACTCTCTTTCTCCTGCAGAGCTACTCCATTGAAAAATGCCCAACAACGCCTCATTCTGAATGCTCACACTAAGTCATTTTTGTAGTCACATGCTTCCAAAACATGCAAAGATAATGGGCACTGAGTATAACCTAGAGCAGGATGGAAAACACTAAATGAAATCAGATACTTACATGAGCTTTTCACAGGCCCAGGTAATTGAAAAGCTCTTGGTAAACTGCCAGAGAGAGTCAGCAGAGAGGCAGGAATGATCAGAACAGGTCCTGAGCTGGTGCAACCAACACAGAGCTCAAAGTCAGACCAACGTTATTGCAATAGCTGGTTCATCCAAAACAGCATGTTTATTATTTATTAATGTCTAAATGAATGGGAAGTAGGTCCTCTCTGCTCGTGTCTTTTCTCTTCACAAGGCTCTGTTATCCACCATCCCTCAGTCCAGATCCTGTTACTGGTTGTATGCAAACAATATTAAAAAATAAATTTTCTGAAACCTGATAATTTTCCATTTACATAAATCATAAAAATTTCTCTTATGTGCACTGGAAGAGAAAGGCTGAGTGGTTTGGGAGTAATGTAAGTATATCTGGGCTAAATATCTGAGAGAGAGCTGGAGATGAAAGACTCCCATGTATTAGTCATAATTTAAAAGCCCTGTCTCCAGGAGATAAAATTGTCCCAAGTAACTACTATAAATGCTGACTTTCTAATGCAGAACTTACAGCACTTCTTACTGAATGCTCTGTGCATCACAGAGCACCATCACAAAGAGCTACAGGAGGACATTTTGTTGGGTGACAATGGAGACCACAGCATAATAACTGGGGATTTGTGCTCTATCATTAACTTACTATTCAAAATGAACCAGAGAAAACAAGAGACACACATCCTCCAGAGCCACAGGGCAACAAGTTCAAGGGCCCTTTTCTGTTTGCAGGTGCAGATCAGTCAACTGGGCATTTGTGCATGTGCAAATTGTCACAGTGCCTCTTGCACAAATGGGTATAATTGTATCTGAAATATTTTAGGCATAATCTCCTGTAGGAAGCTTGCACAGGCACAGGGATTAGTGGGAATAGCCACTGGGACAATCAATACACAAGGCACAAAATCACTGCACATCTCCATCAATTATTCAGTGAATGAGAGCTGATGTTGGGGCTGGTCTGCGGCTGTGTCACTTTATTGCACACTATCTAAAAAGCTGCATGAGGTGCTTATTGACTCATGGGGATGTGGGGAAATGCAGGAGAATGGTGTGGAAGTGCTCATTAAAGTGTTTAGCACATGCACCTATTGTGCTTGTTTTCCTTCTATTGTCTCTTGGGCAAGCCAGGAGGATGGGCCCTCTCCCAGAGAGGATGCCTGAAGTCAACATCAAAAATATTTTCCTGGGAAGTGGATACTGATTTATAAACAAAAGTGCTCCTGGGCAGAGGCCAAATGTCCTCATTGCCTGGTTAAAGTCACCTCTGCACCTTCCATGGTCCCTCTGGATCCGTCCAACAGAGGATAAACCTCCAGCCTCACCTGCTGGGGAGGGGCACCTGCAAAGGGCTGTGTCCTGCACCAGTGACCTGAACACCTGTTCCTCTGTACCTTCTCCACAGAGCTCCTCTCCATGGGCTCTGTATTCTAGACCAAAACTGTCTTTATTCAGCAATAACTACCCTGCAATTCTCACATCATTTTAGGAGAAAAAGACAGGGAAAACCAGGAAGCCTTATTCAGTCACTTACTAAAAACTGGTTCCTTTCTGTCAGTGCCCATGACCTCTATGGCCTGACGTGCTTCTAAAAACAGGTCCTGGTCTCCTGCTGTCCTGCATTCTCCTCTTTTCTACATCCCTACCATCTCCCTTTTCCCCTTGTCCCTTGCCTATCCACACTTTAGAGCAGTTCCTTGCACTGAGAGCTCCTAACTACACACCCACAATTGGAATCTTGGTGTTACTCCCTCTCAGATCAGTCTCTTTGGTGCTGTTATCATGCTATCATGCCGAATTACATTTTCATTACTGTAACCTCAGATGCTCCTTTAGTTCCAGTAAGTGCTAACAAAATCATTTGTGGAAGTACTTGCAATTAGGTAAATAATTATAAACACATTTATAGTAACTCAGCAGAGCATTAGGCTGCTCAGGAAAAGCTCACTTCCAGGCAAACAGGTTTCAGCATCAGTTCCTTCCCACTGCGGAAGGTGAGGGTGATCAGAGATGGATACCTGGGGGAATGATGCCAGCTGTGCTCCCAGCCTGAACCCCTGTCTTCCAGCCTTGGTGAGGGCTGTGGAAAGCCAGCAGAGAGGGCAGCACCTCCCCTGCTGACCTTGGGAGCTCCTACAGCCGCGGGATGTATTTCTCTGGAGCAGAGTCTCACAGGAGTGTTTTCCTGGCTACCATCTGCTGTGCTGGGCAGAGTATCAACAGCATCCATCAGAGGAGCTGTTGATAAAAATCAGCAATAAGGCTCAGGATTAGCACTCGAAGAGAAAACCAGCAAATATTCAGTTTTAAACAGCAACAAGGCCAGAGTATGTGAGAGGTGCAATTTTTCTTCTTTTTTTTTTCCATCATGCAAAAGCAAGATCTTTCAGCAACCTTAACAGAAAGTATTCCCTAAGCTGCCTGCTGAGCAAACCTCAGAGACCCAGGAAACCCACAGGAGTCAGCTGCCACCTACTTCCCAAACAGCAGAGGTGCTGCTCTCTTCAGGCATTCACCACAGTGCTGCCTTTAAAAGATGACTAAAACACCTTAAAAGCATCCATGTTATGCCAGATTTCTCTAGAGGACACTTGCCTAGAGGAATTTAAGAAGTTGTATGTGCCGTCCTTCCACCTAGGGCTGCTTGCTGTTACCTGGGGATGCAGACACTGCCTGCACACCTTCCCCCCTCCCACCCCCTCCATCCTAGCTCAGTTCACAGGGTTTGGTCACCAATTGCATCAATGAGGGTTGTTAAAATCAAACAGCTGATTTTGTGCAGAAACGGTAGCCTTTATGTAATTTTTGTCAACTTTGGCTGTGACAGTGGTTATTATCAGCTGAGGAGTTGTGAGCATCAAGCGGAGATGTTTTCTGCAGCTGCTTCAGCAAGATCACAGGCGACCTCCTGGTGCCATTTAAATGCTTCTCTCATCGAACATTCAAAAGCTGAAGGGCTCAGACACATTCTTTGCCCCTCATTTCATCACAGCTGACCCAATAACACACAAAGGGAGCTGATTTGCCTTTGGAATGCCAGATCTTGCAACCATGGCAATGCATAAATGTGTTTCCCTTCCCCCTCCTCAGAGAAAGTAGCTCAAGTACAAAAGCCCCAGAAGAAGGGAGCAGTTTGCAGTGAATCTGGAGTGAGCAGGCAGTGCCAGCCAGGAGTGTCCAAAGTGCCTGACACAAATCCTGTGCAAGGCACTGACAGCTTGCAAGAATCATACACGTTAATCTACTTAGCTGAATTTGCTATAAGCTTGCCCCAGGTTTTAAGGTTTGCTATAAGCCACCAAACAACCCTGTCTGATTAGGTTTAGTCATTCCAGCACAACTTTCTGAGTCAGAAGAATTTAGTATTTCTATGGCAGAAAATGGTAAGTTCCAGTTGGACAAAGCACAAGCTTTGTAAGGAAGTTCAGAGCCTGAGAGGAACCTCAATGTAATTTTCACCTTGTGCATTCTCCAAATTTGATGGGTTTGTTTTCTTCAATGAGAAAATACTGATACTTCAATAGATGCTTTAGCACAGCAGAACAAAAATATTCACACCTTTAATGAAACATGCTCATGTAGCCTGTGGCTCACTTTGGATTCTCATCTCACTGGTGACTCCTGCCCTAATCTTGTCACACGCCGTTTCTCTGGGTGACTGCAAATTTCCTATTTTCCAAAGGAAATTAAAAAGTCTCCTTGAGACGTGCAACAAAATCCTTGCAGCGAAATAGGAAAAGAACTTTCACGGCTGTTTTGTGGCTGCTCTCCAGCATTTCTTTTACTGGGCTGGTTGCACTGTAACGAGAGCTGCTCTTTGCTGAAGCTGCTGCTGCTGTGCAGCGTCCCACCCTCTCACAGCAGCAGCCTGTGTTTATTTTCCTGCTGCGGATCCCAGGAAGGCAGAGCAGCTTGGCTTCATCCCATCCCAGCCCTCCTGCCGATGCTGAAGCTGGCACTGGTGACAGGGACAGGTAAAGCCCACGGCTCCTCTTGAGCTGCTTTATTCATGGTGGCAGAAGCTGCTTTATTCATGGTGGCAGAAAGCATTTCCGTCCCCTGTGCCTACCGGGAGCAGCTGCAGGGACACCCGGCAGGCAGCGTCCTGTTGTTCTGAACAAGAAGTGCCCCACAGGTGCTTTCCCGTGTGTCTTGGAACCAAAAATGTGGATTCTAGTTTCATCTGCTGAAAGCAGTTGGGGAAATGTTGTTGTTTTTTTTCTTTATCTCTTGTTACTCTGGGGGAGGGGGGCAGATGCCTTTCTGATAATGGCTCAGCTGATAAAACCGGGTGGGGCACTGTTCCTTATCTCT
>VYXD01005237.1:4159973-4296723 GCA_013397195.1 Hylia prasina
ACTCCAGGTTTCCCTAGCAGATACCTGTCTTCAAAACCAAGACACCATGTTACCTCACCCCTTTGCCATCCCGGGAGGAGCAGGACACAGGGCAGGGCCCCAGGCACAGCCACACCCACCTCTGCTCCCCTCAGGCTGTTGGGCACAGCCAACAGGCAACAGCCCTGTTTTACAGGAGGTTTTGTTGCAGGTTTGCAGACGATGTCTGGCTCTTGCACAGGTGAATGTAGGAGCCGTGCTCTCCCATCTCTCCCACTGACAGTAACCTTCCCTCCTGTACCAGCCCCTTCCTCACCATGTGGACTCCAAACTTCCCAAACCCACAAACACAGTTTAATAATGAGGTGTTTAAATGCACCAACACACCCTTACATGCAGAAGCAGCTGTTGCTAATAGAAACAGATGCTCCATTTCTATAGAGGCAGTTTACTCAGAAATTGATGCCAACATGGGGCCTCATCCTGCACAGTGCTGCTGCTCAAGGAGAGCAGAGAACCACGTAGGAGGTGCTGAGCACCTTTCCATAAACTCCTTGAAAACAGGCAGTGTCTGTAGCAGTTTGGAAAGCAGATTTTGATTTCCCTATGGTGCAGAATAATTACAGGAAGAAGGAAAACACTCCCCCATCAACAGGACATCTGAGCAAATGCTGTGAAAGTAGTCACTGGTTCAGAGCACATCAGCAATGCCTCTGATCTCACCTTTGATATTGGCGTGACTCTTTGCTACTCTTGCCCATTAGCTTCAACACAAAAGACTAGAAAGCCCATGAGAGTAAAATACTCTTAAGGAATTTATCTAAGAATTTATCAAATGATACATGACCCACGCAGCTCAGGCTGTGTCTGGATTGACCTGGGAATCTCAAGGCATCCCTGAGGGCTTTCCTGCAGCAGTGGAAAAGAATGGAAACTTGCTCAGTTGTGACATGGATGCACAGCATGGGATTCCCTGCGCTTGAAGGTCCCAGGGGGCTGAGGAATGAGAATGAGCAGGTGGAAGTTGAAAGGCACGAAACATCCTGCCATTCTTGGGTTGTAGGTCCTTGAAATCTGCACCTGGCTACAGGATCTCCAATCTTCCAACCACCTGAGCATCCCCAGCCCTTCCCTCTCTCAGGACACTTTGTGCCCAGCTCCAGGCAGGATGCAGCTGTCCAGGCTGCAGCCTATGCCTGAGTCATGCACCATCCCATGCCCACTAACCAGAATATCCCCTCGGGGTTACCTCAGCTGTCCACAGGTGGCCAAAGTCAAGCCTGAATTTCCCATTTCCCTCCTTGCCTTTCCCTCCCAGCCAGCAGGCACAAAGGTTACAGGAGCTGAGACACCTTCAGAAGAACACCCAAGACATGGAGCCCTTGATGAGGAGATGTTGTTCTCACTGCTCTCCAGTACTACACCTGCTTCTTTCCCTTCCATCATGGTCTGAGACATCCAGGTAAGCCTATAACAACTGTTCTCTATTCCTATTGCATTCTGAAGGTTTCTGGTCCTACTTACAAGCATTTGGATGGTGAAAAGCCCTCACAATTTTCTGGTAATACTAGATCAATTTAAAAAAAAAAAAATTTGTCTGCCTACAGACCTTGCACTGTCTACATAGGGTCTACTCCTGATTATTGGTCAGTATAAAATCCAAAATTACAGTATCAGCATTTAATCTGGTTTCAATGGTAGATTCTCCTCTGATTTCTATAGGTGTAGCATCAAGCAGTAAGAAAAAATGTGATTTTAGGGAGTTGTGGGGTTTTGGTTTGGTGGGTATCTTTTGTTTGGGGGGTTTTTTGGGGGTTTTTTTTTGGTTTGTTGGTTTTTTGGTTTTTTGTCTACGGTGATGATATGAAGCTCTATTACATTTTCCTCCTTCTGCCCTCAAATCTGCCTTATGCCTCCCATAGAAGAGCGGCTCTTTATTCTGCTGGGAACTAAACAGAGAGCAGAAACTATGGCTAAGTGCAGGCTTGTCTCTCCTGTAGCCACAGGAGAGGACACAGGGTCCCTGCAGGACCCCAGCAGCCACCATTTGCTCAGTGAAGGAAGCCTCTGAGGGATGAAGGTTTAGAGCACTCCCCTGACAGTCCCTGCACACACAGATGTTTTATGAACCTGTTTTATGGAGGTGCCAGGGATTTCTACTCCACTCCCAGCAGCAAGATGTGCTTACCTGGTATCTGCTGCCAGATAACCACAGCAGCACAAGAGCAGCACATGCTGCAGCTGGCCCTGGGCTCTGTGTGTGTGCTCAGGATGGAGATGATGTTGGTCAGGCAGGAGCCTCCAAGCTCTTCCTCCACCTGGCTGCATCCTGTGTGAACGGCCAAGAGACCCAGGAGAAGATCTGGCCAGTGAAATCTCCACCTGTAGTCCCTCTGGGCGAAGGGAAGGCAGGCACATGGAGCCATGGATTGCCTGAGCACATCCAGAGCTGCAGGGGACCTCCAGGATCCTCTCATCCACCTCAGAGAGCAATGACCACGCCAACATCATGCCTGGAAAATGCTTCCCCAGCCTGCCCTTAGACACCCCAGGGACAATGTCTCCAAACCCAGGTTCACATCTGTGCTGTCACCCCCACCAGTCACTCTGCTGTCTTCTGCCACCCTCCCTCCCAATCAATCACATTTTGTCTGTCTTCTCTGGTTTTGTTCTGCTTCTTTTTCTGTTCCCTCCCTGCCTGTTCTTTCTCTAATTTCTGACATTGATTTCAACACCTTTTGTTCCTCCTCATCCTTGTCTTCCTTTCCCAGATCCTTTTTGTGCCTGTCTCAAGCACAGTCCAGGCTGTACAAAGTAATCAGCTCTGAAAACCTTTCTAAACTGTATTTTCCTTCTTGGAAAGAATCTCAAAACCAAATAATAGATGTTTATTTTAATTAATGATAGACCACAGCCTAGTATTAAAATCACCTTCTGCTGACAGAATGCACTTAACTGACTCCTGATTTGCTCAGTCAGTGGGGCTGCTGGATTCTTTCATTAATTCCAGCCAAGAAAAGTGTCCCACAGCAGACTTGGCTCTGCACACAAACAGCATTGTAATTACAGAGCACATCTGTAGTTAAGGTTAAGAAAGTCTGCTGCTGCAACCTGTGATTTCCCAGGCTTCTAACCAGGCAATGATGGGACCTGCTGAACCAAAACTTCTGCATGTTGCTCCTGGGTGAGTGTGTCACTGCAGCAGTGCTCCAGAGAGATAGGAATGCACTTTTTAGCCAAATAAACTGAAAACTGAGAACCCTTCCCAACATTCACGTTAGTCTTGCCATTAGATAACTGCAGTGAATCAGGGAGCTCAAGCCCTCAGCCCTGGGAGTCCTGTGCAGTCACAACCCTGAGACTGAAATTTGTCCTTCCCTGATGTCTGGGTAGACAGAATGTCTCTGTCAGGGTCTGTCTCTGACTTCTTCCATGGACAAAAATCAATTATGACCCAACTGAACTGTCTTTGACTCCCTGGGGCAGCGGGGCGGAGCTGTCCTTGCGGCGCTGCGACGGGAAACCAGCCGGGCTGTGTCACCAAACCTGCCCCGTGCCACCCCGGGGTCATCCTGGCTGAAACACCTCCAGCGACACCCCTCGAAAAGGTTTTCCAGACAGTGCTGGCAATACACCCACTGGTAAAACAGGCGATGCTGCTTTTGGCAGGAGTGCTGCAAGCTCACATCGTGCTGCAGCAAACCTGCTCCCAGGCAGGAAAGTTTCTAACCTGTCTAAAATGTGTTGAAGACAGACTTGAACAAATATCCTTCCCCCACACCGAGTTTAAATTACACACTTTTTACATCTCGATTTAATGTTAATATTTCTCCTTTTTTAACACAAAAAGCCTGGATCTGAGACATCAGCCAGCCTTCTGCTGGCTGACACATCCCTAGTGAGGCTACAAAAGAAGAACAAAGGTCTTTAGTAGAAAAATTATTTTAAAATATAAGCAGGTTTTTCACAATGAGGTGCTCTCAAAACCAAGTGCCAAATTTCTATTAAAAATTAAACCTTTAAGCCAAACACCAGTCAGGTCCCAGGCACTTGCTGGGGAAACCATCACTCTCAAGAATCAACAGAGAAAAGTCTGCAGCCACTCTGCCACACGGCCCCGGGGAAGGAGGAGGATTTCCAGGGCTGTGTTTGCAGCTTGCCTTTCCCCCAGCCAGGCACCAGGTAACATTTGGGAGCCACAAGCTGAAACCTGTGCTGCTGACAAGCTGCTGGGAAAAGGTCAGTGCCTTATTAACAAAGCCATACCCAGCACCGGGAGAGCACAAGTGACAGACAGTGCTGGGGAGCAGCAGCCACTGCTCTGCCCGTGCCTCTGGATCTGTCAGCAGCAGCCCCAGGTTTTAGTGTGCCCCAGTGAGGAGAATCAGGATAAATCAGGGAGCCAGGATGGGAAGTCATCTATCCATGTTTCTTCTGTTCCACATCAAACCAGAACCATATGTGAGGCTCTCTGGGAAAGGTTCAGACAGGGATCACAGTCTGAAGCTTCCACCCTGCCCTGGAAACTGGGACACCCACCCAAGGCTGTGCCTTCCCCTCCCTGCACTGGTGTCCCTGATTTCAGTCCCTTCTTGTCCATGGCTTGTCAGGAAGAAAGCACCTCCTCATTTCTTGTGAGCCAGAGGAAATCCTCTTAGAAGCAAATGCTGTGATGACACATTCCTGAGGATGGCACACACTGTCCCACAGGGACAGTGCCACATGTCACCTTGCAGCAGGTACAGCTGCCATGGCTGTCCATGGCTCTGATGGACCCGTGCAGATCTTAGCTGGATCAAACCTCACTCCATGAATTATCTTTCTGCTGATAAACATATCTATATACACAGACACATATGTGTGTATATACATAAATACATATCTACATAGATTCCTACATTTTACAAAAATACAGACATATTGTATAAAATAACTGATAGCATTGGACATGAGGATGGGTTACTGAATACCTGGAATAATCAAAGGAGGCAACAATTATTTTTTTTCCCTACAGTAGAAGGGTATTTAACTAAATTACAATCGAAACATAATTTATAGGGTAACCTTATCACCAAAGCCTCTTGCAGTGGAAATAAATTAGGGCTCATCCATCAAGAGCAAATGCTGCTGTTCCAGTCTGCTCTGGTGCAGTTTCAAACCAGACTGGGCAATTTCCCAGCACTTCACCAAGCACCTGGAGCTGATCCCATCTCGGCTGCCCGGGGCCATGCTTGGCTGCCTGGTTAATCACCCTTTCTGCAGGAGCACTCCAGGGGAAGTCAGCACCGCATTAAGGTAGTCTGGAGCTGCCTGGTTCAGATAATCAAAGTCACATCCCCAGGGCTTGCCTCCACCAAGAAACCAACACAAAACAGCCAGGATGTGAATTATCAGTGCCACAAGTGTTTGCCTTAAATCCTCCTTCTCCCCACCAAAATTAATATCTCCTTGTTCAGCCTAACCCAGTTACCACAGTGAACTGGGCTCAGTGACCCGAAGGTAATTTCAGAGTGGAGGGAAGGTGTGGTGATGGAAATTAGTGTAAAAAAGCTTCAACTCAGCAGCATCAGCTCTGCTGCTCTTTCAGACATTACAGGTGGTTTTTTGGACATCTTTCACTTTGGAGGTAGCAGCATCACCTTCTTCCCTTCCCACCCCTCTGTTATTTTAGTGAGGAATCATGTTTTACTTTTCCCTATTTTCGAATCCTTCAAAGTTCCAGGCTCCTGCAATATCAGCAGCAAATAACCTCCGCTGCTATGAAATGTTATTTTATCACTGTTAGGTGTCATTTGTCATACAAGAATGACACTTCTGATTTCTTAAAATGGTCCCCATGTGAGAGACCTTGGTTTCCCCCTAATTAGCAATTCCCTTTCTGATATTCAGAAATAAAGGACATATTACACTTTGAAATTTCAGGATTAACTGGAGGTCACATCCAGCATGGCTGCAAACCTCCTGAATCATGAAAGAGGTGAGTAGACCGTGGACAGTGTTGAATCATTTTTGTCAGAGAAAGATGATTTTATAGACTTTTATAATAGTACACAAGACCTTGGAAATTATTTCTCTTTGATAAAATGACAGGGAAAAGCAAAGCAGCAAAGCGAAGTGCCCCAGAGCTGATGGCTCATCCCCAGAGCAGTATGCACGATGTCCTTCAGCTGACAGCAGTTTCATTAGCAGCCAGGCACGCTGCATTTGCTCCAAGGTGCCCAAAACACCCCAGACTGACAGCCCTTCACTTGCTTTATTGGGCCTGTTAGCGAGAGGAGCAGGGAATCAATTAGCAGACAGGCTAATTAAGTTGTGTGCAACAGTGTGGACAAACATCCCAAAGCGACTCTCAGCCCGCCGTGGATGCTGGACCAGCAGCCCATCACCCTGAGGCTGCAGGAGCTGTAAGGGAGAGGTCAGAGACAAACAAGGACAAATTTGGGCAAACTGTGTGAGATGCTGCTGCACTGTGCAGATAAATCCATTAAATCCAGCCCATCCCATAGAGGAGGGATTTGCTGTGGGGCAGCTCTACCCATGGCCAGCTGCCAGGACTCATATTCCCTCCCCACCTCATCTTCACATTTTTTGTAAAGTTCTTCTCATCCTCCACATTTTTTAAGGGTCTTCCCTGGTGTGAAAAACCTATTTGGACTTGGGGGAGAGAGTTTTCTGGTGGAATCCTTTCAGTAAAGCTCCTTTTACAGGCAGAAAATTACTGTCCAGCATAAAAAATATGAAAACCCAGGAGGAAACAGAAGGTAGAAAATCCAGGAAAATAACCACCCACTTGGCCAGACTGAAAACAGCAGATTGCTTTGCAAGCTTATCCAGACCACGTGCAAGTATCCAAGATTTTTCCCTTTTAACTGTAAAGTAATCAATACCTACCCACTTGTGAACTTAAGTGAAAATAATGAACTGGCACATATTTATAGCAAAAGTCACGGCACATTAGGTATTCCAAAGGACTTATGTAAGCGTCACTTTCTTTAATACAGCTTTAGAGAAAATGCTCTAAGAAGCTTTATCAGCATAAAACATATTTTGAATTTAATGGAAATTAGTAATTGGCATGGCAAAGTCAAAGCCATCTGAGTGGGATGACTTAACCCTGTTGGACAGTATTTTTCACTAACTATAATGGTTAATCTGCCAACTGACAGAGGAAAATTCTCTTCTATTGTCAAACACAGTGAAACAAAAGAGGAAATTTCTGCAGCTGATGGGGACTTGTGGAAATAAATGGAATATGGTAAATTCTATGGAACAAAGTGCATTCTTCAGAATAAATCCAATTAACCCTAAACTGAGGAAACTGAGTCAGAGCAATGTCTCTGTGACTAAAGGAAGCACTGGGACTTAGTCTGGCCTCAGCCTCTGTCTCCTGAGCAGGTATTTTCCTCTAAACAGGCTGGAAGGTGCTGGTGTGAGTTTCCCATTGAAGTCCTCTGCTCTGAAATACTTGAACATTTTTCACACCCATTCAGGGGTAGACTAAAAAATACATTTTATTTGCAAATGGCAGAGCCTAAGGGTTGGGTTTCCTTTCAGGAGTTGGTAGCAAAGCCCAGGGCAGCCTAGTCCTGTGTTGTTACACATTCCTGAATTTCTTCAATTAAATGTGTGAATTAATTATATATTTACATATGGAGAAACCTGACAATGCTTTGTGGAGTTTAATTTATACCCCAAAATTTGTAAGCTTTGTCTCTTACCCTGCCATTCTTGCAAAGAACACCCAACCTGACTTACCACAGTAGATGACTTTAGAAGAAAGCCCCTCTCTCTTGGGTCTCAGGATAATTTTGTCATTTGGGGTAGTTAAGGATGCATCAGGCTTGGGCTGCATCCTTATGTAGTCACAAGCCATCTGCTGGCAATCATTCCTCCACAAATTCACTTCCCTGCTATCATCAAATATATCCCTATTACATGGAAATTATGCTCCCTGCAAAACAAACCAACCAACCAAACAAACAAAAACCCAACAATTTTTGCTTAAAACAAACAACATAACCCCAAACTCCCTCCTACCAAAGACAAGACTCTTATTTTTCCTAAATTCAGCCAACCTGTGGGTAGTGCTGGGCTGGGCTGACTACACCCTCCTCCTGGCCAACCCTCCTTGCTGACTCCTGTTGCTCCCTTCTGCTCAGACTGCAGTGGTCTTATAAAGCCCTCCTGGGGCTGTTTAAAAAGAGATCATTTTGGATGACAAGACTTTGCCTGAATTCTTCTCTTTTGTGCCCCTTATCACTTGCTGAATTTTTGGATTCTTCATTAGAAGCAGCAACCATATCAAAGCAAGGGTGGTTACCAAGGGTTGTTGGGTTCCAAATGAAAGCCCAAATCCCACAGGAGTTAGAACAGTGAAGATTTGTAGCCTACTAAAATCTAAGATCTAATGAAATCTCCAGCATCCCTATGCCACTGAAATTAATCACTTCCCTTCAACAAAATGAAACTGCCATACCTCCAAGGTTTTCTTGTAATGCACTCAGCCAACTGTAATTTCTGCTTTACATATATGTAATTTGCTTTTGTTATAAAACTCTGAGAAACATATAGTCCACCTGTCACTGTCTTCCAGAACCTCCAGCACTGAACTGATAATGCAACCTTTCATAGAAATAGTCTTTACACTCCACCATGAACTCCTTGGGGCAAGAAATTATTTTTTCCCCTCTTTTTGTGTGCTGTGCCTGACACAGCAGGGGCCAGATTCACATTAAGCAGCACATAATAGGATCTAAAGCATAATGAGTGATAACAAGCAGAGTGGTAAATGATGTCATTTAGTGGATACCATCCCCGTGGTTCCCTATTGGCAGTTTTTTTATTGAACAGGCTTCTCCTCACAGTTTCTTACTGATCTAAAACTCTGTCTCTATCATTATGCCTGTCTGGATCTCTAATGCTTTCCTGCTGCAGCTCCTCTTTTCCTGTCCTTCTTTCTCAGCCTGCCTTAGGGAGCTGGAGACTCCTTTCCTGTGTATCCTTTTCTTTTTCTTTAACTTTCTTTTCCAGTTTCACTTCTCAGCTTGGTAAGCAGTATGGACAGGGAAGTGCTTCTGAAGGCCACAATGGGACTGCTACCACAGAGAGGCAGATTTGCCCCTAAACCAGAGATGATCCCAACAATCACACAATTCAGAACATGCAGCAGGAGCTAATACAAGGCTGCTTGGTATATTTCTATTAATCATCTTTCCCTCATCCCATCTGCCACCTCTTTGCTTTGGTCTGGCTCACCCAGCTCCCAATTTTATAGCACTCAGTGCAGAAGAGCAAATTGAATCCAATCTCTCAGCACAACTTGCAGCATCTGCTGTTCCACACAGGGATCCCAGCACGGGCTGCTCAGTCCCAGCCTCATCTCTCATTTGTACCGCAGCTCCCATTAGACCAAATGAAGAACATATTAATTAATTTTTACCTGAACTTGGAAGTTTCACACACATTGTTAGAAATAATCAAAATAGCTCTGCTCTGTGTGGAAACACCTTTTGACTGTCTTCTCATTATTTGCAGGGCAGCAAAGCCAGGAGCCCCATTCACCCTGGGAGCTCATGTCTGCAGGTCAGAAGTGAAAGATGCAGGTGAATAAATGGAGGGATGGGAAAGCAAAACAGGGAAAGACAGGCAAAATTCCATGTCTTATACTACATATTCCTTTGAATAACGCTTATATGAGTGTGCTTTTCATTATTAACATTTTTAAAAGGTAGTGAAATTTAAACAGAAGTAAATCAGAGCAGTGTGTTTACCTCCATCAGTCTTAACTGGTTTTTTTTAACAGAATTTTTGAACAGTTCATAAGGTTTAAAGAAGATGCTTTTAAAATCATAACCATGATGTTTGATTTATCACAGATACTGAGGCCAGCTCAGTATCTGTGATAAATCTGGCACAACAGCCAGTGCAGGAGGCCAGGACAGGAGGAGGCTGCACTGGAGTCAGGCAGTTCCAAGCACTGTCTGATGAAGAGGGTGAAGTCCCAACAGCCCCAAGCTGCCCTTTGATATCACAGCCAGCTGTTTCCTGAGTTTTGCCCATGTGTTTCCCCCTGAGGAATACTTTGTCCTGCATGGCCTCTCTGCATTGGCCATTCATGGATTTCAGCAGGCAGTGGTGCACAGCAGATCTCTAGACGAGACATGATTGTCCTTTTTGTACCAAAATCAACTCAGTGAAATGATGAGCCTGGGTAAACTGATGGAAAACCTATTATCCACCAGCCCAGTTCCACTTCTGCTTTCTTTTGGAGGATGGTACCTCAGGCATTCACTTATTTGACATTCATTACTTTTTCTGGAGCCCAGCTGCGTTGGCTCTACCCTTCATTTCTTTTCTTCACAACGCAAATCACTTCGACGCCTGCACAGGTCTGATACAAAGCAGCCATTTCTTCCTGCTCTGCTCAGCCTGGTCCTTCTGCTGGAGATAATTCATGTGCCTACTGTTCTCATCCATCTCTGGAAAAGGGGGAGAGCTGGGCTATGTTTAATAAAAAATGTCTTACGGTGTTTACTGACCAAAGGGTTGTTCGACAGATGCTCCATTCTTAGCCACGCTTAAATTATTCCCTAAGCAAACAATACAAACTGCACACTTCATCTTACCCAAGACAAAAGTAAACAGAACACACAAAATATATGGTTCTGGTTTAAGTTCCCATATAAAGAACACCAATTTCTGCTTTGCTTAAATATTTTCTGCATAATGTTTGCTCGGTAATTTTTTCTTTTACTGGCTACAACAAATTAAATGTCAAAACTTGTTTATTTTATGAATTTTTAAGACTGATAGTGTCTCTTATTTCAGCTTAAATAATGTTGTTGATGAGATACCTCTTGATGGATTGCATAAATAAAGCCAGATACAGAGATTAAAAAACAAGAGCTAGTTTTTTTCCCCATATTTCTTAGTTTACCAAAGAGGCAAGTAAATAAAGAAACAGCTCTAGTTTCCTTAAAACTTCTCAGGTGTTTGGGTCCCTTGTAGAGGTAAGAAAAGACACTAAATGCAAGATCACTGCAGATCGGCTTTGCTGCTTTGGGGTCCTTCCTACCACACCCCACTGTGTCCTGTCCCAGTGCAGCCAAGAGGCCAGAGGGGATGGGGTGAGGCTGGAGCTGGGATGTCCCCGGGCACTGGGACCAGCCCCCTCCATCTCCCAGTATGGCCCAGGCTCTGAGGGCCCCTGGGAAACCAAACTGGGAGCCACTGGGGCCAGTCCAGACCACAGAGCCCCTGTGCCTTGCAGCCGGGGCCATCCCTTGAGGGGCTCTGCCCGTGCTGGGACAGTCCAGCCCTCAGCCCAGCCTCAGGGTCAATCCTGCACAGCACTGCACACACTGCCGGGGAGATGGATAAAAATCACTTTTCAACCTGACCTTTGGAATATGGAGCTAGTCAGACACACCAGATCCCAGATCTCATCTGGAGTGAAACTGTCCAAGGAAGGATCTGACCCATCATGGCCCTTTATCCTGGGCTCACTCTGGGCTCTCCAGGGCTGCCACATATCTTGGAATAAGATCCTGGCTGAAGTTCTCAGATGCACTTAGTGTAAATACTTCCCGCTAATTAAACAATTTGCTCACGAGCTGTAAATGGATTAAAGGCATGTAATGTAAATGGATACAAAAGGGGTGCTCAGCAATGGCTCAGGAAGCCACCTTATGTTAATTCAAAAACAAATTATACCAATTTATTTCACATAAGAAGGCAGAGGGAATAAGAATCAATTTAGAAACACCCTGGCACTGCCAGCAGCTTACTATAATTTTCACTGCAAAAGCAGATGTTGGGCTGTTCTCTTGCTTTCTTGAAGCTAAAAACCAAAGCAATGTGTAACACAGGTTTCCAAAACCCCAGAGCTGCCATGCACCTGCTGCCAGCAGCCCCTGCCAATTGCCGTGTGCTTGGAGCCCACCTGGGATGAATTTTTGTATTAAGACTTTTGTAACAGGGTCATGGACCAGCTCCAGCCTTGCTTTCACTACTGACAGACTTAAAATTGTCAGCAGCAAGGAGTGGAGGGGTTGACAGGACCCAGTGTGTGTAAGTCACGTGCTGCAGCAAGCCTTCCCCTGGGGACATGTCAATACTGGCTTTTTGGATCTGTCTCACCATGTCACTTCCCACCAAATATATATAAAGAGAAGTCAGACAAAAGAATAAAACATCAGGGAACTAATGGGTCTGGTTCATGGGGGTATTTCTTCAGATTTAGACCATTCCACCCAAAACTCTACTTCAGAAATGCAGAAAAACTGAATGCAGAAACCAAGAGTAGGAGCAGAGCAATTTCTGTGAGTAGTGATGCAGTGATGCAGCCCTTGAGGGAAATGAAGGATGCAGGTGGAAAGACAAGAAAGGAGATTGCCTCAGTTTATCAGTTAGTAATGCAATGAACAGATGAACAAAATGGGGAGGGCCTGTGGGTGAAGAAATGTTGTTCTGGCTGCTGCTGAGCTCTGCTGTTCCTGCTGGGATCAAGGGGCAGCCCCAGTGGGTCATGCAGGGGTGCTGGGTGCTCAGCAATGGCTCAGGGTGTGATGGGGAGGGATGGCTGGGGAGCAGAAGAGATGCTCTCAAGGAGGGATCAAAAGTGCAACTCCTCAGATAATTGGAGTGTTTCTCTGGCTCTTGGTGAGGGTGGGCCAGTGACAGACCCTTTTGTTTATGCTTTCAGTCTGAGGATGAAAGGGCATTTTTGGCCACTGAAGGGGCAGGAGATGTGGCACTGACACCTCCCCAGGGAGGACAGACATGACACAAACCCACTGTTTCTCACATCAAAGAATTGTTAGACTCCACCATCTCATTGTACCACTGGGTATTCCCAAAGCAAGTGGAGGAATGTTGGTCTGATTTCTCTCCACAGCCAGGGGAGTGCTTGTCCTGACTTGGCAGCAGGGGTGAGACAGCTGGGCACAGAGGTGCTTCTTCTGTTTGCCCAAGGCTCCTTGGCAAATCCCACCTCTGCAAAGCTGGCAGGGCTGGATCCTGACACTCCCAGGAACAACCTGCCCGAGCAGCCACGCACCAAATGAGATGTAGGTCAGAGGAGTGTTACAGAACACAGAACCATGGAATGGTTTGGGTTGGAAGGGATCTGGGCAGGGACACTTCCCACCAGACCAATTTGATCAGAAATGGTAACAAAGCTGATGGGGTCACTGCAAAGTAGCTCTTTCATTTAAACAACTCTTTTACCAAAGTTTATTACTTATGCAGCAGCAATGCTAAGAGGGAGGAAACATCTCTTGGAGCTTCTTCTCACTAAGAAATCCCAAACTCAAGAGAAAAGGTCTGTAACAGAGACAAAGAGGTTTTACTTCAGTTCTTTTTGTATCCATGTAGGTTGCTGAGTCTTTTCTCAGTGAATTACAATAGATCACTCAGCTCAGGATCTCTTTACAGTCTTCTGGAATTAGTTCCAATAACAAGTGATGGAAATATTCCATTCAGGAAAAGGATTAGGAGACAATACACACACTTGGTGTGAAAATTAGAAGCTTATAAGAACAAAATTATTATTTCCTCTCTACCCTGCCACCAAATCTGCAGCCAGTAGTGGGTTCAACCAGCTGAAATTAAGGGCTGTTTCACATTTTATGGGACCTGAAGGAGTCACCCATTGTGCTCATCATCTGTTGGGGGGTCAGATCAGATGCTGAGAAGATCTTGAGGCACGTGTAGGGGCTGGGATCCCAGCAGGAGGTGGGTACAGCCCTTGGAAAGGAGCTGAAGTCCAACGTGCTGTCAGAGCACAGCTCTGCTGTGCCTGCCCCAGCCCCACACACAGCTCATGGTCTGAGGAAGCAGTGGGATCCCACAGCAATGTTGTACTTCCCTGTACTGTGAGGGGAAAGCTGAGCACACCCTCTCATTCCTGTGCATTGGTCAAGGATCTGCCAAGAATCTGCTCTCCACTGAGGGACTGAGCCTGTGAGTGCAGTGCCAGGCACTGCCTGAGGGTTCAGAACTTTCATCGAGGGGAGCTGCACATTCAGGGCTCGTTCACTGGGACTCAGAGCTGGAAAATGCTTTCAAAATGAACTGAAGAGAAATACAGACCAGCAGAAGAAATATATCATAAAATGACTCTTCAAACATCACTGTCAATGGACCCAGTGTCACAAATACTTTTATGGCAGGTTTGCTTGAGAGGGAGACTGTGAAAGGCTTTATTCTGTGAATATATTTTTTTCTGCAGGATGGTACATCACAAACCTGTCAATGCAGGCCCCAAGGTTGGAGCACCCCAGATTATCTTGAGTATCAATATGTACAATCATGCATCTTCTGCAAAGGCAAAAAGATCTCCTGGCATTAACTACAGCCTCATTATCACTGTAACTTAATTATTATTTTTACTGCAAAGCTTTTCCCAGTGTCAGACCCACAATCATCTCTAAGTAAGAGGTTTATATTCCTCTTCCTGTAAATCAAACTTGAGACAAATAAAATCTTGTGAAATTTTGCTGACCTCCTGTTGTTGCCTTCGCATGAGCCTGCCCCAGCCAGATCCTTGTGTGACAAACAGTTCCACTCCTTCCACCAAAATTACACACTAAACTTGCAAACTCTTGTTTTTCACTGTTCCATCAGAGAGTAGAAACAGCACAAGACTTATATAAACAGTGACCCCAAAACATGAGAAACTTGTAACCTCTGCACAGATCATCTCTGGACTTGAAAAAGGGCTCAGTTAGTTGGCTAACAGAAATATTTACCCAGCTAGAGGGAAAACACTCAGCCACAGATTTTTATCTAACAGTGTCTCTAGTGACAGCTTAACATGGAATTTGTACTCAAAGGGGCAATTTAACTTCAACAAGCTTTTCCTACAAAGAACACTGAAAATTGCACTTTCTCTGGTCGAAAGATGCTTCCATTGTTTCTGGTATAATGTTCTCTCAGTGTATAGAAGATTACTCATATTTTGTTACTCATATTATCTACAGACATAGGTCACCACACATACACAGGTATTGTGTGTACTGCTGAGGTGTTGGAAAGAAAAACTGCTGAGATTTCCAGCTCTCCAAGAGAGAGAGGTTTGAACCAGTTCCCAGATGTCACGTGACAGTTAAAATAGAACTATACTCATGTTTTTATTCAAATAACTACTCTAAAATTACAAAAGATAAGTACTACCTTTCAGCATGAATAAACTTGAATACATGCTAAAAATAATCCCACATTAACTCCTGAAGTTGCTGCCTTCGGGAAGGTGTAAATGGATAGAGTTTGCTATTAGATGTTTTATATAACCATATGTCAAAAATCCAATAGAATGAAAATTACATATCTGAAAAGTGAATCTTCAGCATTCTGAGAGGTAGTGTCACTTTTTTTTTTTTAACAGCAACTAAAATCTTTTATCTAAAATGAAGATTTTTGATGCAAATAATTTTTTTACTCTGATAGCATAAAAATTTTAGGGGATGGACAAAGAGGCCTGAAATAGTCTAGGCATTAAGGTACAGTTCTCTGACCCTCACTTAGAACTGTTTGGACTTAAGAATGTGAGTGGCTTTGATGAAATCAATGAACTCCACTGCAGAGAAAGGGAGAACTCAAAATGAGGAGGGTAAGCAGTGTCTGAGCCACTTCCAATAAATGTCCTCCAGTGGCAGACTGTGGTTTCAGCTGTAAACCAGAGTCCTCTCCTTTATTTTATTTTTGTGTATCACAGCAGATTTCTACCTCAGCCAACTGGTAAGAACAGCACAGGACATCACCTTTTGGCTCTGCTGCCATGGAAGATCTGAGGCTGCTGCAAGCTCAGAGAGCAGTTCTTTGCTATTTGTCACTTATTTCTTATAAAGTTCTCTCAACACAGTGTGTGGCACATGGTAGAGGGACGGCACAGCAATGCTCCAGCAGCTGCCTGCGAGTTTCTTGAGGAAGGGCAGTGCTGTGCTCTGTGTGTTTCTCATAACTCAGAGGACAATTTTCATCCTTGATTCAGGCATTGCTTTCAGAAAGTGCAGCTGCTGAGCCCCACCAGGAGAATGTCTGGAACTGTGAATAATAAAAGATGTATTAACCCAAGTACACAGATTACAAGATACAGCACAAACAGCTTTTTCTATATGCAAGGGAGAGTTCTGTAAATCCAAGTAAAGCAATACCATAAGTAAGCAAAATAAATTGGCAAGTACTAAGCAAAGAGTTTGAGAACTATTGCAAATGGCAACTTCTGAGCATTTGAAATATGGAAAATCATGCCTTACTGGAACAGAATTCTTCCAGACTCATCATTTGAGCTTTAGTGTCAAACACAGGATCTCTAAATGCCTTGACTTCCACTCTGCCACTCCTGTACACATCTTAATTACAAAGACACATGTTTTCAAAAATTATGGTATAAATTATTATAAAACAGTTCTACTTCCCAACAGTATAGTGGTATCCAAATTTCAAGTTGATAAATCTGCAATGAGACTCCTCAATGTTGCTCAAAGTTCCAGTGTCAGGGAGGAAATTACATACTGGACCAGTTCCCAGAGAAAGTTTGTGAATTCATTCTGGGTCCCTAAACACTGTGCATGTGAGCTGCTTTTCCAATATGTTACCAGGCTCAACAACATTGAATAATTTTGAGGAAAGAAATCCCCTGTGGAAATCCCAGGAGTGGATAGCCTTTCCAACACAGAGTCTTTCCCTGTAGTGTCCAACTCAACATCCATAATTGCTAGGACAGACTGACTTAATTTTTCGTTACTGAGATCTATTCAGCACGTAACTTCACAATTCTCCCTCCTCTAAGTTGGTTCTGCTCTGATGACTTCACCCTCAGCAAGCCTAAATGCCTGCCTCATTTGGACATCAAATACCACGCACTGGGGGTGGGAGGGTTTTAAAAGTCCACAGCTTACCCCTCTGTATTCTGACACACATCAGAAATTTTCCCTACTCCAACTGGAGCAGAGAAACCTCAGCACAGGCTTTATTTCACAGCCAGTCACTGCAGTCATACATTTGTAAATCATCCTCAGCTGTGGATATTTATGATTCAAACATCTTCTCTTTTATCAATAAACATCCTTCAGAAGCCGAGCCCTTGCTCTGTAAAAAAACTTGAATTCAACAAGCAAATTTTAGGCATTTTTTTAAGACTCAAACAATATGAATGCACAGTTAAAAATCTTTATCTTTGAAATCAGTCATTTGCCATCATTTTCCCTCTCTCAAGTTTTAGCAGAACTGCGTGATATTGTCTTACATAATACAGACTGGATAATTACCAAATGTCCCATATGTTGTAGGTCATTCCCACAGCTGTTGATGTTTAAACTCCTGTTTCTCCATGAGCAGGCATCCTACCAAGTGTTGATGCACACAATAGATTGGGTAGATAAAAAGGATTCCTTTCCATTAACAAAAAAAGAAAAGGAGAAGGGAAAAAAAAATTTTGAACTAGCAGAGCAAAACATTTTAATTAGGCTGATAAATAAATCAGTCCAAAAATGTATCAGAATCTTTCATGAGATGGAAGAATTTATCCAGCTGTGAATTTGAGGAGTGGAGGCTGAGGGCAGCCTGGAATGTGGAGCAGAGACAGGAAATGATACAAACAGCTGCAGGAGAAGAGGGGTTATTTTATTTACAGGAGACACGATATGCAGCACGGCCCCTGGCACAGGGATTCCCAAGGAAATCCTCATTGCAGGACTGTCAGTGACTGACACTTTGGATCTCGAGGTGCAGAATTCCTGGGGCTCCTGCAGCCTCGTGTTTGGGGGAAGGTAATGAGAGCATTTCGTGAGCAAAGTAGGTCATGGCTCAGCGGGAGAGGCACATTGTCATGTCAAACTATGAAAATGCACATCTTCCAGGAGGGTTCCTTTTTTTCCTGCAGTTGTTTTGTTTAGCCAGAAGTACAATCTGTATTTTAAGGCAAACAAGATGTTGGTAACTTAAGGGTCACCTCATTCTTTTGCAGAGGCTTTGTGAAAGGGGAGAGTGATTGCGCTGCCTCACCAGAAAAGATGGTGATTTGAGTAAGCTCAATTGCCTGAACAATATTCTGCAAACAAGTGAAAAAAATTGCATCAGAGAACAAAGGATGAGTCACACAGAATTACTCAATAAGAAACAGCAAGTTAACTTCCATAAGATTTGGGTGATGTGGATATCTCCTGAAATTATGCTTCACTGCAGCATCAGTCATGATGGAAACAAGACACACAGAGCAGTGAAAATACCATGTCATTCCATAAGTGGAAAATTTCAGGTGACAAAAACCAAAGCAAAACTCAGTCACACTGTATTTTGGAGAGCTCATATAAACTCTGCAAAGTGAGAGCAGAAATCTCCCAAAGAAGCCTGAGGAGAGGTGATGTTTTATCTGCTATCCCATCAGGAACAAGAGACTGATGACAGCAATGATTGAGGCTGGATTTTGACACTTGAGCATACATAGAGTAGGTGTAGAGAAGATTACAGTTATGCACACAGATGGAAGAAGTAGATCACTGGAGAACAGAAGTGTGACAGTATTAAGACAGATAAAGTAATTTATTTTATAGGAAACGATTATACAGTTGAGAATCGTGGGGTGCTTTCTTTTCCATCAGAGTGAAAAGGAAAGAATATCTGATTTTATTCCACATGATCCACAAGATGTGTCATGTGCTTCTGGTGGAGTCAGAGACATCAAATGGTTTAGAGAGTGGGTGAACATTTGGATTTCTACCTGATTGACAATGTGCAAGTCAGGGAATTGGCCCAGCATCAATAAGTATCTCATTAATTTTGGCATTAAATACTGTCAACACTGAGGGAAGAAAGTCATGTAATAGGTTCAGAATCAAGACGTTGCCCTATATTTGAAGAATCAGCATTGAAATTAATATAATTTTACTAATTTCCTGTCCCAGGCTTTGCCCTGTGGAAGCTGGAACAATTCTTATGTTTAGGAGTGGGGTTTTTTGAACCAGTGTTCCTCAGTGTCCATTTAATCAAGTAACCAAACATTAAAAAAACCCAAAACTCTGGTGGAAGTCACCCACTGGGCTTTACCTTGATGTTGGCAAGAACTTCCACTCAAATCTGGAAAAATACAGTCTTCTGCTCAGAATTACAGGATTTTGTATTGCTTTGCAGCAGTGACACCATGCACAGATCAGAAAATATCCTGAATTCAGGCGCTAATGCTTCTTCCTTCTGTCCCAGGTAAGGAGTGCACAAAGCAGGGCTGATTTCTCGCAGCAGAATGGTTTGTATTCTTTGTGTTCTGGCAAGCTGAGGCCAAATTCTCTCTTACAGACAGCCCAGGAGTTCTACAGAAATGAAAATATGAAATCTGAAATTTTGCTTGAACAGGATGGAAGAAAATGAGTCTTTAAGGAGGAGAAGCAATTTGAGATAGCTCAAAATTATTTCAGAAATTAATTGACTTGGAAATAATTGGCAATACTATCTAAGCACCAGGTAGGCAATTATTTATTTTGTAAAGTAAGAGTTCTAAGGGATGTTGAAATTGGAGAGCAGAATACTTACATGAAATATATGTTTTTTCCTGCTAGTTTTCCATAATGTTATCTGTAAAGCACATACAGACAGTACAAAGGCATCAGGCCTTTCAAAGCCTTTTGTGTATTCTTCCTCTGCACATCAGAGAGGGAGATATTAAGAGTTGAGCAAATCATCAAAAGAAATGTATGTGCTTAAATTCTCTTTGTTTGAGTAGACTACATATTTTCTGAGGATCTGAGTGCAGAGACACCAGATGGTTGTTTTTCTCAAGATTTTTAGGCACCTACACATGCAAATAGGTGCCCAGCAGTATTTTCAACATGTCCAAACACTTCATTCTCTAAATAACCATTAAAAATATTGATGCAACATTTTCATTCTGTGATTTTTTTTCCCCTAAAATATCAAAGGAAAAAAAATACTTCTGTAGAAATTTGTAACTGAAGAGATGGGCACCTCCAGGGTACAGAGTGGGGACCACACAGATCTGGGATGTTTCTGCCAAATGCAAACCTAGACAGTGGAAAGCAATGGCAGCAGCTCTAGGAACAACCTGGCACTGGAGGAGTTAAAAACTGCAGTCAAAGAGAGATTAAAAACTACAGCCAAATTTAGTTGTGTTGTGACCATGTAGTCAAACATCTCTGTCCCTCCCCACCTTCCAGGATTCCTTGAAACTGAATGGGGACACAAAAACACACTTAGGTGACTTAAAGAAGTTCTGCTGACATTTACCCTACAAAAATTCAGCAGAGTCCTGAACCCAAAAAGAGAAGATGGAAGCAGCTCAGAGAAGAGAAGTAGAAACACTAAACAAAACCACCAAATTTACTCCCCCTGTTCTAGGAACGTGGATCTTGTGTAGCTGAATGCCAGCAGAGCTCTGATAAGCAAACAACCTGTGTTGGGTTCTGCTGAAGAGGAATGGGGCATTACTTCTGTTTTTAAAAATATATATTAAGAAGAATATATGGTATTTTGTCCTAGAGATACTTTTATTAGATTCCTGACACTTCAGTAAATTAGTTTATAGCAAAATACAAAGGAAGATGGTCTTGGGGGACAATTAGGGAGTTTTAAAAATGCAACAAAAAGTTACAGGGAAAAATCTCTTTGCTATAATTGATAGTTTTGTCTCAAAGGGAATGAACAAAATTTTATGACTTTGATCTTCTAAAGAATGAGGTTCTTGACTTCATTAGTCATTTTGCTTCATTTGCAGTATGGATGCCACAAGAGAGAAACCCCCAGCCTTTTAAAAGGGGCATTCCTCCTACATTTGTCACAGCTGCCCTACTGAAGTTCTGTTCAAGAGATCAGTGAAAGAGATTTTGTGGCAGAAAATCCATTATAATTAATGAGCATTCATAATTAATGGCTGGCCTGATGTAGCCTTTGAGAAGGATCACAGCTTTTCTCCTTATGATCTTAATGCAACAATTCCACTTCATGATCACAACCTTTCTCTCTACTTAAAAACTTAGCAGTGGGTTAAATGATAGCAGGGGTTAGGTAATTCCACTATTAACCAAAGTTAAAAGCTCTTTAGTTTGCTGTTCTCAGAGACTGTACTAACTGTTCTGATTATAAAGCATGAATTTTAATAACAATACTGTACTGCACTCCTCACCTGCATAGGTTTAGAACTAATTAAAATACAACAGGAATGTATCTGCTTCTATCTAGGCAACATCTTCCATCAAAAGAACCATCTCTTGCTAACACGGCTTTCCTCTGCAAAGTTAAATATCAGGTGAAGTTAAATATCAGTTTTTACTTACTGATGGGGAAATTAATAGCAAATATTTCTATTTGCTTTATATTTAATGCAGCTTTATGAGCACTGTTACAGGTGGGAAAAAGAAAATATTGTTTTTCTAACTGATAGTGGAGTTTGAGTTTTTCAAATTTATTTCCATTAAATGATGGCAATGAAATTAAAACCAATTTTCTTGCTCCGTGAAGGAGCAGATGTTCTAGAAGCAACAAGCTTTTAGATTATTAAAACAACCCTTGTCACACCCTGGTAGACTTTATTTCCATTTGATAAGCACAAGTTGCAGACCAGCTTTCCTGGGTGGGCCAGCGAGGACCGGGGCAGCCCCGGGGGTGGCTGAGCCGTGGCCCTGCCTTGGAGCATTTCCCCGAGGCTTCCCAAAGCACAGGCTGCTCCAGCTCCACGCTCCCATCCCCTGTGACCAGCAAGGCAGGCACCTTGCCTGGATTTCTGATAATTACAGGCTCAGGCAGTGAGAGCCAAAGGCACGGAGCTGTCACAGCTGGGGAGAGGACGCAGAGGACGCCGAGGATGCACCAGGATAAGCCGCGCCAGCCACGGGGATGAGCAAGGCTGGATTCCCTCCTGCAGGCATTGACAGCTGGGCTTCCCACTCACAGAGCTCCTTTTCCACCTCTTCTGGCAGCTGGGCTTTCTCTTCTTCTGGCTCTCCCCAAAGGTCTGACCAGCAGCCTCTCGCAGGAACAAGGAGAGGGTGCTCCAGGTTTGTGGAGAGACTCAGAAATCTGGATCACCAGAAAAATTCCATCTGAGTCAAGGCTGGGTCTGCTCAGGCAGGGGCAATGCATTGTCACTTCTATAATAAATGTATCTGAAATGGAAAGTGCTGACAATATGTATGAAATCCTTCTCTGTGATTCAGACTCTGTCACAGAACAAGGAATAAACAGACAGAGACCTGATGTACGGGTCTGAGAGCCTTTTGTCTCCTTTTTGGGTGAATATCTTCAGTGAGCAGCACAAATCTTTCAGATCAGCTCTTCTGTAGGAATGGAAATGATGAATTTACCCATTCCTTGTACATCTGCAGGTGTTTTTAGGGAGCAGAAAAACAGGGAAGAAGTTGTTTTTCTCAATTACGAATTTAATAAAAAGAAATTGAAACAAAGTTTTTGTTCTGCCATCGTACAGACAATTTACTGCAGTTTGGGACACAAACAAGATTTCAGCTGATGGAAACCTTGTCCCTGCTGAGGACAGACCATACCCTGCTATGGGCAGGCCCTGTTTTCAGAGGTGCTCTGTCTGCTTTAGAGAAAGTTTCCATCATAACACCAAAGAGACCCTGGAGTTAAAAACAACCAATGTGATTTCTTGAGTCAGACTGATCTGAATGACAAATTAGAAATCACAAAACTGCTTTTCTTTATCAAGCAGCACATAAGCAATTAAACTCCCCAATCCCTGGCCTGCTGGGGAACATTGTGTTCAATTTCCCTTTAATTTTTGCAGTCATAGATGGAAATATGTCTTAAAGCAGTAGCCAGCCACACTGAGGGACAGGTACTTCAGTGGGATGATGGTTTAACTTTCCAGAGAGTGTCAATACCTTATTAAGATTTCACCTTCATCACCCCCAGGGTTCAGCTCCATCTTTCACCCTGGTTTAGATGGTTCTTTAGTCTTTTTTTTTTTTTTCCAATGTTTTAACCACATCAGAGCACCTTGACACCTTTACTGATTAATTCCTGGATCCCTGCAGGGTAAGGAGGTATTACCAAGTCTGTTTTTCAAACTAAGGAGGCGTTTGAAAACTAAAATATTGCAAAACAGGCATCTTGTTGCACAGATCATGACCAGAGATATCCAGGCTTGGCATGCATGCAGTGAGGCAGGAATACCCCAGGTCTGTAAAAAACCTTCCATCTGTATATCTAGGGGATCACCCCAGTTTAATAACTCACCTTATTACTTGGTGTTGACTCCCCTCAGAATTCACAGTTAATATCAACCCTAAGAAAAACAGAGCAAAAATCAATAACCGGAGAAGAAAGAGGGACCCCATCTCCCCTGGCTGTCACCTGCTGCCTGACAGACACAGCCACAGCTGCTCAGCACTGCCCAGGGGTCAGAAAGAGAGGAGGAAACATTTCTGACACCAGACAGGTGAACCAGCAAGAAGCCATAAATAAAGACAGAGTCTGGTAATAAAAGAACACTGATGATCTGTGAAGCTTCACAATCAATCTTGACTCATCCCAAATACCTGATACTGGCAAAATTAATGCAGGGAGAAGGAGGGTGATGCCAGAGAATTTCTACCTGAGAGTTCAACACTTTTTCAAGAGATGATGGGGACCACCAGCCACTCCTGATCTGAATTCCCCACAATGAAGTTGACAGTACAATTAAACAGGAAGTTTTGCAGCATACCAGGGGAACAGGCAGGAGGAGGGTTGGTTATACACACAGGTGGGATGTGTTTTGTACAGCACCCTGGGGAGAGACTGCTTTTAATCCTTTTGAGAAGAGACATGAATAGAAGAGAGATGAGAAGCACAATTTTCTACAACCTCCCCAAATCTCCTTCTGATCCCCAGAGTATCTACTCAGGATGGGACTGATGCTACCTTTTTTCCACGTTGCAAGTTAGTAAGGGACTGCTAATATCAGAAACAAACCCTATTCAAAACTGAAACCTTGTAGTGGGTTGTAACCCTTCATCCTTTCTTTTCTTGATTGAAATTCAACCCCCAATAATTGGGGTTAAACGCTGGGAATACAGACCCAGTGAACAGCACACAGCCTTGTTACTGCACATACCTCTCCCTGAACGTGGCTCCCTGTCCAAGAGAACACCAGGCTGGGCCAGAAACACCCCAGGGAGTGTCCCTGTGCTGCAGGGACAGCACCTCCATGGTCCTGAGCCAACATGTGCAGGCAGCCCCCAGAGCAGCACCACTGTGTCCATCCCAGGACTGAGCTGCAGCTCTGACCTGGGTGAAGCTTCTCTCCTGCCCAGAGCTGGGCTGCTGCAGAGCCCAGCACAGCAGCCATGGCCCCTTTTGCTCCCAGCTCAGCTGACAAACCAGCCCTGTTTGACTCGAGATCAGTTCAAGCACAAAGGAGGTACCAAAGACAACCTTTGCCTACAATTAAACTTCTTGCTTTTTCTCCCAGAGCACCTTCCTGCTCATGTTCTACATGTGTGCATGTAGGGAAGCTGGATCCCCAGAGCATCACCCAATGCCCACCCACATCTCCTGGCTGTAGGAAACTCTGCCAAGCTGTGCTTCACCTTCTGAATGCTCCAAGAAGGCGACTGCACAGAGAAAATTACAATTTTTGTCAGGACCCAGGGAGTCCATGCATGACCACACAAAACCTTTCACCAAGGGAGAAGCTCTTCAACCTCCAGGTCCCCCTGGAAGCCACGTGGAGCTGCCTGCTGTGCTGGACCAGTGAAGGCAGGGCAGGGAGCCTGGGATGCTCCCAGCATTCCAGTAACAGCCAGAACCTTTCCCCTACATCCACTGGAGCAGAGGCAAAGCTTACAGGGAGGGCAGGAGGTGTGTGGTGCTTATTGCCCACCCAATGCCTGGGTCAATCCCAACACTCCCCTCAGCCTAGAGAAGAACAAAGCCTCTGCATGCAGCACTGACCAAATGCACACAGGCTCCCTTTTATAGACTCACACAATGGTTTGGGTTGGAAGGGACCTGAAGATCATCCAGTTCCAGCCCCACTGCCTCAGACTTCTCTGGAGACTTCCTAAATGCTCCTCCTTTAGCTGGGGCAAACATGTCCTGAGAAACCTAATGGTAGAAGTTAGTTTGAAATAACACACACAAGCTCTTCTGAAACAAAGCATTTTCAACATTTCTCTGCACCTGAGCCAATTTCTTCAGGCATCCTGCCCCATATTTAAGAACCAAAGGCAAGATCTCTTCATTGGGTGTCTAGTGCTAAGTTTTGTGGCCCTTGAAAATATGTTCCTAAATATCTGAATCTCAGGCACCTGGAAATAAGTATTTGCCTTTGGAGTGAACAGAAAAGGAAATAATCCCTGTATATTATTTTTATTTTCTTTCCTTTATATGGTTCTAAGTTGCTTTTATGCGGCACTGGAAAGTTACAGCCCGTGATTTGTTGCATTCTGGTCTGCTAATAGAAACATCTCCCTGACTGCTGCTCACTCTGCAGAGCAGAAGGATCATAACACAGATTGTAAATGGTTGCATTACGCAGAAAGATAATGTTTCTTTCCACTTTCATTTCCCTCAGTTGGTATTTATCGTGGTAGGGGTTGCATATGAGAGAGAGATCATGCATTATTTACCAGGCTGGAACTGGGGAGAGGCTGCAGCCTTTCAGAGCGTGGATGAACGCCCAGCAATTCCCACCCGCTAAGATTTGTGCTGCGTTCGGTGGGAGCTGGGCTGAAGGGTTGTCAAAGCAAAAAGGATTGTCCTGCCAGCCTGGAGAGTGGCTGTGGATGGGGCTGAGGGTCACAGGCTCTGCTCTCCCTCCTTTCAGCCCTGGACAGTTTATGTCATTATTTATTCCACACCTTGGCAAGACTGGACCAGAACTGCCACCAAGTCACCACAACCATCTACCAATTCCTTAAGGTCTGCTAGGCCTGCAACACATCTGAACAAAATTTCTTGCTCTTGAATGCAGCTGAGGGCAGACAAACCCAAACCCTGAGATGGGGGTGACACAGGAGGAGGCAGAATCCTTTCCAGCCCCAGGATTGTCCCCTCGATGCCACCAGGGCTAGCGATGCTGACCCAGTTTCTAAACAGGACAGGAAGTTGCAACACTCTGAGGTTTATTATCATTAAACTCTAGCCAGTGTCAGAGGCTCTGTGTTTGTCCTTGCAGTGCTACTGTCAGTGCACATAAAAACTAACAAAATAAGCCACTAAATGCTGGCAGCCTTGGGAAAGAATTAAAAAAATCTGAAAAAGCAAGAAAAAAACCCAGTGAAACTACTAAATAAGGAATGAGTTAATGAGGAAAAATTAAAAGGAACTGAAGACTTTAAATGCCTTTCCAAATTAAGAAGAACAAAGGGAAAGGATCAGCTCTTATTTTTGCAATTAAGGTGTTATTTATGGCAATTTAGCTGTTTTAAGATTAAGCCTGGATACAGCGCCACAAAAAACATATCTGATTTATTGCAAGGCTTCTCATCGGTTGCTATATGAGCACCAGCCAAAAAAGCAAGAGGAGTTCTGAACTCCCCGTGTGCTCCCCAAGCGCCTGTAGAACGCCCCGAGGGTTTATCCCCAGGCTGAGCACTGTGAGCGTGGGGAACCATCCTCAGCCCACAGCAGCGGCTGAACTACAGCACCTGCGGGGCAGGGACGGCCCCAGAACGAGAGAACATCTCGTGGGAGCCAAGGGGAAAAAGATTCCGGTTCTGTGTCTGCGGCGTGTGAAGGGGGGCAGGAGGATGCTCGGAGCGCTCTCTGCGCGCAGGGAAGGGACGCAGCCCCGCGGGGCGGTTTGGAGGCACCGTGCGCAGCAAACAGAGACTCCTCTGTCCTGCCTGTCCCCTGCCCTGTCCCACCCTCGGGACGGTGCCATCCGCCTCCAGGGACACATCAGGGCTCAGGGGAACGCTCCCCACGGGCGCAAGGGAGGGAGGGAGGTGAAAGATGCCAAGGAGCCCCGGGCAGAGCCTTTTCTTCTGCACCACACTTCTGTGCAGGGAGGAAACTCATCAGTGACAGTAACATCCCTATGCACCTGTGTAGTATTCCCCCCTGTATTACAGAGTTGGTAACATTTGCAGAGAATTTTATGTTAAACATCAAGGCTGTGCACACTAATTGTAAGATTCAGCCACAGAAGCCCTCTTGGTTTTCCTAGATATTAACAAAAGCAATAAAGGAAATAAATTTAAAAAGTATATAAAGCCTTGTTAAACTCAAAAACAGTTCAGAGAGGAGAGAGCTGAAGATGGGATGGGGCTGGGAAGACATTCAGCCTTGCCGTGCTGCTGCTCACAGACTCCTCTCTTTGAAGGAGACATGAAAGGAGGCATTGCAACATGACAGTGGCAAACTCTGCGGCTCTGTTGATTTTTCCAGCCCCTTGCTCGGCGTCCTGTTCTTTGAACCCGCAGAGTAAACAGGTGTGACTCCTGTGGCTCCGCGGGCAGGAATGTGCTCCCAGGGGGAGCGCTGAGGCAGCAGGAAAAGCCTCACTGCCATCCTGGAGAGCAGCATGAGGCACTCAGAGCACTTGGGCTGCAAAAGGGGAGAGAGAGAGAGGAGCAAAAATCAAGAAAACCCTCCATAGAGGAAGATCTCCTTGTGAATGAAAGGGTCCCCAGGACTTGTAAGCAGACACACAGGTAATGGCTTTTCTGAGGATGGATGCAGGAGGATGTGACCAGGACTGTGACAGAGTTGTGGCAGCTTTCTACACCCCAGCAGAGCTGCTGGAGGCACAAAGGGTTTAACTGGAGCACCTGGAGCTTGGCAGGAGACTAAGAACATGCTGACCAGGGCCTCAGAGGGTGTTTATTTGATTTTATTCAGATCTAACTGACCAGAAGATTTCTCTTCTCTCCATTCGCTGTCTCTCAACAGAAACATTTATTATGCTAAGTGAAATGTTTAACCACTGGCACTGTTGGCCGCAACAGCTCATCATAAGCAGCTTTAGCATTTGCTGGGATCAGCACCCTGGGGCTGGAGATGGTGTTTTCCTCTGCCCAGTTACTTTTCCTGGCTCGTCTCACCTCCAGCTCTGTCCCCTGCCCGTTTTACAAGTTGCAATGCGTTAAAATAAAAGTATTAACGGCGCTTATCTGATGCATGGGAGATTGTGAGAGCAAGCTGGCAAGCAGCCAGGAGCTAATAGCAGCATAAAGCAATTTGCTGGAAAAAAAAAAGAATTAACATGCTAATTGTCAGGCTGGAGAGGGTGCTGGGGATCACAGAGAAGTAAAAAAAAAAAAAAAAAAAAAAAAAAAAAAAAAAAAAAAAAAAAAAAAAAAAAAAAGACATTGCTCTAGATTTAAACAATAAAGGACTGAGGAAGAAAGGAAAGGTTTTGAGACAATTTTCTTCTTTTTTGTCCCATTCTCTGCTACCCTCCCCCAGCTCAAACCTTCATCCAGAGCCTCAGGCACTCGCGGGAATTTATCCGAAGATCTCTTCCTTTTTAGCATCGTGTCACTGCCGGCTGCACCACGGGCTGCGGGGCTGGTCGGGAGCACCACGCAGCCCTGCCCTCCCCACGGAGCGAGCGGCGCTGCCCCGGAGCCGCTGCCGGGGGCAAAGTCGGGTGTGACAGACCCCGCAGAGCCCAGCCCGCAGCTCGGCTGAGCCCGGCGCAGGCAGGACGGCTCCAAAGGACTGACCCTGCCCAGGGAAGCTTTTTTGGTGTTTCTTTCTTGAACAAAGGGACATTGCTATTTTTTTTTTAATTATGATTTTTTTAAATTTATTTGTTCTCAAAGCAATGAAAAGGGGTGCCTGGAAATCTCAAGCAGAAAGCTCAGAGTATTAACACTGGCTCCAGAGCGCGCCGTTAACAGGGATTAAGAAAGTCAACTAATGCTTCACCAGGATTTCAGCAGCACGGAGCCTCCCGAGGCAGAGAACCGCCACGGCGAATCCGGCCGGATCTCCAGGCAGCAGCTGCCTCTCCACGCAGATGCCGTTTAACCCCGGATTTATGCGCATCCCACCGCTGAAATCCAGCTGGAAACCCACCGTGCCTCCCCTTCTCGGACAGTGAGCGCTGCCAGCCCGAGCCGGGGCCGCTCCCCGCCCGGTGCCAGCGCTGGGAGAGGCTCTCCCTCAGCCCATGCAGGTGGAGCGGGGCACGGAGTTCCCAGCGCATCCCCGGAGCTCCCAGCGCTTTCACGGGGCTCCCAGAGCATCCGCGGAACTCCCAGCGCATCCCCGGGGCTCCCAGCGCTTTCACGGGGCTCCCAGAGCATCCCCGGAGCTCCCAGAGCATCCCCGGAGCTCCCAGCACATCCCGGCTGACCGGCAGAGGAGCCAGCGCATTACCCCAGATCAGGCGTGCTGGGGGAACAAGGGCTGGGACACGAGGTACCTGTATCGGTTTTGATTAATATTTGTGGATAGATGCTGTAAATATGAGCCAAGAAGATTTAAAAGAAAGTCACTGAGCCACGCGAGTGAATTAATTTGTTTTAAACATGCGGCCGGGTTGCAGCCTTTTACAAGCAGGAACATTATTTCTTTCCTATGCCAAAGACTGACTGCGTTTGCCCTCCTGTTTTTACTTCTGCTGCGGAGGAAATTTAAGCAAGAACATGTATAGTGAATTGCTCAATTCAACCAGTGCCACTGAAGCTCACCTAATGATCCAGACCAACACGCCCTACCTGAGCAGCACTCCGAGACCCGTGAGCTCCTCCGCTCTTTACATGTCGACAGCCAGGGTGTTAAAAGAAGGGGAAATAAATAAGCCAGACCTGGTGACTTACATCATTCTGTTTTTCTTTCTGTTCTTGACTGTGACATTCATTGTGTTCTTCATAAACTGCCAGCTGAAAAATTCTTTTTTTGCTACTCTTCCTTACGACAGATCGCTCAGGTAGGCGAGGAACCCGTGGAGGACACAAGCTGTCTGACACTTCTCATTCCAGCTGGAGCAGGCACCAGACACCCTGTGCAATGAAGAGTGAGTGCCATGTGCCAGAGCAAGGATGTGACCCCCTTTAGAGTAATGGGCAGGAGGAAATTGCTGAAAATTATGCTGTACGCCAGTCTGAGTAGCTGTAAATAAAAAGCTTTGTTATGAACTGAAGAGAATGCTTTAGCAAATTTATAGTTTTTGCAAAAAATTGCCCCGTGATTCCAGATTAAACTCTGTGTGTATGCAAATGTCATCATCCACCCATTCAGTGTCCATACAAGGATAATTGTATTAACAACAACCTCTGATTTGGGCATCTGGTGGAGCTTGTTCCCCCATGTTTTTAAAACCAAGCATCAAATATAAAAAACCCCAGTGTATCTACCTAACAGCTCCACGCTGAGATGAGTTTACTTTCCAGACCCGTTTCTCCCAACTGCTGCTGGAACTGCATGGTGATGCCGTGGGAGGCCTGCCAGGCAGGAGGAGAAAATGAAAAATGTTTATTTAGGCTTCTGATTGTCATTCTGTTAAGGGTGTTTTTGATGTTTGAATGCGTCATCGATCAAGTCTTAAGTTACTACTTACGTGCAACACTTATTACCTATGGAATTTATTTTCAACTTTCATAGCTGCAAAGGAAATTATTTGCCACAGCATGAAACCAAAATAATCAGGGTGGGAAGAAGTGGGGGGCAAAAATGAATATATTTAATATTATGCAAACTAATGAAAGGGGTGAGCTGAGTGCTCCAAGTTTGCTATCAGAGTGGGTAAGTTTTGAAAGCCATAAAACACAGCTTTAGAGGAACAGTTGTTTTACTGCACAGTATCTCCACTCCTTGCTCTTCATCTAAACCTAGCCCAATTAGAAGCATGAATTATCAATATGGCAACAGCTCGATTCAACACTGGTCACTGGCAACCCCCACCATTTCAAATTACTATCTGATTTTGTTCTAAAATCAGAACAAAAAAAGCTTCTGCTTGACACTGGTAGCTGACAAGCTATTTTGTAGATGCTGATTTCTTGTAAACTTGCAGTTACAGCACGATTCCAGATCAAGTTGCATGAACCTGGGAAGAGTGTCCATAAAATTCCCACAAACAGTGGGCAGAGCGCCTTTTTTTTTGTTTTTGTTTTAGTTTTAGTTTTAGTTTTTTGGTGTTTTGTGTTTGGTTTTTTTGGGTTTTTTTTTGTTTTTTTTTGTTTTTAATTTTTAGACAAATGGCTCAACATGCAGGAGAATTGCAGCTATCCAGAAACACACAGTCCTAAATCCTGGTTTTGCTGCAGTTTTGGGGATTGGATCATCTGAAATGGGGCTCAAAGTGGCGTCAGATGCTGCTCCTAACCCTGTTCTTGACCTGCAGAGTACACCAGAGGAGCTGTGTGTATATACGTGTACATAACTGATTTCATCCAAATGAGGAGATTTTACAATGCAATTACACACACATACAGGCTTGCACTCGAGAACACAGACAAAATATGTGTATGTGGGAGTCTGTTTGCAAGCTTTTTCTTTTTTAACCCAAAAATTGCACAGTTGAAAACATTTCCATGTCATTGTCTTTGTTGCCATGTTTTATTTTGCTCAAATAAGCTAAACTACTACATAACAGATTTCAATATTTTATTCCTTGATATGTGGCCAATATTTCCTCTGAACCAAATTTAACTGGTGTAATTCCGAGTAGTTACTCTAATTCAAAAAGCAACAATAAATGCAAGTGTATTTCTCTCAGCCCTTTTTGAATAAATTAAGTTTTATCAAATCAGGCATTTCTTATTTATTTTTAAGTAATAACAGCTTGTTTTCAGCTTCCAGCCATAATGAGTTTGGTCTAAGAATTTCTGCTGGCAAAACTCTCAGAACCTGACAGAGCACATGCTGCTTTGCACTCTTTATTTAAACATTCAAGTATAGCTCTGGAATAATCCTATTTTTCTCCACAGCCTGGCTGGAGTAATAATACAGAAGAACCTGTCATGCTGAGTGTTAAATGATTTTCTGGGAATGCTTTTAGCCCTCCCTTGCTCTCATCAATATCCAAGATCATTTCTATTGCAGAAGTTCTATTTTGGATATTCAGAATCGTAGAATCCCAGAACAGTTTGGGTTGGAAGGGACTTTAAAGATCACCCAGTACCAACCCCCCTGCCATGGGCAGGGTCATTTTCCAATGCCAGGTTGCTCCAAGCCCCTTCCAACGTGGCTTTGAGCACTTCCAGGGATGGGGCACCACCACAATTTAGCCAATGTACGAAATGCATGTATAGAAAACATTCTGTTACACCAGGCTCAGAACTCAAGCTGACCAAAAAATCCACTTTCTGACCACAAGCACACCAGGGAGGGACTGACAGGCATGGCTTCACTAGCTGGAACTGTTTTATTGGATGTATGACACGTGTGGGGTCCCACATGGATTCTCCATCCCTTTCCCTCATTCTCTGCCAGTCACAGTCCTGCCCCTGACACAAACACACCATTCCCTGCATCTTTTACCAAATCCTATTTTGTCAATATGCCTTTTTAAAGGCTCTGAACACAGCCCTGCAGCAGCCTCCCACCTCCTGATGGTTTTTCCTCAAGGCAGCTGGAGGTCAGTACGCTGCAACAAGGATGAGTGGAACACCAGGAATGCGGGGCACGAGGCTGTGAGAAGCAGAGTGATCCCCATTCAGAGAAATGCTTAATTACCAGCTTTGCCTTCAAAGGATGAGCAGCTCCTGGAACATTTGAGGAGCATCCACACACTTCACATGCATGACTCTGCTCTGCTGAATCAGGAGCTGCATGTTAAAGGCTCTTACCCTCCCTCTGGGCCAGGGAAACAACTCATCACTTCCACCTGGAAGCAGTGAGATGCTTTGAAGCTGATGCCACCCTTTCAATGGATTTTTATTATTGTTACTGTGATATTTCATTCTGTTGGCTTCACACTCTTAGTTGTGGATGGGTTTGAATGGAGCTGCCCAAGCCATTGGCACAGGCAGTGCCCATGGGGACCGTGCCACAGCACTGAGTAAACAAGGAGGAACCACCAGCTCCATGCTCCTCTGTGAGAGCTGCCTGAATACTGGGTTGGCTGGCATTTTGGGGACTCAGCAGGACCCATCTTTCTTCTCACACTTCCTGCTGTAGCTGGGCTTCCCCATGAGCATTTGTCCTCCTGCACTTCCCTTTCCCCTAACAAAAATCAGGAGCTGAGGGTTTTCTATACCCCATGCCACATGGCCACAACTTCTGCCTGGGAAGAGCTCACCTGCAGGACTCACAAGTCAGTCAAACTGCACAGCAAGACAAAAGGCAAAGAATAAATCCTAAGAGCTAAACATTCCATGTCTGTCTGGGGTGTCAGCCTGGTAACCAATCCCAGTGCTGCATGGCAAGGCTGCGCTGCACAATCACTCTCCAAACCTGTCTCAACCCACTGGAGCCACTGCAATTTGTAACTCACTTGCTTTAAGGAGATTTCTTCTAGCAGGTTCAATAGAACTCTTTAAAATGAAGTAATGAAATAATTTAAGTCTCTGCTTCTGAGAGCATAGCAGCTTTTACCTTACCAAACAGCTACAGAAAAGTATTTTTTAAATGATAGGATCACCTTTGTGAAAGGAGGAATATGTAATGTACATGGAGAGGCATCAGGGGTAAGTCACATGTGATAAATTAACCCTTGTAAACAAATACTTGAGACAGTTACAGATAAAGGAAATCAGAAGAAACTGTGGGGGTTTTGTTTTGTTTATTGAAATATGAGCAGCAGTATGCAAAAAATATCTTTAAAAACATAACATAGCAAAACCTAGTAATCTTAAAATTACAAAATAAAAAGATGTTTAGAGTTAAATGAAAAAACCTCATTGCTAGAACTGTGTTTCCTACAATGTAAACAAAAGCATAAAGGTTATGCTTGCAACAAACACAGAAGCAGGTTTATGGAGCAGCACAAGAAAGCAACGTTATGTTGTAATCTGATGGTTTGGTCTATTGATTTGAATTCAGAATGGGAAACCCTCCTCAACAGAAATTTCACAACTACAGAAGAAACTTAGCCATGTGTTTGTCATTTGAAGCAAAACATTTAGAAAATGGTTTGGTTTCATTTTTGGTTTTGTTTGTTTGCTTGCTTTCCCAGAAACTATCGCCAGCAACACTGAGCAAGTAAAACAATATCCTGAAAAAGTTATTATTTCAGACTAGTGAGGAAGCCTGATACGTTTTAATGTCCTCTAGAGTTATACTGCAAGAATCCAAGTTAATCTGACACCCAAGAATTGACAACTTTGACAACTTTCACATTGTAATACTGTGGGGGGGGGGGGGGGAATCATTGCTTCAAGCAAAACTAAAAGAATTCCAACATTTAAAACAATCCTATCCTGAATCATAACACCTGGGCTGTCTCATCATTCTTTTGCCTGTTGGGCTGTTCTGTCAGGTTTGTCTCTCACCAGTCATGCTAGGTGGTTTTATTTTGGTCCTGTGGATTCTATAACTGAGCCTCAGCCCTTCATGGACAAGCAGTTCATGCCTAATGCAGTTCATGAGTGAACACAAGGCACTGCCTGACTGCCAACAAGGCCCAGGTGTCTAAGGAGCAGCAGCCAAGCTGCTGTCTTATCTCAAGGACTGTAAAAGCACTCCCAGGAAAACCTCCAGGATAAATCTGCTCCAGGCTCTGCTGGTATTGCCAAAGCTGTCCATCAGTGCTGGGGTTGGTGCAAAGCAGAAAGACGCCCAGAAAGAAAAAAATGCACTACAAAAGCCAAATCAGTTTTTACTGAGGAGTAACATTCAGTCTGAGCTGGGCTACCCTGGAGAGGTTCCATCTGCCACTACCACTGGCTGAGTCAATGTCCCCATCCCTGTGTGTAGACCAAGGGGTGATTTCTGCACAACGTGCTGTACCAGGAGCAGCACTCCCTGCTCTTGCCACACTTTACACATGGCTGGCACCAAACAGCTTTCCATCCAATCTATCCGTGCACCCATATCTGAGTTTTGTATCAGCAGCACAGATGATCAAAACAGGATTAGCAACACCATGAACCAGTAGCACACAAAATCTGCTAAGCAGAAAGCTCCCAAAAAGCCCTACTAGGAAGGAACAGAGAAGTAGAATGCAGACAAATCTGACTGGGTTTGCTCCTGTGAGCCTGCCCTGCCAAAAGCAGCAGTCACAAGGATATCCCAGCACTGCAGCTACTACACTTCCAGAATATGTACACAAGCAGAAAAATGCCAGAGCACTTCAGTACTTAATGACAGCATCAGAAGTGGGTTAACTGGATATTATTGCAGAAATTATGGTTCAGTGCATGGGTAGCCAATCTAACCACAATACTAGCACTAAGCACCAGCTCTGGCTCACAGCACCCACTGCAGCACCCATTCTTGAGTCATTCAGTTGGCCACATATAAGCATAAAAGTGAACAGAGATGAAGCCAGGTGAAAAACATTTTGGATAAAGTAAAATTTTGTACCTACAACTGCAATCTTTCCTTAATTCGATGTGCCATGTCATTTATTACATAAGCTAGTCAAGAAATACAATATTCTGTAGTGTCAAATATACATATTCAGCAACTTGACAAACGTCAGGCCCTAAGAAGAAAATAGAAGCTGGATCCTGTGGCCAACTGACTTGGCATATCATTCAATCAAAAAAACTGTCTGTGGGTTGCAGCTCCAAGGAATGAAAGGGAAGAAACCAAAGCTAAGTGGCAAATGTTACTCCCCTCCTCCTGAAGATGCACTCATCTGTTTTCAAACATACTTGAGAAACTGTTTAAAAAAAAACAAAACAAAACACAAAAAACTATAACAGTAACACAAAAATTCCTGTACAAGAGAACATTAGGGTTCTGCAGAAGTGTTACAGTTTATTCCTTTAAGGCAATTCATAAAAAACATTTTAATGACACGTAAACAATTTTAATCCTTTAAGATCATTTGTTACTTAGGTACCATATGATGAATGATTTCCACATTTGAGGAGAAAATGTCATTCAACAGAAGACACAAGAACTTGTTAAAAAAATCATTTTCTCAGGATCGCAGTAATTAACTGCAACACATCTTTTAATAAGTATTTGCATATTAGCTTTCAGCCTCTCCCCCAAATACTGAACCCTTTTCTGAGGAGGTGTTCAGGAAAGAGAAAAAGCAAGGTAAGGCTAAAAAATGTAATAGGGTCCTTCTGCATGCAAAATTTTGTATATAATTCTTCTAAATCTCTTAACATGTTTCTTTCAGCCTTTTTCTTATGATATAAAGGAGGGAAATATGCATATGTTATGTAATTGATTTTAGTGTTTAGTACAGCGTTTAAATTCTCTACCAAAGTTTGCAAAATGCAAACATCATGAAGTTCAACAGAGCCAAGTGCAAGGTCCTACAGCTGGGTCCCAGCAGTCCCAGACACACCTGCAGGCTGGGCAGAGCAGTGACTGCAGACAAAACCTGGGGGTGATGGTTGGTGAAAAGCTCACTGTGAACTGGCACTGAGCACTCAGAGCCCAGAAAGCCGATGGAATCCTGGGCTGCATCCCGAGGAACGTGGGCAGCAGGGCAGGGGAGGCACTGCCCCCCATCTGCTCCTGTGAGACCCCACTGCAGTGCTGAGCACAGCTCGGGGGCCCCCAGAGTCAGGAGGACATGGAACTGCAGGAGCATGTCCAGAGGTCACAACGCTGTAAAGAGGACTGGAGCACCTCCCCTGCAAAGAGAGGCTGAAAAAGTTGGGGCTGTTCAGCCTGGAGAAGGAAGATTGAGTGGAGACCTCACGGGAACATTCCAATAGCTGAAGGGATTACAGGGAAGCTGGAGAGGGACTCTCTGTCTGGAACTGTAGTGACAGGAGAAGGAGTAACAGATCCAAATTGAAAGAGGGCACATTTAGCTTAGACATACAGAGGCAATGCTTCCCTGTGAGGCTGGTAAGGCACTGGCACAGGTTGCCTGGAGAGGCTGTGGATGCCCCAACCCTGGTAGTGTTCAAAGCCAGGCTGGAGAAGGCCTGGAGCAACCTGGTCTGGTGGGACGTGTCCCTGCCCATGGAAGGGGGGTTGGAACTGGGAGATCTTTAAGGTCCCTTTCAACCCTTAACATTCTGTGATTCTTTAGAGGTGAGAGAGAAATTCCATCGTCATATTAACACAGTCCTTCAACCCCATAAAGATGTCAAGCACAGTTACCAGTCTTCTGACTGAAGCCCTGCAACAGGGACAGGATCAAGAGCACTGTTTCAGGCAGGCTACAAAGAAGTGATTACTTTTGGTCATTACCAACAGGTCTGAATTAAATTATATGATCTGGAAGTAAAAGCTTCTGCATTCACTTACTTATTTCTTAAGCCACTCACAGTCCTCAAAGAGACTCAAACTCATACTTGAAAGTGAATTAAACACAGTGTAATCACTAATACTGCATGATGTCTACTGAGAGACTAAAAAGGCCTAACACAGATCAATTCCAGACAGGTAAAATAAACAGCTAGAACACCAAAAAGAAAAGAAAACACTTATTCCTTCCAAAAAGTAGCAAGCATTGCCATTTACAAATAGTAGTGTTTATGTTAAAATAGAGAAAGGTACCTAAAAAGAAATAGCCTTGGCAACCAAATCCAAACGGCATGAGTGTAAATCAAAGCAAGAATCACTACTCCAGAAAAGTGCAGGATGTTTACCTTGGATCAATTACTATTTTAAATGGTGGTTAAAAGAGATATTACAAAACCAAAGTGGGAAAAGGCTAAGAATTGCTATTCTGCATTAATATACAATGTGTTTATGACAGCATTTTCCAATAGAAAATACAAGTGTTTTTACACCACTCCAATATTTGTAAAAAGTATATTTCATGTGTACACTTAAAAAAAAAATCACATTGTTCAATCTGAGGCAAATTAGCCATAATAAAGTCTAATTTTGCTTATGACAGATGTCAACCTTAAGATATTAAAACACTATGCTAAAAATACAGCTTGCAAGCTGGAGCTGCACATGTTCAAACAGTTTCATAAACATTAAAAAATCCCAAATTATGGTATGTATTTATTTTCTGAAGTCAGTCTTCATTAATTCTTGTCCCTACAGGACAAAAAGGTTTTCCAGTTAAGACATTTGTCTGTTTAAGTTTTAAGGGGAAGAAGGGGAAAAGTGTTCTGAATTTTTCAATAGACTATTTTTTCCCTTAGGGCTCAACTGTCACTTAAGCATCACAAGAACAATTTGAAATGTAAAACTGATTAGCTATACACAATGGAATTGGTCACAAAGGGATCTAAAAAAAAAAGTTAAATCATAAGATCCATTCTCCATATAGCTCACAGTATCCACTGGAAGTTTCTCTAGAATTAGAATAAGTTCTCTAAAAATAAGGCTGAAGATGGAATTTCAGCACTATGAAACAGATGAGATGGGATTAAGAGGAGAACCCATTTGTGTAAGTACTTTATCCAGCCACTGGAGGGGCCCATGAAGATGAATTTCTATCCAGCACGGGGTGCTCGTGACATCCTGCCGGTGATATTCAGCTCCCCAGCCCTAGAAAATGAACAAAATGATACTGATCAATCTGGGGACATGCTTGTCTTTTAAAGTAACTACTAACAGAAGCAGGAAATCATGATCTCAGGATGCTTCTCTGGAGGTAATTCACCATCTAGTAACACTGATCTAAAGGAACAAACCCAAGGCTGGGAAGGAGCAGGAGAGAAGCTGCACCTGCAAGCCTGAATCAAGTCCTGTGTGCTACAGCCTCCTGTGGAGCTCCCTGCTGACCTGAGGATGACTCCTGGCCACGGCCACATCTCCCTTCTCTGTCAACCTCCTGCTCCCTCTCCTCCACACTCTCAAACTGAGCAGTACTTGTCATGACTGACAAAACCAACGAGACATCTTTTGCACAAGATGCAAACCAAACGCCTGGAAAGCCCAAGCTTGGACTCCACACTAAACCTGAGACAGACATCTTGATTAAACAATGCTCAGGAAATGTTCCTGTGAGAATAACAGCACAGCTTGACTCCAGAAACTCAAATCATGTCTTTTTTCCTTAACCAGAGACTGTTCTAAACTAGTAATCAATTTGAAGAAGCTGAAAATTTTCTTCAATAATTATGCTCCTTTCTACTCACATTCTTTCAGTGGACTTGTTATTCACTTTACCCCTTGAAATTCAGAGCATGAACTTAAATCTCCTTTAACAAAATTACAGCAAACATAATGAATCAATTCCTGTCCTGAATACTGAAGTAACTGAATACACAGCCAACATTCAATACAGCAATGTGTTTTTCCTTTCTTGCACTGATTTCCTTCTCCTCCAGTTAATCACTTTAAATATACTTATCAGTGAAAAAAGACCACATCAGGCCAGAACAGCTTTGCTACAGTGCTAATGGAGTTACTGCTAAATACCCAAACCCACAATAAACTTAAATGCCCTCAGAATAACTCACCTTTACAAAACTCATGCGAATGGTGCACATTTTGGTGAGCTCATACACTGCTTCAAATCCATGGTTGACAGACTGAGCTAGAAGCTGAGCAAACTCCTGATTGTTAAAAATTTTCAGACTGCATCCACTGGGAATCTTGCATACAGTTGTTGGATGAAAGCCATGGTGGTAGTTGCAGTTCCTGCTCTGTACAAATATGCTGCTATCACTTAAACACTCAGCATAGACTTCTCCACCAACATAGTAGAGATGAACTCCTTAAAAACAAAGGTAAGAACATTTCAAATTATTTTGTTTTCTCCGATTTTGAGGTAGTTACCATAAACGCTATTTTACTGGGGAAAAAAAATTAAATTTCTGCCTGAGGAGGTTTTCAGAAAAGTTTTTGCTCACACTATAACACAATCTCATTTCAATACAGCAGGCTCATGATACACCAGCCACTAGATGTCCTTCTCTGATCAATTACAGAATAGAATGAAAAAATTACTGCCACATTTCAACTGTCATTTCAAGCTATTTCTCTAGAGAATTTATGTAAATTTTAAAACTCCAGTTTTATGCACCTGGCAGCTATTGCCTATGCCAAGTAGAACAGAAATAGGTGCGTCCTGGGAGAAGGGTCAGTGATGGATATGAGTAAGAAAGTATATCCACAGTCTGCTCTGATTTTCAGTACATTTTATCAAGCCAAAGGACAGGTGAGTCCAACTCGTTGTTCCACTTAATTAGCATCAGTCTTTACAAACCTTAACATCAATAAAACCCTTAGATTTATCACATCTGTCTGCGTTCAGCTATGCACATGTTTTGAAGTCTATACAACATTATTACTGACTAAAAATTAATATACAAAAGCTACCCATCCCTCCAGCAACCAAACTCAGGGGCTCACTGCTGCCTCACTGAGACACCTGCACTCCTTCCCCTGTCCAGTTTTCACATGGTTGGGATACAGCTCCCTTTAAGTCCTCCCTGCAATACCCTGGACTTCCACTATGGACTATCCCGTGGTGTGCCAGAGGAGGCTGCACCAAGTCAACAGATGCAAGTTAATCCTTCAGACAGCAGCAACTGTTGTGAGCATTGCTAGACCCACTTGGGACTAAGGTAGGATGGAGGTTACAGAGGAACTGTTGGCTTCAACAACTACAAGCAGCTGTCAGAGAATTTGGGGCGGGCAAGAATGCACAACACAAGCCAATTTATTTAAAAAGACAGTGACCACCCCTTGCCAGCTACAGTAAAAAACCTTAGCATGTGGGATTGGGTGGTTCTAAGGAGTCAAAACCTCAAGACCTTTCAATCAGAAGTCATAAATAAACAGTATTTTATGCTTAAGCAACCTTAATTGCTGTTGGAACAGTTACCACCCTAAAGTAAAGTTTAAGTTCAATAATTACTATTAGAGATGCAGACATTTTAAAGCTCATTACTATTGTACAACATGATGATGGGTCCTGGTTACACTTCTGACCTCAGGCAGATGCACAAGATTTCTCTGCCAATACCATCAAAAGAGGTGAGCCAAAACAAAAGAGCCTGACAAACCACCCACGTCCCACAAATCACTTGTTCCCCGTTGTAATATTATTTATCAATTTTTTTTGGACTACTGCATTCAAGAGCCAAGTGTCCAACAGATACAAAGAGAACTTCTGGTCTCCAAATTATCTGCAAAATTTTGTCAGATTTGTAGCAGTTTCTAATTAAAAGAACGTTACGGGACAGGGTGAATTTTCATCAATCAAAACTCAAGACCAACTTTACCAAATGCTCTTAGGTGGTAAAAAGGCTTCTAAACATGTGCAAGAGAAACAGGGTTCTCTTCTCAGGACTGAGTTAATCACAAAAAAAATATATTCAGAAAAAGTATTCAGTAATTTAAGATAATCCAGGCACATTGCATCAAAGATGGAAACTGTGCATCTCTATGTACTATCAGCCAAAACAGTACAGGAAAACTAGAAGATCTTGCAAAACCTGCTGTCTCCAGGAATCCCTCCCACACACATCCACGCCCCATGGATTCACTCAGACAAATGAGCCCTTGCAGTTTTGCATTAGCACTTCAAAGTCTTGCTGCCAACTCACCAAGATATTTGAACAAACTGCAGACAGCAGGTAATACCTTACAACAACAAAACAAAACAAAAAAATCTGACATACTATAAAGGCGTATGGAGAATTTGATTTAAGAAGTAGACATGATGTAGAGTATCATGGCATATCCTGTAATGTTTCTTGGTGCTGAAGCACAGACCACTACACATCCTTTACCCTAACAAGCAAGCTCCAAGGGCAATCTAGTTTGGTAAGGAAGGGGTAATATTTAGGCTTTTTAATTAGTGACAAAGAAAAATGCATGTAATTCCTGACTAATTAGAATCAAACCATGCCTAAGTAAGTTGTTTTCTGGTACTGGAGAGATAGATAATGTATCACATCTCAGATAACCTCTAGCATTCTCATCTGAGAATAACCACCACCACAGTACAGAGAAGCTGAAATAAAACCAAGGACTTGGTTTCTCATTCATGAGTAAGTTCCTCATTCAGTTTTACCTTTGCCAATGTGCCGTCGAGTGTTCTCGATCGTTGAGTTGCGATTAACATTGGAGAGCAAACCTAAGCAGAACCTGTTCTTGTTATTGGAGGGATCTGTAAACCCATCCACTAAGACACTTGTGGAAGATGCATGGAAAGCCTCCCCAACACGGTTATTCAACTCATAATACACAATGGAACACCAGTGTTTGGGCTCTTCATAGGCAACGGGCTGAACATCTGAAAAGCAAATGGGAGACACAGTTTATGTAAGCCACAACTGTCAAGCAAACCTTCCAAAACACCAACAGCTAAGTAAAACCTTAGTGGGCAACTGTGATGGGCAAGAAGTGTCCTGATTATAATCTTAATGATTTTGACCTTCGTGCATTTTAGCTGGCCTGTTGATTTTACAATTATTTTCCAATTTTAAGCCTTTGATATTAATAAAAAAAAACCTTACACACAGACACAAAAGACTGTGTGACAGCAGGTAAAACATAACTCCTCTGCCCACTTTTAAAAAATCTGCTATAACTGAGGACTCAATTTTCAGAGCCTTTGTGCAAATGTTTTTCCAGCAACAGGCAAAGGTAGAAGAAAAGAAATGAAAAAAGTTCCACTCACTGTAAGCCACATTATGCACCTGAGGCTTTAAAAGGAAAAGATGAAAATAAAAATAAGCAAGGCAAGTTTTATGCTCAATTACGTCTCTTTCAGTCCCAGTTTGCATAGGAGGACTGCTTCTACCTACCAGCAAGATTTACTGGCCCATTTGAAGTTATTCATTCAGTTTGGCCATGAGCTGCAAGACGCCAAACTATGTTATTTCACGCCAGACTATACAGCTTACCTCTGGTAGATATATTTGGCATGATTTGAGGGATCATTGTATTGCTTGTGTCCATAGACTGTGAATTATCCTGCCCCATTTGTTCATCAGGGGGCATATATGCAGGAGGTGGAGTATCAGCTACAAACATGAAAAAAATCAGAATAAAGTTCAGCAATTTATTTATTTATACATTCTACAGTTGTAAACACACAAAATATTCCCCAACAAGATGTTAAAAAATCTGGCCTCATTTTCAAAGAAATCTGAACACAGCCACCTGTCTTTACAGTAGCCTCCTTCAATAGCTGAAATTTTACCTATGGGACCAATAAAAAGATTGGAAATTTGAAAAAATAAGAGATGCACTTTTTTCTTTTATGTGCCTTTTTTTTCTTTAATACCTGCACTCGGGCAAGATGACTCTGCTTCCCCCCTTTTAGCCACACAAACATGAGCTTTCTTGCCTACCCTCTCCTCAGTGTTCAAAAATAAAGCAGTAGAAGAGATAACTATTTGTAGTAATATAAAGGCCTAGAACAGTTTGGAGATTTCTGGTGCTCCTGCAGGCTGAGTCCATTACAGAAGTGTGGATCTGTTTTCTTCCATCAGCACAGCACTCAGTGTGGCAACACCCCACTGAGCCCCACAAATGCATCCACACCAGTGATCCCAGTACTTGGCCAACACACACACCCACGGACTGGGACACTCCTGGGGCACTGAGCAACCAGACAGAACAAAGATTAGCCCACTGAGCTAGTGGAAAAATAAAATCTTTACTCTAATAAATTCCTGGCTTTGTAAACCACACCAATAATTGGACAGAATCAGTAAGACTTCTTTCCTTTGTCTCTGTCAATTGTTCTGTATTTTCCAACTCAGTTAAACAGAATCAGTTTAATCTGTTCCAAACAAAAATGGTACTTTTCTCCAGTTAAACACTGTATTTTAAGGGTTTTTATTCAATGAAAGACATCAGTGAACTTCCTGTTCAAGCATCCTGCACTTGCTTTCTTTCCATTGCTAAATAAAGTATGGATTAGTTATTCTATAGCGAAGCTGTGCAAAGTAACTCACCAGTATTACAACCACAACCAAAAACAGTTGGAAAAATAAAACTGTAACAATTAACTCCCGACCAGTGACAAAACTAGGAAGGAAAATCCCATAAAATGCGAAAGAAAATGGCATTTATGGCAAATATCACCCATCTGAGTTCATAGGTGACAACAACCTGTGCCACTTCAATGATTTTTACTGAACTGCCATGCAGGCTGTACTCACCTGGCAGCTGAAAGGGACTGGATGGCCCCGAGCTGGCTGGGGAGCTGGGGTAAGTGCTGCTGGCTGGAGACGGGGGGTAGGGGCTGTTTGGAGAGATGGAGAACGGAGTGCTGTTGGGCTGCTGGAAGGAGTCTGGAAACGTCGCGTTGTGAGGCATGTGGGGCTCGTTGTGGCTGAGGTTCCTGAACTGAACTAGCAGGCTGTGCTGGGGGTTGAATTCACTATGTCTAGGCACTAACACTGGAGGTAGAACTGCAAAAAGCAAACGAAACCCAGACGTTTAGATTAAAACCTGAGATAGAAGAGATACAAATAATGTGCTGTTCCGCTCATCGTGATGATTTCAACTCTAGCTGGGGTGGAAAGAGGAGCAGGGGATGAATCTGGCATGCCTTCACCCCATCCTCTCTCCTTTATTTTTTTACATCATGCTTGATGGAAGATTCAAACTTTATTCTTGCAAGAATCACAAAAACACACACATATTTCACACAACTCAAAGATGACCTTTCTTTAAAAAATAATAAACCAAACCAAGCTACAATGTGGAACATAATGAAATGCTGATGCAGAAGTGCAAAACTCACGTCTGCATACCTTAGCAAATCAGAGGAAATGGAAATACAGTCTCTATTGCTACAGTCAAACTATATATATATATTGTCCTTTCCACTGAAGAGAAACAAAATCTGTACTGCCATACATTTTAGCTCCAGGACTGGTGGAGTCTGGAATTCCAGGGCTGCAGCAGTGCACTTGAGTACTACAGTCAATGGCGTAGAGGCACAACCACTTTGGGGAGCAAGGGAAGCAACTTCTCACCACAATGTCCAGGGCAACATTCTTCATCTCTCCCACAGCAATCCCAATCCTCCTCACCTTTCCCACGGCAGCACACTTTAACAGGCTCCTTACCTGACACACACCTTCCTTTAACTGATCACGTCTCTTGGTTCTATTCACCTCTGGTGTCCCCTAACTGGAAGTTATGTGGGGAACTCTACCACTCTAGAATTTTATTAATTTTATTTTTCATCTCCTCAGTTCATGTCACACATCAATTAAATAGCAAGCCCCTGCAAGGCAGCCACCAACCTCCTTGCAAGGACTGAGATTTTGAAACAATTTTCTCAAAGAAACTGAAAGAATACATCAGTGCTTTCTATTTAACAACAAAAGAGAACTTTGCTACTAACTTTAAGGGCAGCAGGCTTAAGAGGTCTGTGGGAAAACGGTGATTTATCCCAAAGAAAACAACTAGTACAAAATGACCACACACCTCCCCAAAACCCCACCAGTAATGTACACTTTGAACATTCCTCTCCCAAACTGCCTCTTTTAATTGGTTGTACAGCACCAGTGGAGGAGGAGGGAGTGAATAGTCAAGTGGTTACTAAAGATTCTGCTCAATTTTTAGGACAGTAACTTTCAAACATACCTGGGCTCTCCACCCTCTTGTAGTGGTATGGATTGATGCAGACTTCCTTTTGCTTGGATCCAAAAGGAAATTCACAAATATCCAATGGCTTCAGCTCGTGATGGCTCTGTAGATCCGGCCAGCGCCACACCCGACAGTAAATCACGTGGGGAAGGCCTTTTCTGTGGGAAACCTGGAGCCGTCCGTCCAAGGAGCGGGGGATAGTAACGCACTTGCTGGGCTGCCCTGGACTGCTCAAGGCTTTCTCCAGTTCTTCCATAGCACCCTTTTTCTTTTTCAGCTTTTTTACTAAAGCATCAACAGCTTTTTCTGCCCATTTTTCCTCTTCATCTCCTTGTTTCCAGCCCAACAGACGCTTTACAGCTGGGCTAGTAAAGGAGAACAAACTGGCCATTGACGTCATTTGACACAAGTCTTCAAAAAGTTTGTTGGGTTTTGTCTGTTGGGCTTTTTTATTTATTTGGTTTTTTCCCAAATAAATGTCAGCGTATGCCCAAAGCAGTTATCACAACTGATGAGGCGTATTATTTCCTGGAGGATGAACAAATGAACATAGAGATGTCAGTGATGAAGTCTTCACATCAAAAATGATCATCGATTCCTCCAATTTAGTACTAGTAAAAAGATAATTTAACAAGGAATTAGCAAACAAGTAGAGGTCGAGGTAAAACAAAAAGGCAGGTATGAAAAGACTTCCCGTTTCAATCCTAGCATTGCACCTGATTTTGTTTCAAAACAAAATCCCAGAAGTACTATGATCACACTCCAAAAAAGTAATCAGTCCCCAAAGCTTGCACTACTGATAAGTGGGAAAAGGGACCATCAAGGGATGACAGGGACAACACAGTTCCTGTTAATATTCCTTAAACTGATTACTTTCTCTCAAAAGATAGGCTTGAGGAACATGCTTTAAAACTAACAATATAACCTGTCACAGTGTTCCATTAGAAGACTAAACTTGCTATGAAAAAAAGAGGAAGAGGCAGGGTGGAACCAGTGGTCCCAAGGCAAATACTGCATGGAAATACTCAGCTTCTCAAATGGATCTTTATTTCCAAAAAGAAAAAATATCCTAAAGCATCTGCTTTTTCTTGGGCTCTAATTAGTTACCCCATGTTTCTGAGAGTATTAAAAGAGATTAGGAAAAAAACTGGAGAGGAAGAAAACAAAGCACAATTAAAAGAAAAAGCCAATAAAAAACACAAACCAAACCTCCAGCCACCCAGAGAGGTGGTCAACCTTTTTTTAGCTGTAGCTAATTTTATGCCGCACTTCCTTATATCTTTTAAGAAGAGTATTTGAAGAGCTGGGTATTTTTAGCCTTGGCAAAAAAAAAAAAATTGTTTTCTTCTCCCCAGAAAAAAGAAGGGGGGAAAAGACATGGTGGAGTAAGCACTAGAAATGTGACCTTTACTACAAAGTGCCTCCAAAGGAGAGGAGCAGAACAACTGGCTCATGAATGGTGTTTTACCACTCACCAGCCCTAATGCAAATCCTCCCCCCAGCAATTTAAGGAGTACCGATGACAAGAGGAAATGATGTGCTGTGGCAACGGACTGATAAGAACTTGTAAAATCCCTTGTGAATACTAAATAAGCAAGTATAGACAATGAGCAGCTGGCAAAAAGCAAGAGCAGAGCTAAGAGAAAGGATGTCAATAACAAAAGATGCTTCCTCTCTTGCTACAGAGACTGCCAAACAACATTGTCTCTCCACTTTTGATAAACCACGGTGAATTAGAACACCTACCTAGCCTGAGACACCAAATCTGCACATAAGAGAAAAATGGGGTGGGGAGGGGGAGCAAAATGTTAAATATCTCTGTGCTGGTTCTTTTAGATTGCTACCTTTAATCAAGAAGATCTTCTTCCCTCCCATCTTTGATAAACTAAAAGACATCTGATAAGGCTTTTTAAGTGTCTGGGCACATTTATAGGCTCACTCAGGCACTTGGACAGATACTGTCATATAACAGAGCTAAGCACCATCAGCCAAAGCTACAGCAAACATCCCCAGGCAAGGTGTTTATGTCCTGCAAGTAACCATCCTATATTTTTTATTAGTTAGAGGGCGAGGAAAGCAGAAAACAAACCCAAAGACACTTGGTGCTCCTTTACAGGAAAAAATCCATTTATTTCATGCAATAGCTTCGTCCCATTGTTACTTCTTTGATTACTGAGCTTTGTTTCAGTAATATGGAAAAAAAAATTGGAGAAGCAAAACAAACAGAAAACCTGTTTGAAGGTCATTCTCCCTAGAGCTCTCTTAAAAAAACAAAATGGAAAAAAAGAAATTAAGAGAATAGAAGTCTCCCACTGCTTCAGTAACACCCTAGAAGAAGGTATTGAGAAACAAACTAAAGGAAAAAACTCAAATAATTACCTATCACCTGTTTTCTTCAGAAATATCACCATGTCTGCACTTTCAGAGTAATTTAGTTCCCTTGGATTGTTACACGAGAACCTTTGCACCCTTCAAAGTAACAGGAAATATATAAAGGGAGATGAACTTGGCCAGGAACTCAGACTGAATTTTTTTCTTTTTTTTCTTTTACTGAGGATAAAAGTTTACTGTTTTAAAAGTAAAAGCTGTTTATAATTGCAACTAACTTACTTTCAAGCCTTGCATACATTCAATAGCTGCAAGATCAGCAACTGCTCACACCCGTAGAAAAGGAAGTGAACCCACCTAGAATCTCAGACCAGAAGACAATGAAAATGTTCTATTTTTGCTTTCAGCTATGCTTTCAAAGAACCTTAAGCATCATCAAGGCAGAAGATGCACTGGAAGTTCCTCTAGTTAAGTTGTGCTCAAAGGAGATCTTAACAAACATCCCCTGATCTATCTATCCCATTACAGGATAAAAGGATAAAGATCTAGGATTCTGTGATATGATCATGTCAAATTTTATTTTGTTTTATAGCATTTTGAACATAATGCATCAACTACGAAGGATATTTTGTTGGTTTTATATAATTTCAACGTCACTTACCCACAAGTATGCTCATGGAATAAACAAGCTTACTAAAAGGAAAGGAAGTTGGAACAGTTCTACAAAGATGATATTTTGCAGTAACTAGTATTTGTAGGGCAAGTGTCAAGGGGATTATGATAAATGATGTCCTACAAACTATAATTTTAGAAATAATCTGCTTGCAGTAACACAATTAACTTTTAAAACTACATTTGTCCGAGGGCCCATCAACAAAAGCAAAGCCTGGTAAAACAAGTATTTCAGAAGCATCAGAACAAATTTTATCAAAAGTGCTTCAACTTCTTCAAAAAAAGTTTCCACATACATGCTTGTAGCTCTAACCACTGAAAAGTGAGACTGTTGAAGTTTAAAACCTTAGTACCGTTTACTGTAACTCCATTCTGGCCACTTAGGAGGTTTTCAAGACTTCAGCAGAAGTGTATTTGAACCTGTTCAAGAAAATCAAGGCAAAGAAAGCAAAACGCGACAGAATACTAATAGGCCTTGAGAAGTACAAATGACACTGAATTTATCCCATTGCACACCTTCCAGAAGTTCATTCTGGAAGGCAAAACACTGAAGGTTTAGAGCTTTTGCCTTTTCTCAAGAAAACAAGGCAGAATTAAAAAGCTTCATGAATCATGAGCTGGCTTTATGAGCTATTTAAGGCTACAAAGAAGAAGGTTCAGGTATTTATGTAGAAACCAAACATTTCCACGTAGAAACTGCAATTCATATAGGGTTTTTAGATTTCTGAATGTGTGGCACAAACCACATTTAGAACATATTCTTGCATTTGCTGTAATTTCAGCATCTAATTTGTGAAAGGTTTCTAAGCAATCCTGACATCTGCCAGGAACAGCTTCCCCAGATCATCTGTACTTACAATCAATTTCTTCTGAGGCTTAAAAGCACAAGTTACGAGCTGCAATTGCAGCACCACAGAGCATCACTGAGCTTTGAATATAGAAACAAATGCTTCAAAGAGTAACATTTTCATTCAGTGGTGCACAAATTACTCATATTGCTGCACCGCTAGACACAGCTGGCAACAACTTTCATGGGGAAAAAAGCTTACTTAAATTTCTTTAAGAAGCAGAGATCTATTATACATTACCTTTTTCATCAAATAACTTTTCAGCTGAGCTACAAGAGAGCATCAACTGAAAGCCACACTATTACATTAAAAAAAATACAGTTACAAACACTCTTTAAGGAGTGAATGTAATGAATTACATGGAGTAGCATGAGGGGGCTTTTAAAGGGCAAGTCTAAAAGGAAGTAATAACCGTATCAAAATTAGACTTTGGGGCATGCATTATTTATACTTTTAAAGTTCTTGTTAATGACTACAGAAGAAAACTAGTTGGGTGAACAGGTCCATTGTTTGAACCCCCTCCTTAATACCTCATCCAGCCAGCCAGATATAAACAAAGTTGGCCAACAGAACTTACATTTGATTTATGCAGATGGGAGAACTCCACTACCTTCCATCTGCCATCACAAATACTGAGCAACTTGACTTCTTTTTAGCAGTTCTTGTGAAATTTTCTTACTCTACTACATTGGCAAGTTCAGTAAGTTCATTTGATGTCATACCAAGGAATCTCCTTCTGACTAAAAGGACCTGAGCAAGTGTCACTGCAGAACAGAAAATCTAACATTACACATGGTGTACCTGTTTTCATGAGATGCATTTTGTATGTAACGTGTTCTCTCACTGATTCCAAACTGATTTCCCACCTGCAAAATCTAAGTTTGAAGTAACATTAACCAAGCAAACCATCATCCCACGCAGCAGGGCAATGAATAATGCTTTTACAAGCCCAAGAATAAAATGGGTAAAACCACTTTAAAATGGGTAAAACCACTTTAAAATGGGTAAAACCAACGACCCTCATCCCTTCCTACTGCCAGTACTAAGCCTGTGTTCAAATGTACAAGGACTATGCTCTTCCCACTAATTTACTTGTTTGCAAATTCAGGGAGCCCCTTGTAGCATCATACCCCATGTGAAACCAGGAACTTCACTGCTGATGATTAGAAGCTGTTTTGAGACTCAACTCCATACAATAAACAAAGCACCACTTATAAGCAGCAGCACAACTGGGAGTTCATTAGAGCTGCTGCAGATCTGCAGTTAAAGCTGTTCTGCAGTCAGCTCTTGTGTTTAACTTTATTGCCCTTCAAACTCAGAAATGCTCCAGTATTTTGACTCCATACACACATTAACATACATATTCACACAGAAAGCTCAGAAACTCAACTGCAGTGTATTAGTGTGTGCTACACTATATACACACATCAATAGTTCCTTTAAAACTACAACCTCACACATCAATTTCACCCGGTTTTATTAAAATCCTTCTTTCCTTATAAATTTCCTGACAGGAACTGTGCAGGATTGTGCTTGGGTTTTATTATCATTTTCCCAAGTCTACAGTCTACACTGCAGCCCAGCATAGAGTCCCATGCAATGGCACACATTAGAGTCCTTTCTTGAAAACAAACAGAGAAATGTTTGCTCCACAGTTTCTCCATACACATCAAGCACAGACCAAATTGTAAAATGACACTGTGGTTAAAAAAAACTTGTTCAATAAACTTGAAGGGCCTGCATCCTTCAAACCACTGCCACAGCCTCTCCATGGAAAAGGTTTTTCTTCAAATACCCTATGCAACATCTCAGCCACAAAGAACACCACCAATGAAAAAACTTCTTTTCCTCCTTCTCCCCCTAAGTAAAAGATGAAAAAGATTTTATAAATTATATCAAAAAGGAACTTGTGGTATTTTCATCAGAACTGGACTTGCAGCACAAATGTACATCCAGCTGACCAAAATCTATGGCTTTTACCCTAGCACTAGATATCTTGCTTCAAACATGCCTTGTAAGGCAATATTATCTAACTGATAATAAATGTAAACAAGAACAGAAAAGAACTCTCTGGTGTCTTCAAAACTTTTACTAAGCGTAAGTTTGCCTTCCAAACCGAAAAATCTACTGACAATTGCTGACAGGGCTTTCTCACACAGTACTTTTGCTTTTAATTTCCACATCTGTACACCATCTAACACAGCTTAAAAAAAATGCTGAAGCATTTAGCTCTGTTAGCTGAGTATTTAACCAGCCTAACAAAGTCTGAGGCCAAGCATGAGTAGCAAGTAATGCAATGTACATGGAAGATATAGCTCAGATCCCAAAGTGATGCTTCTGCTTCTTAGTTTCCTCAAAAACTACTGTCAAAAAATAACACCAGTGATAAAGATTTATACCACAAAAGAAGTCCAGGCAAAGAGATCACTAAGAGAGCTCCACTGTGCTTCCAAAGCAACCTCACTTCCATCTGATGTCAATAAAAGCTGAGCAAAAATATAATCAAAGAAGAGTTTTGAATTTGTTCTGCGTCAGGGCAAAATTTGAGTTTAACTCTGATACAGGGCAAGGGAGAGGGAGGGAGAAAACACCAGAACTTGCCATGGCTAAAAAGTACTTTGTATTTCTTAAAGCATCCACATTTACAACAAAAAAAATTCCAATGCTCCCATGGCCCTGGTGTCTGTAGCTCTCTAATTACTGAGCAATTAGCTTTTGTAGAAATTCTCAAAAACTATAAATTCCATCTTAGAACCAAGACCTGTCTCCCCCTTAAGTGTTTTGTCAGAACTGTGTATTTTCTCACACTCCTGTTTCACTTAACTGGAACTTTCCAGCAGAAGCATTATGCTGGAAAATGCCACCATCAGCAGTAGACAGCCCTGAAACTGCCTCCTGTTTTTAAGGTTATTTAAGATCTACTCTAACCAAAGCTGATAACTACAACTTAGAATCCATTTCTTAATTAAAATTCCAGAGAAAAGCACTGCTGCATTTCACTAAACTTGAAAACAAAAGCCTATGCCTCCATTGGTAGGTTGGTGGACATGGACAAGCAAGTGGGTGATTAGGAATGACCTCAGTACTACACTCGGAGACAAAAAATGGGAAAATAAAGGGCATCTTGTACTTTTCACAAACCCTAAAGCACGCTAAAAAATTAACAAGCTGGACAAAGCCTTCTAAAAATTTAGATGTTCAGGTGCAAGACCTTCATTCAAGATGAAGATTCGAAATACTCTGAGCTGGCAACAAAAAGTATAACCTGGCAAATGGGATACTCAAAAAACTTTAAAAGAAAAAAAAATAAAGATGTATATGTGTGTATGTGTATACACTTCCACTCCAACTGAATTGCATTAAGCCTGTGACAAGTTTACAAAAGCTACAGGATTGGAGGGAACACTGACAATAGTAATTCAGCAAGTCCTTTCTCCCCTTGCAGAGAATGAATGAATGGCAAAGTATTCTAAATTTGTCAGTTTGTGACATGCACTGACCCAGAATTCAGAGACACTACTTCATAGCTGGTGTATCAGTACAGGGGCTCTGACAAAGATCCTCTGTCAGGGATGACAGTGCTGGCAGGCTCAGCCTTGGTGGCAGGTCAGTGGGGATACAGGCTTGGCAGGCAGTGCCCTGCACCTTGCCAACCCACGCTGGTCAGGCGCGCTCCTGCGCCCGCCAAACTCTGCTACGTGGTCACAGGAACACGGCTAAAAAGGCTTCCAGAAAACAGAGCAGGAACTTGCACTGTGACTAATGACAACGGCCAAAGTGGTCAATTACTGCTCAACTTGCTTTTAATGAGCTGTTTATCGTTAGCCATGAAGATATCTCAAGTACACTCAGCTCACACAAGAACAAATCTTCTCATTCTGAACACGAGCTCCTTACCTGTTATCAAAAAAAAAATCAATAAAGATCTTTAAAGAAACATTAACAGATTAAAATAAAATTCATTTCACCAAATCTAACAGATGTTTGAAGAAACTTGTACTTTAAATAAAAAAACAAAAACAAAACATGATTATAACCAACAAGGCCTTAACTGGAAGGAAGGGAAGACACAGGGACTTGCACAGAATTGCCACAGGAGTATTTTTGCAGCTATGTAATTCAGCCAAGAGCAAAAAGAGAGTTCCCAGCATTTTCCTTAGACATCTATAAAGAAAATAGAGAGGACAGTTTTCTGCAATTAAAAGTGTCCTCCAAAGCATTAAAATCACAACATAATTTGCAAAGAACATTCAAATAAACCTAAAACGTTCCTTAATTGAGGATGAGCACTCCACCTTGGGACATTTTTTTTCTAGCTTAAATAATATTCCGTCATCATAAAAACTCTGCACAGATCACCCACTCCAGGTGCAAGATTAAAAATCTGACTTCCTAACAAATACAAAATAGTACAGGGTCAACAATTATAGTTCCATCAGAGGTTAAAACTATAAACATCAAAAAAAAAAAAATACAAAACCCCACCCACCACAGCTGCACACAGCAGCACACCGTGTTGTGTGTCATCAAGAGAAAGAAATGCACAGGAAGGCTCTCTTCCTCCTTTCTCATTTCTCAGTCCCATCATGATTGTCCATCGGGGTTTCCACTAGGAAAGCCCTCTTCAGAAAAAGAGAAAATTCCTATCTCAAATGTATGTCCTCCACATTTGAAAGAAAAAGAAAGGTTTGAAAAATATAGGTATGCCAGTAAGCACATGGTTTGTCGGGGGTTTATTTTGCAGAAATAAGTGGCATTAGGCACTTAGCAGCAATTTCAAGGCCAAGTGAACAAACTTTTAATATCAGAAGTAAGAGTAAACCACTATCAAACGGTAGGGATTAAGACATTAAATCCAACAAAGACAGGGCACTCTCAAAAGTTACAACACACTAATTATGAAACATCTTCAATTAAGTTATTTGCTGCTTCTATTAACTTCCACTACCACTAGCTGCCAACTTCATAAAGCATTACAGGTTTTGATGAGCACAGGCACATGACTGCAAGTGTTTGCACCTTTTTCTTTACTGCAGTCAACCTGTGATCCCTCAGAACGCCAGGAGGATACTCAGTGCGGAACTTCTGTAACTGACACACAAAATGAACTATGCTCATTTCAGTTTTCAGCATTTTAAACCCATCCATGGAAGGCTAATTATCTGAAATTAACGAAGGAATGAAAACCAGCAGGAGATTTCATCTAAAACCATCATATACTGACAATCTAATTTCCCATGACAGACAAAACTTTGCTGATGCAAATTCTGACAGTTACTCCTTGGAGATTTTGTTAAAGCAGCAAGATCAAGTGATTCACTGCATGGAATTTCTAAATCCCTACCTATTCTACCAAGAGACTCAAGAACTATTACTGAACCTATTCAATAATACATTCAGTATTACTACTGAATTAGTCCTTCCCTATCTCATTTTCCTGCAAAATATCACTCTATTACCTTAAGGTCACATAAGAAACCCCACAACTGGAACAGAGCACAGATCACTTGATTTCCAGTCTTGTGCTTTTAACCGCAAGAGCATATTTCCTCTATTAAATTTACAACCCGCAGAAGACAAAAATTGCCATTCTAAATCACCGAAGCTGTGCATCTGTTGTCCGACAGCTGTCAGGGCTGGGCGCACGCGGGAAAGGCCAAGGTGGACAAGTGCGTGTTTGTGAGAGCTGCGTGTGTGTGTGTGAGAGCCCTCACATCGCCTCCCGCCTCTTCGCCAGCGCCTGCAAACGTGTTTGTTGCTCTCCCCTCGCTCGGTCAGGCCTGACTCCAGCTAAGACACTCCTCGTCCCGAAAAAATAAAAAACAAAAACCAAACCAAAACAAAAAAAAATCCGAAAAAACCCAAACAACAAAAAGTAAGAGACAACACCCTCGAGTCTCTGCTGAGCCCTGCGATGTTCGCTCCGGTACCGGCACCACGCGCGTCCGAGCAGCCCCGCGGGCGGCCCCGCGCTCCCCTCTCCCACCCGGGGCCGCTCCTACCCCCACAGGCCGCTCCCCGTCCCCTCCCTCCCCGCCGGGANNATTGGCCTCGTTCCTTCAAAGGGAGCGAAATAAATGCAAGCCACAATTCAGGAAATAAGTGTGCGGGGTTCGGTGTGCGGGAAGTAACGCAGCACACAGCGGAGGAATGGAAAAGGCCCCGAAGGTCCCGCTGCGATGGCGGGCGCTGCGGGGGCCGAGGGCCGGCGCTCTCCCCCAGTACCGTGTGCTGCTGCCGGACAGCGGCTGACAGCGGCCCTGGCACGGGGACTGTCTTCAGAGTCACACGCTCACTTGGGTTGGAAAAGACGGAGATCACTGAGCCCAACTTAAAACCAACAACCACCGTGTCAACCAGACCGTGGCACTGAGGGACACGTTCAGTCTCTCCTTAAACACTTCCAGGAACGGTGACTCCGCCACCTCCCTGGACAGCCCCTTCCAGTGTCTGAGCACCGTTTCTGCCAAGAAATTCCTCCTGATGCCCAACCTGAACCTCCCCTGGTGCGGCTTAAAACTATGTTCTCTTGCCACTTAACTGCCCAGGAGCAGAGCCCGACTCCTACCTGGCTACAACCTTTCAGAGCTGTAGAGAGTGGGATGGTTCCCCCTGAGCCTCATCTCTTGTGAGACTGGGTGTTGGGGCAGTTGAGGTCCTTTTTTTTCCTGGTTCAAAACTACATAGCTCTTTATTATTTTGGATGCAAACAGAAGTTCTTAAGAAGTCAATTAATAGCCCATAATGTGTTGGGGTAGCTGAGGTCCTTCACGGCACTGTGTCTCTGAGTGAGTAAGTAAAATACGCAGTAAAGCTTCAGGAGAATGTGTCAGCGTTGTTAGGAATGGCTCTAGAAAGGATGGCACAGATGAAGATTTTCCTACTGTGTATAAAGGTGCTACGGGACAAACTTACTGTCCTCATTGTGTGACATGGAAGTGAGCACTGTTGCCTCAAAGCTGCTTTTGGACAACACAGAAGAAAATTTCAGAGAGATACTGGGCCCAAAACATGTCCAGCGTGCTAAGCAATGCCTGACCTTGGTTAAGCATACTGCAGGCACAAGTGTTTTTTGTCATTTTTAACTGAGTGAATTCTTGGATATGAGGGTATATTAAAGAAGAATTGGATTCCATGCCATGACTTGATGTAAGAAAGTTTTCATTTTCACAACTGACTTTTGGAACTCCAAGCACCTCAATTTCCACTAAAGCTAAAGAATGTACTTTCTTCCCCTGAAATGAGTTACAAAAATCAGATGTCCATGCAGAAACCTCTCATGGCAGGGAAGAACTGGCCAGGTCCTGTTTGCCTTACAAGAGATGAGGTGCTGTAGACCAGTGTGTGCAAGGCTGACCCACACTCAACAATTCAGGACCAGGTGGAACCACTCACCACAAACTATTGTTGAGGTCTGAACTCCAGTGGCTTTGAAAAATTTAACTTGATATGGGCAACAGGAATATCCACAATTAGAGGAAAGTATTTCACACTTCAGAGTACAAAGTGATTTCAAGAGGAAACTTTTCCTACAGGACAATTACTTCATAAAGGCTGCTTTTCTCAGAGGAGGCTGATCATGCTCAGCTTCAGACACACCACTGAACTAAGCTAAATCCTAGTTTAGTAGTAACTATAGAAATTTCTACAGAAGAGGAAAAAAAATAGTGTAGGAACAGATATATGGGGCAAACTCATCATTTGTACATAAATTTGTGTCTGTTGTAGAACGTATAACTACAGGTAGAAATACATGCCAATTGTATCAGGCATACCAACTGAATCTTGTTATCGGATTCCTTTTGGAAAAAAAATAGAAGCATGCAAATATGATGAAAAGGGTTTCAATATACATATAAAAATACATATATAATTAAGCTAAAAAGAAGCCACATGAAACTCCATATTTTATTTGTGTAACTTAAAGGTAAAACAACTACCAAAAAGAAAAAAAAAATCCAGAAAAAATAATGTAAAGTCGACAGAAATAGGGAAAAATATCAAATGAGCCAAGTTGAAATTTCAATTTCAAATATATTCGAGCTTTAATGAAATTTTCTTCTGGTTCAAAACTACACGGCTCTTTATTATTTTGGATGTAAACAGAAGTTCTTAAGAAGTCAATTAATAGCCCAACAGGATATCTCTACTAAAGTTCATGGCAGCAGTGAAGGAGCAAGGCTTTGGTGTAATTTAGTCCCAGAACAGAGCTAACCTTTGGGGACTCCTCTGTATCTCTGCACCAGCAATTGTTCTGCTTTGGCCAGGCAGTCCAAAATACGGCACAAAAAAAAACCCCCAACAATAACTGTTGGCCTTTTTCCAAATCTTTTGTGTAACTTAATTAATAAACCAAGTAACAAACAACAAATTGGCAGCAGGCATTTTAGGTGTTGTTCATGTGCCAACCATCATGTCTCTGGAAAACAAAATGTTCTCCTGTGTTGAGGAGTTATAAAACAGTTGCATGCTGCTGGGTGAATCTACATCACAGAGCTCCAATGCCCTTCCTGCTGCGGAGGTTTCAGAGCTCCAGTGCTGAGGAAAGCTGAAGGTGTGCATACAAGAGTATGGGAACACAAGGAAAAGGCCAAGATTTCCAAAATTAGGTTTTCCTAAAAATTCTCGATTTAAAACTACAGGCAATTGAGACGTCTGCTTGCGGCACGCCCTTCTCAGAAAATAGTGATTTTTATGCACAATGCAGAGGCTATTTTGGAGTGTGCTAGCAAGGAATATGATAATCAGTCTGAAAAGTAGGTTTCCTTTTCTTTTTCCATGCCATTTTGTCATAGACTAACGCTGAGTGGGCAAACCCCAAATGTCTGAAGTCAAATTATCTCTTTGTAGTCGATGAGACCAATAAAAGACAAAATAAATTACATTGACTATCTGATGATCCAGATGTATGCCCTTAAGGCCACAGGAAAATGAACACCATTTTCACCACTGCCTCTTCATACATGGTCAACATCATTTGGATCTCTAGTGCCACATTGCAGTGGGTTCACTCTAATAACGTATCAAGTTCAATGAAAGGACAACATGGAGGCTCAAAGCACCCTGAACACAATTTCCAGCAATCATGTGATTTCACAAATTCCTGAATTTCACAACTCATGGAAACATCGATACTATTTTATCACTGTCAAGCCCAGATTTTCCAGCACACATCCATGCAGCTGGGTTAATCCAAGGAAAAACAACTAGCTAACCTGCCCCTTTACCTGAATGTTTTAATTCTTAAATTATGTTACGTTCTGCAGAGACAACTGTACATGTTTATACTTTATGCCTTGTAAAGGCAGCTGAAGTACAAGTACCTATCTCATTTCTTTGTTCATGGGCTAATGGCAATGAGGGTGGAAAACACCTTCCCATAAAGCTGAGTTACTGTCAGTGTTTATGTCAGAGTGAGAGATAACCTCAAAGTCTGATCAAAGTACAAAACAGCCAACAGAATAACTACCTACAGCTATCAGGCTTTCCATGGTTGAGAAATCTGAAGTTCAAGAATTATCTTAAATTCCATTATTTTCATTTTACTCTCCAGATTTTGAATACAATTCCTATATTTCTTAATGAAATTTTTATTTAGTTAGAAGTGAATTAGTATAAAAATCAAATAGATTGTTTGAATTATAAGGAAATAGTCTTGAAAAGCAGTTGCTTTATTACAGAACTCTGGCCTTCCTGTAACTTCTTAAATGGCTGTATTGTTCAATTTCATTCTCTATCAACTTTCTAAATTGCTGGGGGAAGAAGGTGGAATGTTGTTTAAAAAAGAAAAATAAATATATGTTAACAGTTGCCATGTCTCTATCCACATGAAGCATTTGCAAAGCCACTTTATTGTGTCAAAGGTGGTTTGGATATTCAAACCAAATCTAGCTTAAAAACAGAATTGGGAGAAATGGATAGGATGGCTCAAGAAATTTCCACTCTCACAGCTGTCAGCTGAGAAGAAATGTGGGAAGGGGGAAATGCTGAGAAAGGAATTTATTTATTTTTTTTTTTGGCAGTGAAGAGAGGAACATGCCATCCCTGTTTGAAAAGTTTCAGGGTGGGAAAGGCTAAGGAGGGGCTAACATACTATACATACCTTTATGTATATTTTTGAGGCAGAAAAACAGTGTTGTGTTTAAGCAGAGTCCAGCAAGTGGAGAGGGAGGCGACATTGCTCTGGCCATTTGGTTCTCTTAAATAAGGCCACAACTGACAGCAGGCTGAGAACAGGCACAGGAGGTGCTAAGAGGCTGCCTCCCAAGAAGACAATACAAATCCTGTGTACCTTGCTTCACATATGTAAGAAAATGGAAATAACCTTTAGTGTCTGGAGGAAAGATACTAAAGTGTTTATCTACAAGGCCCTCAGAGGTGTAGGCTCCTGCAAAGTTACACTGCTGATGTGCTGGCTCCCAGTCTTGAATCCCCAGAGCTAATTCTCAACTTAAGTACCCTGTCATTGTTACAGCAGCCATGCTTCTGGGTACCTTGCATGATAACTCACACAGAGAAAGGGAGAGAAGAATTAGTCTTGTTTCCTGAAGCTACAGGTAGGAGACATTAACATGAAATTTAGACCAGGGGAGAGAGGGAAGGCGAGCCAGAAGTACTCTTCCCAGCAAGTTTAAAGCTGCAAACTTTTCTTCCTAGACTGGAAGAAGAAATGGGCTGAGACATGTAGCTGAATAATGCTATGGAACATCTATGGGGATGTTAGAAACACAATTATGAAAAAGTTTTATAAGTTCAGCTTCATGCCACAGAATAAAATTGTGAATATACTGGGGATATTACATCCAGTTCAATAGATCTGACAGTCACTTAAGATGCAAAACTGAACACATAATTCCTGAGAAAGGAAAAAGGACACTGCAGGAAGAGTAAAATGTGTCTGAAGGAATGAATGAGAGCATTTGCTTGAGAACTGTCACAAGGTCCACATCAGAGTGAGAACCACCATCCGTTGATGCCTGTGGATAGAGTCCAGTCAGGGCAGAGTACTCCTAAATCAAATCTTCTTGGAAGGGGGTGAAAACTATTTCTTCCCAGAGAAATAGAAAAAATGTCCCAGCTGATGAACACAATACAGTACTCTCAGAGAGGAAGTGATAAAGAAGCTAGTTTTAAACAGCTTGATTCCTTGATATTCAAAGGAATCAAGCTGTTTAAAACTAGCTTCTTTATCACTAAACTAGCTGTTTAAAACTAGCTGGTTATTTTTCTGAACCATCCCCAGCTTGCCCTCACCAGCACATCAGCAGTACAGAAACATGCAGTGCTCTCATTCTTCTTAATCAGTGATTTTCACCTATTTCCAGAATATGACCTCACACTACAAGAACACTTTCTGGAGTCTGACACCAACTACTAAGCTTAGAAAAAAGTTGGCCCTTGCCTCCTCAAAGCTGTCTGCAACAACCAGACCAATTTCCTATGGACAAGAGAGAAATTGGACCATGGAATTGGGATACAATATGTAGTACAGAAATAGGATGAATCTGACATCACAGTGAACTCCTTCTATGTAACATAATCTTATGATAACTATGAGCTTTTTTCTTTGATGAAAACTGGGCTTCAAATTAGCCATGAATGAAATTTCACCCTCCTTTCCTAAAGGTTTACTCCCTTCCCTCCATTTGTTTTACATCCCATACCATTAGCCAAACATGGAGATTTCTGGGTGAATTCTTCAACAATATCTCCTGTATGGTCCCAGTTTTTCCTGGGGATTTTCAGTGCCCAGCCCAAGCACTGCCTGCCAAGCATGGTCCCTTTTGGTGGTCCCATTTGGGTGGGACACATGCTCACTGCAGGACAGTGAGGAGATCAGACATGCTGCCTCACACTCAACATAATCATCTGCTGACACAGTCATGAGCTGTGTCATCCATTCCTTGCAGCAGTAGAAGGAACCAGCATCCACAATAACTGTGCACTGAAAACTTGCATTTGTGGCTCCATGGCCAAAACCACAGGAGAACTATTTTTAGCACAACAGAGCTCTAAATAGTGGAAGCACTGAAAATTTAGCTCACATCGTGGGCCAAATTCTTCTCCTGGTTACACCCACTCTATGGAGAAGCTTGAGTATAGTAAACAGAGACAGTCTGAAACAGAAATTAATATTTTTTTTTTAGAAGTGGAGTTTGATTATGAGCAAAATAAGTATTTTAAGCTTTAAATGAAGAAGGGTATGCATCCTGCAGCATTTCCTCTGGAAATAAATGAAAGGAGAAAGGAACGGTTTGAAATGGAAGCTCTCTATTACAGTAACTGTATCTGTTATGATAAAGGTAATTCTTCCCGATGTGTGAACCATACCCAGAGCTGACATCTCTCCATTCATTTCACAGCCACTTTGGCCTAGACCAGTGAAAAGAACACTGAGTTTATCTGTATCTTCAGAGAAAGCGACGCCAATGAGTGTAACCTATGAGTAACAAATCAGGTTTTAATAGCTAGACCTACACTTAATTACTCACAAGCCAACTTTCTAACAGCCGTTTTATCACCTCAGGATTTCCCAACACAAAACAATTAGTGATGGCAGTGCAGAGCACTCAGGCTCTCTCATGTACAAACTGACAGGACCTGACTTTCTCCTTCTGGGTGTAATTCCAACGGAGTCACCAAGTTACAGGGTGCTGAGCCTTTAAAACTTGCATTTAAATTTTGTGGCACACTTAGGGACACAATTATTTTTTTTTTTGCCAGCCTCATGACCAAATAGTTGGGTTTAATAATTTCCTCTGCCATATCAAGATCTGCATATACATGCATAATAATGTCTATTGTAAATTAAAGTGCTTTTGGGCATAGTGCAGTACAGGTTTTGGACAGTGTGTTGCAAGCTATTTCCTTTCTCTTACCAAAGTTTCCACCAATTTTTTTTTAGGAGAAGAAGAACTGGATCATCTTCTAAACACGAAAGTTTTTGGAAAAGCCAGTAAGATGAGAAAATCATCAAACAGTAACATAGTGATGATGATGTTATTTCTCACTGACTATCTTATTGTTGATGAGTCTTCTTGCACTCTTTAAGCACTGCCCTATGACATATGTTTTAAAAGGAAGTACAGGAAGGAAAATCAAAAAAGCAAAAAACACATTTTCAATTTGGTTACATTTTTTCTAATCTGAAACAAATTAGTATTGTTGTTGTCTAAATACCTTCATATGTAACACTGTAAAGGGCAGAAAATAAATTCATAAATGCTCCAGCTGCTTAGCTGGGCCCCGTGTAAGGCACTGCCACTAAAATAGTTCACAACTGTAATTACAATTCGCCACATCTTGGGAATGACATTTAGGATTCTCGAGGTGCTTTTAGATAATTTTTAGACTGCGTAGAAGTTCAGCTGTCACAAAGTCAGTTTTATTTTGTAGCAGATTTTATCCCTTGGAATGTTATGTTTGGAGTGAGCTGAAGATATGGAAAAATACATGCAATATAGTTTGCTTACCCGACTGAAATTTAACTCCTAAAACAAAGCTGAAACTTTCTTTTTTTCCCCTGTAATGTTCGTATTCCAGCCTGTGCTTGTCCACAGCTATTTAGATTTGGAAGTGGGGGCGATGAGGGGGGGCAAGGAGAAAAATCTCTCCCCTACTGCACTATTCCGACTCCATTAGTGGAGTCAGCGAGAATTCCTGCTCTCTCTCCAGTAATTAAATAAATATTTAACATTGCGGGATGTAATTGGAATCCCAAAAGTTAACAATAGCCTCAGCTATCGGTGTCGCTATCTCAGGGGTTCTGTTTTCACAGGGGTATATTTAGGTCGCGGCCACATCGCCCACTTGCATTACGAGTAGTACAATCCCCATTCTTAAAGAAAAAAAAGGAAAGGAAAAACGAGGAGGGGAAAAAAAAAAAGAAAAAAGAAAAGAAAAGAAAAGAAAAAAGGCCAACAACAAAAAACCCAAGAAAAGCCAAGAAGCTCGGTAAAATCTGGAAACTTTTATGAAGTGACGCCATCTCCGCGGATCTCCTTCCCTGCTGCACAACGTACTTCAAAGCCTGACAAATGCGGCGGGGCCGGCAGGCTCGTGTAAAAAAAAACCAAACAAAACACCCAACAACAACAACAACAACAAAAGGGCAGTAAGGAATGAACAGAGCATTACCTTCCAGCAATTACTGCAGCTCCATTTTCTCACCCTGTATTTTGTCTCCCTTCCAAGGGATCCCTATTCCCGTGTCCCGGGGGAGGAGCCCTGCGGAGGGTCCCCGGCGCGCCGGGAGCGGGGACGGGCGGTGACACCCCCGAGCTGCCGGCGGAGAATCCGCATCCCCGCTTTAGAAACTCCCCGCAAAACTCGTGTGTCAGGTCTATTTTTGCTTCCTTCTTTCACCCCGTAATATCGCCCTTCGCTCCGAAGCAACGCAGCCATCTTTTGTGCTGCGCCTTTCCTACAATCCCTGGATTTTGCCGGTGTAAATCCTGGCTTTGCCTGAGCACGCTGATCCCTTTTGGTGATTAATTTATCTGCTTTGCAAAACGAGAACTACAATCACGGTGCATTGATTCTTTCCTTAAGTCTCTCTCCACAAAAAGAATAGGCACAATCTGCGTTTTTAATGGATATAAATGTGTATATGCATGTATAAAGCATATAAATACGTATGTATACACATATTTAAGGTATTCACATGCTATGTCTATGCTCACATCAACACACATCTCAAAATTAGGAAGTTTAATTAGGATAATGGTGCTTTTCATGTAAAAATTACCAAATATGAATGATCTTTATACCAAGCCTATGTTTGCATTTTACTACTCTGTATAACCAAGATGGTAGAAATGGAGAGTAACATTTGTAAATGAGAATACAGGTCTGCAAAAGATCACTCACTGTGTATCTACAATAAAAACTGATTAGTCTTGTTGACAACAGAGCTCACAGAGGTTCCAAAGTCCAGTTAACAGGAACAGTTGAACAGCTGCACCCCCTAGAAGAACCACTTAAAACAGAAAATCAAATTGATGCAATTAGTTGCTTGCAGAATCAAAACATTTGTTATTAAAATAATGAAAATATTATGATTATGCCTAATCATTAGCCCTTGCTCTTCATGAAGATGACTAGAGCTGTGCATGAATGACCAGCTCAACCCTCTCAGACCCCAGACTGGGAGAAACTGTGTCGCCCTCACACTGCAAGTTTGAGTTCCCTTGCCAGAACATCAATGTTCTGACAAGATTTGAGCCAGCAGTGGAAGGTTAAGACCCTCTGTGAGGTGTTGGCTTGTCAAAGGAAACTCAGACTTTGCAGATTACTGCTGGTTTTCTTTGAAGGATTCAGCCAGAGTGTGAGGAAGATATTATTATTCTTGATGTATTCAACCTGGGTTTCTAAAAGGCTCTTGGCAACTCCAAGTTATGGAAGATTATCTGCCAGGAAAGAGGAGGTAATGGTCTCCTAAAAGGTCTAACCACTCAAAAGAAAGGCAGCAAAGAGTGGCAGTTTCTGGTTCCTTTTCACAGCAGGGGAAGTGGAATTTCTCAGGGAAAGTGGCCCTTAGTGCTGCTCAGTGTGTCACTGGGTGAGCTGGAAATGTGCTTAGATAAGCTGTGCATAACAAAGTCATGAACCAAGGTGAAGGTGAGGACTTGGTGTGAAGAACTGAAGGACGAGTTTCCCATACTGAGTGGGAAATAAAAGGTAGATGAAATCCTGTCTAGATATAAATGCAAAGTAGCACACATGGGGGTGAAGTAACATCCAAGATCACATGCTCTAACATATTATCACCCACCAGCTGTGTTTTGTAATAATTCAGTGCAGGTATTGGATGAATTTTTCATCACCAAGGCGTGCACTGAACATCAGGAATTGCTACAAAAGCAACAGCAAACAAAGCAAAGATCAGTTCCATGCTGGGAATTCCTGGTGCACCTGCATCACAGATTCCAGACAGAGGCCCAGTTCTCCACCTCAAGGAAGGAATTCTCCATCTGGCAGAGGTACTGACAAGGTCAAAAGGAGTGATGTGAAGATCAGATGGGTCCCGTGCAGAGCACACCAAATAGTCTCTTCATTCTGGAAAAGAAACAGCTGAAAAGGGATGTTAAAGAGATCTGCACAAAACCCAAACTGAAAAGGTGAAAGAAAAGCCTTTGTCTTCAAGTTCTGGAGGAATAAGGCTTAGCTGCAGGCTTTTGAGAACCAAAAGGTAGTTCTTCAATGAAAGTGCAATAACGAGTTCAAATTTCTGCCACCAAACATTGTGTATACTAAAAGTTTACATGAATGCAAAAATCAAAACTGATGACAGAGCAAATTCACAAAAGAAAAGCCCGTTAAAAGTCAGTAAATACAAGACACTGGTCTCTGGCTCTGGAAGTGCCATGGTTGCAAATTGGTGGGTGAGGATTCCATGCCATCACTGTTTTCCCAGCACTTGCATTCTTCCTCTGGGCATCCCTGTTGTGGCTGTTGGACAGGACACTGAACTAGCCAGGCCTTTGATCCTGCCTGCAAGGGTCATACTCGTGTTCTTCACATGCTGTCAGAATTGTTTGTCACTCTGGAGCTCGTCTCTCACTGCAGTCATATGTTATTGTCTATAATATCACAAATTCTGGTATGCATTTTTGTAAATTGTGTGATACCCCAGCTCTACCTCTCTACCGTTCTACAAATATTTTACATCTACATAAATTACTCATATAAAGACATCTGTTAATAGGAATAAAAGTCTTCTATTCAAAAACTGTGAAATTGTTTTCGTTTATGTACCACTCTGGCTTTCTCAACAGGCTCAGAAGCAAAGATTACAAAATGTCAGTAATGAGTTTACACTCTGAGTTTTGAGTTTACAACTCAAAAATGCATCAATTATTCTAATCTATATTAAGAAGCTATGATTAAGAATTCCACATTAAAGGTAATTTAAATAGAAACCTCAAATCAGTGAAGCTTCAGCATGACTATGTGTGCTCATGGCCCAGTGTAGATACCGAGTGAGAGAACCCTGTTGCATCTTTTCATCCACATTTTTGTATCACTGTGTACAGCAATGAAAGTTACATTTTGAAACAAGCATCTGGTCTCTTCCAGTGATACCAAGGCTGTGTAATAATGGGAAACTTTNGAGAAAATGGTAACGGACAGAACAGTCATTTGGCATTTGAAAAGTTTTGTTTGATGGGAAAAAATCCTTTTGAAACAGTAGTGCCAGTGAGGAACATCTGCTGGAAAAGCAGCTTACAAAACTTGAGGTTTGACAATGATAAGATGGGGTTGCAGCTGAACTTCTCCTTTTGTCCATTCTTCTCCTTCTCTGAAGTAGCAGTAAAATACAATGTATTTGACAAGGTAGTTTAACAAATTTATGTAGACTAGTGGAAGAGATGTAGGCCAGAGATTCTTTGATCCAACTCAAAAAGATGGCAACATTCTTGAGGAATATTTGATTATTACACTTTCTAAGAGGAAAGCATTTGCATTGGTATTAGAAATATGAAGGAAATTAGGTTCAGCTACAAAATGCCACGTGTCCAAAATCAGTCAGATATATCAGTGGCAATTTCAGGACTCAGACTTTTAATTCAACCCAAAGACTGCTTTGATGCAGAGGATCTTGGGTGTATAAACACAGAGCAGTTATAGTTGCTCTGCAGCTCCCACTACCCCTAAATACTGACATTTTGGGGTTTTGTAGAGCAAGGAGATTTTTCCATTCTAGATTGCCAAAGAACTCTTTCTGAGAAAGCCACACAATTCAACTTGAAATAAGCTCTTTCCTGCCTTTCTTATACATAACTCATCACACCCAGATTTTAATATATGTGTTCTTGTTTCAAGCCTGCTCTTCTCTTGATTTTCATGCTGTTGAACAGATTTCTTGGAAAAGTCCTGGTTTTAGTGCCAGGTATTATTAGTGGGATAGTTGGAACTGCTGATAGAAGGCTATAAAGTTTAGTTTTAGGAAAATACTGATTAGTGCTTACATTTAAGCATAAGAATAATCTCCCATTTATTCAGTAAAGTATTTATGTCTGTGCTTTACTTTAAGCACATGTTTAAATTCAATTAACTTCATTTTAATAATGGACTTAAGTGCTTTGCTCTCTCAGGATAATAAGACCATTGGCATTTCATTTAGCTGGCTGAGCTTGTTTTTAAGTAAATTTTGTACTCTCAAGCACAAACTGACAAACATGCAAATAAGAGTTACCTTTTTGCCTGAAGACCGAAAATGATAAACCAAGTAGTTTTCCAGTCCATGAGGGGAAACACCTAGGCCAGGAATAGATTTTCATTTCCCTGATACTATCATATTAATTGTCTGGAAGTGAAACACTGCCTTGCAAGGAGGCTTTGTGCCATCTTTGATCTCCTTCTGTACTTGAGCAAAGAGAGACATAGGTGTTGTTTTCCATTGAAATGAAAAACATTTGTTTGCTTGTTTTCTAGACAAAAGCAAATGTCTTTGAGACATTGTGGGCCATAGCTCCACTTGATATAAATTGGCACGTCTCTTTCATTCCAGGAGAATTACACTAATTTTACACCTCAGAGTACATCTCGGAGACTTTCCACGTCATGTATGAACTTGAATAGAGAGATTCTGTATCATGAGGTGAGATCATAATATGCAAGTGTTTCACAGACATAAAACTTTGAGGTCTGGGAATGCTTGACAGTAGCTAGTAAATACAGTATGGTCTAGTCATTAAGTAGGACCAATTGTTTATAAGCAGAATAAACCATTTGGTAAGCAGAGCCAAAAAGCAGTTTTCTTTACCATGGCACTCCTAATTAACAGCTTTTCCCCACTGAAGCAATAAAAAGGAAAAATATGGTTTTATTAAGTCTTATGTGGCTCAAAAAAAGCCCTTTCAAATGTCATTAACACTTGATCTGTTCACCAGAGAAGTAATCATTTTAAAAAGAAGTAAAAGAATAATTGAAAAATTTGAGCATGAACCAGGTTACAGAACTGGCAAAGCTATTTCTGATGCAAATTATGAACTGGCCGAAAACAATGCCAATTTTACCACCATTCACTGTTAAAGGAAATAAATTGTGTTATGTTGTCATAGTTACTTCAATTAATGTGAAATAAAAGACTTTCACTATTTTCTAACGCTGTTAATATTTATGGAACCAGACCAAAAGCAAGCCCAGCAAAATTGGAATTTCTGGTTTTCATACAATTACTTCTATGGATAATATCAGCAGAGGCTCAGTATGAAAAAATACCTTGAACACATGTATCACACTTCCATTTTTATATTGAGAACATTACTGTGATTATTTTCACATACAGGAAAATGTATTCCTGGCTGAAGAACAGCAATACTGAACAGATATTGGGAGAACGACAGACAGGAAACTTGGTACCTTCAGAACCAAGAGTTTTGAGTGATTCACAACCAGTTTAGAGCAGCTCACCTCTGCAAGAACTGCAGGTGGCTGTGGGTGCAACCAGCACCTGAGCTGCCACACACACTGGAGCATATCCATCATGTACCCAGTGAGATGGTCCAGCCAGAGAGGTGGAAGGAGAGTGGCCTTTCCCTCCTCCAGGCCGGTATTGCTGCAGGAGGTTCATATGCATGAGAATGGAGTGAGGCTTCGAGAAGTTTTCATGAGCACTTAGTGGTTTTCTCTCAAATTACAACATCTTGGTGCTGCTCTTGGCTCAAAAATTTACAGACAGCATAATGCTAAGTAGGATGGCTTCCCCATGTCCTGCCCTTCATCTGACTGATAAGCATCTTTTTCTAAGTTGAAGAATTACTGGGTTTGGTTAAAGACGTCCCTCTCACTGACTGCTCCCCATTGCCTGCCTTCTGTCCTTTCCACTTACGTTCACTGGCTTTGCACAATCTGCATATAAGCCCTGAAGATATTGTTCAGTCCTTTCTTCTGACAGGTAAAAAGTCTGGAGGACAAAATGATTTCAGGCTGTTCAAATTCCTGACATGGAAAACCCTGTGGTTAGTCAAAAGTAATCCTGTTATTTCCACCAGTTTTACAACACTATAACCATCACTTCCCATTGGGTGGTTTTGAAGCTACATCAATGCAAAGGGAGAACAAAGTTAAACCATCCCATCTTCTGAGTACAGAAGGGCTGTGGAGCATCCATAAAACTTCACTTCCTTGTTGTAAATGATAATAATTCAGGACAATTCTTCATAGGTTCTTTGCATTTAAACATCAAATGACACGGAAGGCTTCAGAAGCACTCACAATCTGTGCTGCAAATCAGAGGAAAAGAAAGCAGTAAGAGTTAATAACTTCTTTGGAGCAAATCATAATTTGCAGCTGGTTCACCATTAATGGGTACCTGAGCAACTACTCTGAGTTCATAAAGTTCAGTGGATTCAGTAAATTTAAATGAATGATTGTATATCTAAGGCCAGGTCATATGTGGTTTTATGCAGGCAAAAGCTTTGCTGTTGCTTTCCGAGTAGAGCCTGATTAACAACAGCAGAATTCAGCTCTATGTTAATGCACCATTTAGTGCCCCACTTTCACACACTGCAATGCTGCATCTGTGCCCATTTCATGTTCTCAGTTAAGTTAAAAGCCAAAAAGAATAGATTGAAAAGGTGCATTACAAGTATCTCACGCATAGTCTTGCTCCTAAGCTGAATGGCTTTTATTGTAATGAAAAAATGGCCTCCGTTCCTGACTGGAGGCCTTTTCTAAATCTGAATCTGGCTTTTAAAATTCTTCATGGTAGCACAGAGAAAAACCCCATAATCTCTGTTGATGTTGTGCTTACAGATTGTCCTCCTTGCACGGGGCACAAAGAGCTGCCTGGCCAGTGCGTGGTTCTGCGGGAACCATCCATTTCTATCACTTTCAGTTATTGTTTCCTTCCCTGGCCACAAATATTTCCCACAGTGCCTCTGTTTTCCCTTGGCCTCCTTACTCATCCAAGCTAATAGTTAGGGGCACACTGGGCATTTTGTTATGCTTTTTTTTTAGTGTTCTGGTAAGCATGAAAACACTCAGTAGGGATTCCATTATGTTTTAGCACTTGTGTTGAAGGGTGAAATAACTTCACAGCCTGTCAGAGGACTGATGCATCATGAATAGTTCCTTCCTTTATTCTACATATTTTTATTTAAACATTCCTAACCATGTTTTGTAAAAAGCTGCTTTCACTGTACGAGACTGTCTGGAGGAGGAGGATCTGTTTTAACTTTCAAATGACCATGAAAAATTGGAGAGAGCAATAAATAAGAACATCTCTGTTAAGTTATCAAACTTTTTGCAGGGATCTGAGGCTGGAGATCCAAATGTCAGCAAAGGATTTTTACCTTTGCTCAAGGTTTTGATACCCTTGTTTTCAAAATTTTTCATTGCTTTCACCTGGGTATTGATTTCTTCTCAGACTGTGACAATTTTATCTCTTTTGTAATTTCTTTGAAGGCTGAATGTGTCAGAATTTAGGCAGAGAGAACAATGGACAAACCAGTGTCAAAACCCCATTGGGTACCTTTTTACTGAAAATCTTCAAATTTTTGTCACGAAATTCTGTTGCCAACACAAGAAAATGTCAGCTTTGACATTTTTACTCTGTTGCAAGAATTTCATCTCATTACCACATCCAGCTAAATAACTGCACAAAGCCTTTTGTTAATGGGCATCTCTGATGGGTGAAATACCCAAACCTCCTTTTAGGATATCAAATGTGTGAAGGTCATTTAGCCTTAGTGGGTGGCCCTGCCTGGAATGGATCATGACATGGTCAAGAATGAATCGTCAGGGAGAAGAGGAAAGGCTATTTTACTCCCCTCAGAGCTTTTCACAGTGCAGTTCCAGCCTGAAGTTACTGATATTTCTGACTCTACCTCACCTCTATAAAACAAGTACATCAACAATGGAAGGGTTTTGTATATGCACAAGTTGAAATCAAGTCACAAAACGTTTGCAAAATCTTCTCCATCTGATAGTTTCCTTCTGGCTTACCCAGCTCCCTTTTGCTTTTGCTTTTGGAAATTCTCAGGAGTTGGCTAAAGCTACCAACTTTATGGTAGCATGGTGCATCAAACCAGGATGGCACATGGTCAGCACTACAGCCTTCATTATCTTGCCTTATGCACAGATCTTTGCTTGCTGTAATTGCTTAATTAAGCCACAATATTATATGTTCCTCCAGATTTCACCTTTAAAAACAGTCTAGATATAAATTATTGAATGCTAAGTTAAAAACCTAAGAGCAGTATCTTCACAATACTTGAGTCTGGCACATCTGTTGTCACTTTGCCCTAAACCCCACTGATGGGGAGCGTGACACATGCTGCCCAGAGGCAGGCTGAGACTTAGGTAATGACTCAGAGTGCTGTTCATCTTCCTTCCTTAGGGTTTCCTTCCTCCCTGTGTCCAGGAAGTGGGTCCTACACCAGCTTTCTGCCTGGAACAAAGCCTGGCCCCACGGCAGCATCTCGAGCTAACCTCTGGCAAAGGAAAGGAGTTCACTGCACACACAGCCCCATCAGTTCCTGTGACATCCAGGGGAGGGACAGAGCTGCCCTGCTGACACTGCTCACTTTGGTGCTACCCCTGGTGTTAGAATCAGGAGTATCAAGAGCATGGAGCTCGTCCAGGGATGCGCTTAGCAAATCCAGACCTGGCCAGGTTTGAGCGCTGTGTGCAGGTTCTTTCATTTCCCTGAGCATCCACAGGCCCAGGATACCCATAGCGAGCAGCTGTGAAAAGCAGGGTCATGGCATGCAGAGACTGCAGACTGTGCTGGCTGTGCCTTGCCCAAAGCCACAGGGACATTGTGATGGACCTCCAGAAATCAGCAGTCTCATATCAACCCCCACGCTGAAACCAGAGCTCTGCTTCCCAGCTGATGCACGACTTCTGGCTGGGATAGTGGACACCAAGGCATGCACATGCAGTGACAGGCTTCCCATCTCATCTTCTGCTCCTAAAGTAAAAACTAGGGGGGAAGGGGAGGATGACACACTAGATTTTAAATCAGTCCATTACTCTTTGGAAAAGATGGCAGTGAACTGGACTTGGCCATCCTGCACAGAAATAGGAGGCTGAGAGCCCTAACCTAAATCTCTGTAGTTCTGTGCTGATTTACAAGTCCTAAAGACAAAGTTCATTAGCAATATTCCCCTTATGACCTGAACTGGGAAAATTCTTTTTCACCTTTGGCTAGGACCATAACCTAAGAATGGTAACACAGTCTTATCCTATTGACAGAGTAGGAAAAGATTCAGAACTGATTAAAATAGATGGCTGTGTGGATTCAGTGGCACAGATGTGCAAACTAAAGGGTAGCACCAAAATAACACCAGAAAGCTTTAGAAAAGCAGTGAAACATTTTGGATCTGTCCTCAAGCTGCATTGCCATTGATTTACTATAATGGGAAGAGTTGAAAGTTTTGAGTTTTCGCCTCAAAACCCAAAGGAAGAAATAACGAGGTCCCTAAAATGTAATGGCAAATTTACATAAAATAAGGAGAAACTTTGGGGAAGTTCTTCACCATGTAACTAAGCTGCTCTTTTAAGAAGTCCTCATAGTGGCTGGGGTTTGCAAAAGTTATTCAGTAAATTTAGCAGCATGAAGGTAACTTGGGGATTTTTTCAGTTCCACAATGTTGGTAACAAATTCCTTTTCTTTTTTTCAGTTTTCTGAGAATTTTGAGAAAAACCTGTTTCCATTTTTTCAAAATAAAGTTAGCTTTTCTTTTCTGATGCATTTATTATGGATGTAACGGTGAACAGTGGGATAAAATTGCTGGGTGCATGCAGTTTGTGCTTAAAGGACACAGACCAGACTTCAGGCTCCCTCCTGCCTCACAGACATTTCATCAGTTGTAAGAAAATTAATAAAAACCCAGAACTGATTTGCATTTGCAAGCTCAACAAAAGAGAGGAAATGCAGGAAAAGTAATTGCACGGGAATGTACAGAACATTAAAACCAGCAGCAAAAGATAGTGTACAGTCAAAACACAGGTGCTTCATCACCATATTTCCACTCAAGTAGCCCTATCCTCAAAAAACCTGCACAAAAATCCCTGGAAGGGGTGGTGGGAGGACTCTGGAGGATGAAGGAAACAGTCTGAGGAGAGCATGGAGCTGGTATTGAAGGATCACAGGCAGCAAAAACTTTTTGGGTTAAATTTCTTCACATCAATACAACGCTGCCAGTCACAGGCCGGGCTCTCTGCTGGGTGACCTGCTTTTATCTTCACAGAAGAACAGACAGGACCTAATAAAGAAAATGGACCTTTAAGGTTTTCTTGGTTGTAAATTTTACAGTTAAATCAACATCAGGTTGAGAAGTAGAGTCTTGAAGAAGGGGATAGGAGAGTGTGGGGCTGGACCCCATAGAGCTCAGCAGTGCCATAGTGAGTGGCATTCTTCATGCTGAGTGTGCTGAAATGAATTCACAGTGAAGCAGATGCTGTAAGTCTAGAAGTGTCTATGTCATGTCACTCTGGTCACACACAGGAGAGTGTGGAGGGAAAGAAAGGTGCTTGGACAGCCAGAGCCATTAAAGAGATGTCTCGTACACACTTTTACCATCTCTGGTCAGCAGAAGCAAGGAGAAGAACCATGTATGCCCACAATTACAAACCAGGGGCCTGATCCACAGTCTGCTGAAGTCCATTGAAAGGTTTCCATTGACGTCAGCAAGTGCAGGATGGGCCCCTGGAGCTTCCCTGGATGCTCACAACGTCATGACTGATGTCAGCTGAGCTTTGCTGGTTGCTGGGTGAATTTCAGGATGGGCTCAGGTGCCCAGTTTCTTCTCCTGTCATGATGGATAAAAGGGCAGCCCACAAGGACAGGGCTGCAGGTTTTTTGGGCTGGCTCTAAACAAGGACCAAGCTTCTGCATATTGTGCTGCAGCCTTGGGCTGTGCTAAATTAATGCCATCTGCTCCTGGCCTGGCCTTTCTCCCCTGGCCTCCTCCCACCTCCTCCCTCAGGGGGCTTCTGACAGTAGAGAATAGCTGCAGTACAGTCACAAGCATCACGCCTCTTCCTGTCCCTAACACACCCTTTACACCCTTTGTTTCTCTCTAAGTGTCATGGGTGGAGTAGGATCCCGCTGGCTCCAAACCAGCTGGCAGCATCTGGCCGAGCTCAGCCCCGTTTCTCCCAGAGCTGGAGGACCTGAAGCAGGCAGAGCCTCGGCTCTGCAATCCCCAGGGGTTAATGAGGGTTTTTTTCACCCAGGAGAGGAGTTATTTCCAGTGACGTCACTCTCAGCTGAGAGCTTATGAACTTTCCAAATTCAGAGGAGAATTGCAAATACCGTGTAAAACCTTTTCTCACCCGAGGTTGAAACCTTTGCCAAGAGCTCTCTCAGGGCAAGGATCCCACCGCTAGCCTGAAAGTTCAAAAGGTAGGAGCCATTTCTCACTATCAGAGTTTGTGAAACCCAACTGAAAGGGAAGATCCTAATTACATTTGGCATTTCTAATAGTCTCCCGCTAAACAAATGACATCATTTGTGGCACTGGCAGTAAAAGAGCCCACTGTAAGGGACTGTAAACAACAGTCCATCCAGCCTCATTCTGCTCTAACAAAGGCAAGGGAAAGGGGGAATCTCGCTAAATCACCGTGATGTCCACTTTTTTTCAAGGATTAGACATGTCCTGATACCTCTGCAAAATGGTTTTGAAACGGTGGATGAAGCACAACCAGAAACAGGGACTTTTGGCAGCCCCAGGGAAATCCCTGCACTCTGCAAAGTGAAGCAGCTCAGGCTGGGGGCTTTCTGCCTCTGAATTTTGTGGGTCTTAAAGATCATGGAATGCTGCATTTGAGATTTCCATGGGATGCATTTTCCAAACCAGTACTTATATTCTCAGTTCCTCTTGGAAAAATGTGTGCTCCTTCCTCTTCACCAGCGGGGCTCACAGCTCAGCTTCCCCCTCTGTTCAGAGGGAAGGGATGGTTGTGTGTAAGCCTAGAAGGACCTCCCTCTAGAGAGGAACTAATCAGCTCTTTCAGGGATGATCTCTGCAGGATTTTGGTGTAGAAATGAATCAGCCTGACCAAGGAAATACCATGATGCAATAGCTGTGCACCAAATCATAATTTAGGGGACAGACAAAAATCTCTCTATATAATATGTAAGACTGGTGAGTTTCAGTCTCAGGTTGTGTATTTTCTGGTTTTTCTGTGCAGCACACTGTCACAGGGCTGTGCTGGGAATCAGGACAACACCAGCTCTTTGACCCATGCTGCCAACGCAGGAGGATTCTTCAGAGCTCTTCTTTCCCTGCAATGATCCTGCTCGACTCTGCTTAGTTTGTGATATTTGAGGGCATTGCAGCATGGGGTGGTCTGAACACAGCCCATTAATTGTAACAGGATGCCAGTAGGGGAGGTTTGATATCTACATGCCCGTAACTGTAACCTGCATCCAGCTATTTTCAGCTCTTCATGCAAATAAAAGCAACATTTGCATTCAGATTGCCCCTAGTGCATAGATGTGATGGATGATAAATTGAAAGTACAGTGCAAGGACAATACTCATTTGTTTCTTGGCAAAGAGACACTTTATTTTTTTCCTTGCCAGGTTCTGTAGATGGATGCCTTTTGCCAGATTTCTTTTTAGGCAATTGCACTCACCACTGAAAAGCAACTGTTCATTTGGGCTGGGAGCTGGAGTATTATCTTAATACTTCCCCACTACTCAGTTTTTGAAACCTTCTTCCTAGCTGTGCTTCAGATGGCTTCCTTATCCTAAGGAAATGGCTTCACTTTGTTGTTGGTTTGTTGTTTTTTTTTTTTTATTTGCAAAAGTATGGGGTACATTCTTGATCCAAGGCTATGGGAAAATCCCCTCACTTATGAAAGGAGATGTGTTCATAATGTTCCTTTCTCTTATTAATTTAGTTACAAGGCGCTCTCTGAATCCTGCTCAGTATCACCATGCAAACCCTTTCATGCTAGTTAGGCTTCATTCACAGGAGCACTCGCCTTGCCGAGTGTGAAAGAGGCCATTTATGCCTAATAATGATAATAACCAGCAGTTGGAGACTGGGAGAAGAAAGGAAAATAAAACCCCGCAGAACTTTACAGGAAAGGACATTCAGTGTTGCCAGGAGGGTGAGGAGGTCACACATCTGGTGGTTGGTCTGGCCCTGGATTACAGGCAGGAATGCTCAGCTGTGGAGCCAGGGCTGGGCTGGCTCCGTGGCAAAGGAGCTCGTGGCCTATGGCACATGGGGGTGCCCCAGTGTGCCCCCCATTTGCAGCAGACCCATTTGTTTGGGGGTGCAGAGCACACAGTGAGCTCGTTCTGTGTAGCCAAACTCCTAATTAACAGCAAGGAGAAGTTAATGTCCTGGAAAAACTGAGGAGATTAAGTTGGGGTAAAGACTACCCAGGAAATATTTAGGAAATCCCTCAGAAATCGAGTTATATTCATCCTTGTTAGCCATGAAAACACCCAAGACACAGGATCACAGAGGTCTGTGTGCCCTCAGTGAGTGGTCCTGAGATTTCTGGGCACAGAAGCCAGTGACAAACCACTCATAGGTCTTTCCATAAGGATCCCCAGGCATTTCTGCTTCATTCCACTCCTGTAAGGAAGAAACATGGAGAGAGTGCTGCCCCTGAGAGCATCAAACCCCTGCAGAGTGCTCCTGAGGGGTCAGTGGGATGGAGAACGCCTAGGGTCAGCTCTCAGTTTGGCCAAGGTCACTAAAATACCGAGAGTAAAGCCTAGAATAATGCTGAGCCCACAGGTGGTATGGTAGTATCAAAGTGATACTAAGATACACAGTGATACAAAGATCTTATTATGTTTTTCCTTTGTTGCTGAAATTTCAACCCCCCCAGCATTTCATTGTAAGTTATCTCAGACATTCACTGTGTTCAGTTTATGTTCATCTCCATCTATTTTTAACAGAAAATAAACTCAAATGCACATTGGAGCAAGACAGTATTTCTCTGGAGTATCATGAGATTGCTTGATCACGTCTTTTCCTGGCACTTAGTCCATCAGTTTATGAATTATTTTGTTACACTGAGTACATAGTTGATAGTTTAATGGCTGGGAGTGATTGTTCTCAAAATATGGATGGAGCTGTCATGAAAATACATAGCTAGGGTTGCTAAGGCATGGTTGAATTAAGGCATGCATTGAATTCTCTGTTGTTTTAGCTGTTCTTTCCTGGCCATGTTTGGAGAACATCCTATCTAGTGCAATCTTCCAGGACATCTCACTGGATTCCCCATCAGGCTGTGACTAACCCAACTCTTTGAGTCACCAATTTGCCCTCCCTGGGCTCCGGCCAGGCCCGTGCAGCAATAAAGGGGCAGGGACTGGCCTCCAGCACTGCCTGTTTTGCAAAACCAGGAATTCCTTCCAGCCCCTTTGAACTAAATTCTGAACAGACTTGCACTTCAACAGAGCATTTGGCTCCATGATACACAGGAAGGTTTTCAAGAGCACAGAAAAGTTCAGAAAACAGTAAGAGCTGGTTTACTAGAATTTGGTTTTTAAGGGTTTTAAAACAAAACAACCAAAATGAGCGAGTCCAAGGAGATTTTCAGAAACACGTATTGAAAGTGTCACCCTGGGTTTGCCTCCCACAGGCCCATGCAGCAATTTGTTCAGAGAAGGGCACCACAGCAACTCCAATTAGAAACTCAGAAAAAGAAGATTTTCACTGAGTATCTCTGCATTTTGATAGACCACAGCATTTCTGGCTTCTCTTGAGAGAGCTCAGCTGACACCAGTTGCTTCTCTGGTTATGTGTGACCTGTCACTGGGAGTATTTTTCATGCAGCCTTACTGATAGACATCATGTGCATGGGTGGGATGTAGGAAGCATAATTACCCTAAAAGCAGCTCCCCATAACCAGCCCACTTCAATATTCTCTGTAGATTTAGTCTGTGCCTCCCCATCTACGCACAGTGAAAAAGTTTATGTACCAAATCCTTCTTTTTGAGCAAATATCTATGGGAAAAGAGCATTATTGGCAATTCCATGCAAGGTCTCAAATCCATGCAGGTATTTGAAACATGAGTAAAGGGAAACCTTCAGACTGAAACTCAGGAAGAAAAAAAAACAAAACCAAAACAACCAAAATTAACAAAAAACACAACCCAAAAGAAAATAAAAGGCCAGTCTGTGAATATGTGGAAATAAAATTTTCAGACTTGCTAAGTGAAACAGAAGCCCTATATTTATCTCAGAACATCCTATTGCTCTGGACAAAGGAAATTCACAGCAATGAGAGCTAGCAAAAATAGTTTATCATCAAATTCAGTGACATAGACTAGTAACTACTCATTGCAACTGCAGTCAACACCTTTCTTGTAAATCCAGCAAATAAATATTCACTGCCTTGTGTGTGATCTTCAGCCTTCAGTGAAGATGACCCCAAGTACATCCCAAGCACATGGGAAAAGGATCAAAACAAAAACCACGTGATGGTTCTTAACAGAAATGACATTATCCGTGGAAGGGACAAACACACATGGCCTTCAGATTCATGTAAAACAATACCAGGGCTGCAGCAGGGCTGGGACTGGGAAAAGCAGATGCTGCCCAAAGTGGGATCTGCTGGTGGAGTTTAACATGCACAGAACACATCAGGAGCTCAGAGCTCATGGAAAGTGCATTTCCAGCAAGCATCAATGAACCAAATGACAGAGCCAAGGGGCAGAATTCAGCACAGGAGCCCTAAGTTCACTTGGTCTGGTTGAGTTTGCCTGTATGTTCAGCTTCTTGGTAAGAAAGGAGCCAGCTACAGAAACAAGGCCTGGCTTAAGGTCAGGAGCTACTGAAATTGTAGGAACAATTCTGTGGATAACAGCAGCACTTCCTCTTAGAGATGCTGTTATCCACAGCAAGGAGCAGAACAATTCAGCTGCTGCTTGTTCATGTAAAATTAAAAACTCACACAAAGCACAAGGGTCCCTGAGACACATGGGGAGGGGGGAAATTCCCCCAAGCCACATGTTTTTGACTCCTCCAAAGACAAATTCAGTTTAACCCTCAAATCCAGAGCTATTTATGCAAATGTAAGAAAACATCTAAATTTTAATATGTGCCAAAGCCATTGCTTTGGCTAGAGACTCAGATTAGCTTTGGGCCAGTGTAACAGACTAAGTGATTTACTGAAGTCACCTTCACAGTGCTTGCCATGATTTTATAAACCAAATACAAGATGCAAAGAATTTTAGAAGCATCCAAAGGCAATACTGGCCTCCTTGTACAGTACAAAGCTGTGCAGACTGCATGGAAGTTACCAGCATTGTTTCTGACAATTAAAACATCTTAATTCTTTTAGCATTAAAGGGAGTTTGCAAAAACATCTTCATTCTTCCACATTCAGAGTAACAGATGTGGAAAATTTAAGCCATGTTTACAACTGAGTTAGAGCTAAGGCACGGTTCAACCATGAAAAAAGACAGATAAATCTCACTAGATAAAATAGACAAATATTGGTGGTGTTTATGTACATGGTGTTCATGAGTATCTCCAGAGGAATTATCTCCATGAATGGTCCTGGTGGAAGGCATGGAACTTCCTCTGTGGGTGCAGTTGGGAATTCATGGTTTTCTGTGCACACAGCTTACAGATGGGAGAGAAACAAACCTCCACACTCAGCTACAGCTGCCTGTAGGAATAGGAAAGGTCAGGTCACCACATTTCAGGTCCTCCATTCTTCTCCCACACCAAGGTATTTGCAGTGACATCTTGGAGCTCTAAGGAGGAGGCAAAGACTAAAGCTTTTCCTCATCTGTCATTACCAGGCACAAAGAGGTGATGCTCAGAGTCCCAGCGAGGAGGTGCAGGCACCTGCATCCTCAATCCTCACCACTGCAGCACTCCCAGCCTCCGTGGATCTCCTGTGGGATCTTGTGAGGCCACTGCTGTGCCCTGTGAGCGGGGTCAGGTGAACAGCAAAGCTCAGGCCAGAAGTGACCTGGGAAACAGCTGGGTCCTGTGCAGGGAGGTGGCCACAGCACTGGTGTTGCTGTTGGCTGCCTGCCCTGCCTGGGGCATCTGAAGGGCTGGGGCATCCAAAGGGCATGCAGGGAGTGCAGGGAGCGCAGGGGCTGCAGCTGCCCAAGGTTTAGGATGTGAACAAGCCTGTCAGGGCAAAGGAAAAGCAGCTTGTGCCCTAAAGCTGTGCTTCCCCTTCCTTTCTAAACAAAAAACCAACTTATCCCAAGGCCGAAAAGATTATTAAGAGCACAGGGGTGAGACCTTCTCTAATAGGATTTTTAAAAGAATCCTGTGGTTTTTCAGAGTGTTATCTTAGGGAGTGTTATCCCATGAGCATCACATGAGGTTAAACTCCCCTCCTCACCCAGAGCGACAGCCCTTGCTCTCAGTGAACCCAGCCCTGGCACTGGCACACGAGCTGCCAGCCAGGGAAACATGCAAAGCAGCCACTTGAAAAACAAAATTCCCCACTTTCTCGTGCATGTGGAATGAGCATGATTTATCTGGGAAGGAATTTGCCCTCAGTGTTGATCTCCTTAAAAGAGACTGTAACTAAAATAGCTACAGGCCGCTTGAAAATTAACCAGTTGTCATAGGCACTGGCCTTCCCATTATTTCCCCTCATGTTAACCCAAACTCTCACCCCAGTATCCATGTCAGTATGCCCTTAGCCCCTCTTCCCAGCAGACAGACAAAAACAAAGTATCCCTGCAGGGTGATTGCTCATTCCACACAGGAGCTGGAGCACCCCTGTCACTGGCAGCTGGAGCAGAAGAGCTGTTCCCAGCCTGCCTGGACAGAGGGCTTCCCAACAGTGGGAGAGTTATTTGGGAGGCAGGGAAGAAGCCAACTGACACAAATTGCTCACCCAGACAAACAGTCAGGATTGCAAGTATCAGGAAGCAGGATTAGAATCACAATTTGTTGGCACAGACATGATTAGCTTAATATTGTTTGTGAAACCTAAAATGAATTGATTGGGGGAAGGAGGGGAATCAACCACCCACCAAAAAAACCTCACAAACAAAACAGTCTGTCCTTTGTAGGTTCGTATACAAACTCTCCCACACAGCCTGGGACCAAGTTTTGGATCAAGGCCTCAGCTTGGCTTTCATTTACTGGCCAAAAACAACGGAGTGGATTTACAGGGGGGGCAGGGCTGGGCGATGCGAGGGAGGTTGTCATTTTGTGTTGGCTGGACTGGTTTGTGTTTCCCTGTCTGCATCCCAGCTGCAGCAGCCTTTGCAAGGAGGAGGGAGAGGAATCTAACTCACATTAAAAAGATCTTCATTCCCGATGGGTGCTCAGAGCTGGGTAGGATTTAACCCCTCACACCTACAACTGTCACCAAGAAGTGATATCAAATATGAAGTGCCTGTGGTGATGGGGCACGCCTCGGGCAGGAGAGCTGCTGAGGGCAGTGAATGCCTGGGGAAGCTCCAGACAATTAGGTGCTGTCCCACACTGGGGCATCATCAGGATGTTTGTTCCAGCATCATAAGGATGATGAGGTGCCACCTGATGCAACAGCAGGTTTACCAAGTCTTTTAAATCAGGTCATTATTCACAAAAATCTTTGGTTCAGTCTTTTGTTTAGAAAAAAAACAAGAGGTTTTAATGACCCTTTAAAGACATCGCTACAAGGACTGCCAGATTAACTTGCCAAAACAGCATTATTGAGCTCCTGGAAATCCATGGCAGGGAAAGGTGGCTTTAATGTACCTCATTTAACTCCTCTTATTCAGAGGAGTCAGCAGGTGTGTTTCTGTGAAGCACTCTAGATGCTTATGGAGACAGCGTGCAGTCAACAGCCTGTGCCTTGCTAGAACTGGAGTTACACAGCTGGAAGGAAAAATATTCTTTTTCTCTTCTCCCCAGAGGTCTCCAGGGGCAAAGGGATTTTTTCAGTTTCTCAAGATCTAGGCTTTTTATTCCTCTCCACTGCTTCAGCCAGAATTTATCCGCACCTCACTGTGCACTTCACACAGTTCAGATACCCCATTCCAGCAAACTTCCCTTGATGGACTAATGCCTAAATATAGAGGCATTTATTTATGTACTGCTCTTGCAGTGTCAAAGCAAATACTAAGTGATTTTCTGGAACACAGCTTGAATATCTGCCCTAAACAGCTGATTATTGCTCTTGGAGCAAAGCAGCACAGCCTGGCTCAAGTGAACCAATGTCCACAGGGGCAAAATCAGATGTCACAGATGAGACAGCACAGAGCTGTGTTTGAGGCACAGACAACCCTCACTGTCCTGCTTTAACACCTCACGTGAAACACCACCCCGCAGTTTCTGTACTTGCCCCAAGCTGCTGCAGTTCCCATGACCCAGCACAGCCCCTCCCATTTTCCTTCCTGCAGACCCAGCTCCCCACGAGGTGCAGCCACTGCCAGCCCCACACTCACTCAGCACTCAGTGCTCCACGCTGAATTCCTGGTTTTTGCAAGAAGAAACTGAAAGCTGCTTCTTGCATTTCCCAAGAGAGTGACTACTGGCGGAGACTTGAGAGTCTACTGTTTCACCCCACAGATAAAGGCTCTCAAGTAATTGAAGATTCACTGATCTGAAAGCAGGATGCTACAGCACTGCTTATCCTGGCCTCGGGTGGTGGAAGTGGAACAATTCTGGTCTTTGCTTCTAAAACTGCTCCATCTGATGGTGAATGGATGTAAAACATATCCATAACCCTAGAAATGCCCTTTGCTCTAATCTTCCACCACCACCTCCTTTGGCAGCCTCGCAGCAGGGTGCCAATGCCCTCACCCAGCTATTCAAACACCTCTGAGCACAGAGGCTCAAGTGCTTAGGAGGGGGATGTTATGAAAGTGCCAAGCACAGCTGCCTGTGGAAAGGACCCTCCAGACCACCAGCTCCAGTCCAACATCCCCAGGGCAGCAGCCTGGCACCTGTGTGAGAGTTTAAAGTGAGGTGATCTCTGCCCCCTCCTCCCCAAGGCTGGCAGCGCTCCCAGCGCAGCCTGGCCCCACCAGAGATGCTGTTGGTGTGCAAAGAGCACCCAGTACCACCCCCAGATTTTGCCAAAGGGACATCCTCTACTCTTGGGAACATAACAGGGGAGGAAGAGACAGATCTTTACTGCTTGCCTTTGTGCTCCCTAGGGAGAGCAGTGCTGGGGACCTCTCCCAGCTGGCCAGCGCTCGCTCTCCCACTTGCTGCTGGTGCCAAGTGTGTGGCAGCAAAGATCAGGACTGCAAACAATTGCTACTGGGCTGGGTGCATCCTAACACCAGACAGGAGACAGTTGGAGGAGATAAAAAGGGAATTATTCTGCTGTTTCCCACAATGGAACTCTGGATTGTGCTAATGAGAGATGAGGACACCTTCTGCAAGCAGACCAGTTTAAGCAATTACGCTGTTTCCCTTGTTTCAGTAGACCTTCCTGCGTCACACTGAAGAACACAATCCTTCCTGATGTCCTCCATCTGCTTTGCTCCATATCCATGTTCCTTTTCTCCACTTATTTTTCTTCCCATGCAGTTATTTGTAGAGCAGTGCAGCCAGGGACTGATGGGCACAAACTCCCCAGCCCCTCTGCCCTCCATTTCCCTCTGTGCAATGGGCTTCTGGAAACAATGTTGGATTGCTCCTGCTTACTAAATCAGTCCTGGTTTTTACAGCACCATTTAAACTACTTCCTCAGGAAATTTCACAGGCACACTGGCAGGCATTGATTTCAAGCAGAAAATATCCCAGCAGGAAACTTAAAAAGGAAAGATGTGCTGTAATTATATTTGTTCTGGGCTCGCAAGACAGAGGAAGACAAGATATAAACTAACACATGGACTGGAGCTATAAGGTGCAGTAATGCTGTCATTAATACAATCAAAACACTCCAGAGCACAATTCAGAGCACTTTTCTTGCAAACATAGTTTTGAGGCCAAAGTGCAGAGCTTTCTCTTTGGTCACACACGTGATCCCAGCAGCATCAATGCTAAATGGCATAGATCATTTTGTCTCATCACTCCACAATTCAGTCAGAGAGGCACAAAGTTAAATAATGGTGACCAATTCTGGTTCACCAAAAGAATGGACATGCAAGTCCAGCCTTTCAGTCAATTTCTAGAAACAATAAATTCTTTATTAAGGAAGAAAACTGCACAATGAAAGGGGATAAAGACTCTGAGACGTACGAAAGTATTCAGACTGTCACAACAACTGACATTGATTTTACAGATTGTCTAACAGTGCCTTTTTCACAGCCAGTTTAAGGCCTGCACATACAGTCTGCCGTTTACCTAACTGAAATTTTATCTGTGGTGCCTTTTTCCTTCAATACATAAATGATTTACAAAGCATGGATGGATTTTAGGGTGATACTCATTTTCAAGAGAAATTCCCAAATGAAGAAATGAGGGTTGGGGTAGGGGATGACTAGATTTACAACTCCTTTTGTATCTATTAAACTGATTTTAGGTCTGTTCTCTGAAAGGAGAACCCCACTAATGAAAAGATATATCCTGCTCTGCTATCCTGTCCCAAAGCCAACTCCTCATGTTGGGCGACATGGACAGTCCAGAGTCAGACAGTATCACACAAAGGTTTAGAGAGGGATTCAACCTGCTAGACAGGATTACTGGGGATGAGATTGAAACCACAGACCTCATTGAACAGGCTGCAAGTGGGCACCAGGAGCCACTGAACAAGAATGTTTTCACTTTTAATGTCCTTGAACCTGCACTGGTGAAGACAGTTGCCCTGCAGAGCCAGTCCTTCTCCAAAGCAGCAAAACCAATAACTTGGGGGATGAATACAGTGAGGATTTTGCTGAGGTTTAGCCATACTATTGAAAAAAAAAAACAAAACAAAAACAAAACAAAAAAAAACCCTATGTAATTCTTGTATCTGAAAATTTGTCAAATAGAAACTTTTTTTTTCCCTGAACCTGATTTTGAAATAACATTGTCATTTGTATTTGTGACATACAAATATCCCATTTACTTATAACAGGGGAAAACACACTAATTATTTTGTATCTCTGCTCACAGCAGATTTGCCTCTTGTAGTTTGCAGGGGTAAAAAAATCTTATTACTGGTACAGGAAATTCGGGCATAACTTTATAACAATGTTTTATAGATCTGCTTTGCGGACAGGGCATTCCTGGAGACACTCCTTTCTCTCCTGGTGACATGTTCCACTTTCTTCACCACGGAGCTGAAGAAGAAATCAAGTTTTGATTTCCAGGCTCGGGTTTGCGTTGTTACAGCACAGCTATTTATACTCGCTGGAACAATGGGTGACCTTGGCCCGGAGCGAGCACTTGCGCAGCCCGTGCCTGCATTGTCCCGCAGCATTCCCACCCGCTCCTGCCTCCCTGCCCTCCCCGAGGCTGCCAAGCCCTTGGACGCGGGGTGGGGACATCTCAGAAATCACAAACAAAGAAAGGCAAGCCGCAGCGCTCAAGGCTCCGCCGACAGCGTGTCCAAAGGCGGGGAGAGGTGATTTCGCCCTCCCCCGGCAAACAGGGATAAACTTCCCTGCTGACCTCTGTCGTGGCATTGTTTCTGTGCTGCCAACAGCTGCTGCTTCCAGCGCAAGCAAACCTCTCCCTGGTGGGATTCTTCCTTTCTTCCTGGCAAACAAGCCAGGTGTCCTGGTTTTCCTCCCGGGTTATTTTTTGCCCTAAGGACACTGCAATTGGAGAGGTGCAGGGCGTGCCCCGCTGCCTCCACCCTGCCGAGTCCCCGTCCCCTGCTCCTGGGGCAGCCCCTGTGCTGCGAGGGAGGGGGATGCTGCCAGCCCCCGCCGCCCTCGGACAGAGCCTGGGGGATTCCCGGAACCCCCGGGAGAGCCTGGCAGAGCTCTTGGGCAGATCCTCGGCGCGTCTGTGAAAGCCGAGCCGCGATGTGCCGCCCAGCCAAGGCCAGCGAGCGGCTCAAGGACTCGGGAAGGAAGCGGCGTCAGGAATCCTTCCCGGAGCAGCGGTTTCCCTCGCTTGCCGTGGGGTCAGATGGACAAACCCGCTGTGTCCAGCCCTGCCCGTGGGGAGCCCAGGGCCGCAGAGGGGTGTGTGAGTGCTGCTCCGGGCTGCCTGTGCCGCGGAGATCCCCACCAGAGGGACCTCTTGTTCCGGGCTGGGAGCGCCGGGCTCGGCATCCCAGAGCCGGGAGCGCCGGGCTCGGGCATCCCAGAGTCAGGGGCGCCGGGCTCGGGCATCCCAGAGCCGGGAGCGCCGGGCTCGGCCCTCCCTCGGGGCAGCATCCCTCCCGTGCCCAGCGCCCCGCTCCGGCTGGCCAGAGGCAGCTCTGTGCTGTCCTGCTTCTCCCTGTGTCAGCGCCTGGGTTCAGCTCTTCCAGAGGACAGGCCAGGGTTTTCTGGGTAGAGTGGGAGGCTCATGCAGGCAGCGTCTCATCACCCACAGCACGGGGGATGGGGGAAGAGGGCAGCCCCAGCTTGGGTGAGTCCCCCCCGCCCAGCTCCACCTCACGAGGCCATCACAGCTCCCCTGAAATGTGACTGTTGGCTGAAGTCAAATTCCTGCAGTGATGGTGAGGAGCAGCAGCCCTCACTTTGAGCCCAAGCTCAGATGAATATCTCTGGACACAACTGTCGAATGCCAGGAGAGCAAAGCCCTGTTCTCAGTTTCAAAGACACATGCTCCCTGTTCCAGCATCAGCTGCCACCAGTGCATGTGAGGAGGGAGGTGCAGGAGTGACAGGGTGCTTTTGGCCTCACAGCTTGGCAAAGCTGCTGAAGAGCCACCATGTACCCACTGCAAGAGCACGGGGACCTAAAGATGTCAGCAACTTCCACCCATCCACATCCATTCCACATCAAACCTTGGTGAACAGGAGAAAGTGCACGTGCCCAGGAGACAGACCAAGATCCAATAACCGTTCACTGGGAATCACATTCCTTTTCTGCCTCATTTAGAGCAGGACCTTGTATTTGCAGTTTAAATCCAAGGAGAGAGAGAACATTTCATCCCTCACCATAGTATTTGTGTAGGGATTTAATTCTGACTTTCAGGTTTCCCAAGCAGAATGGAATTGAATCAGTACATTTTCATACAAGGGTTTAAGTCAATGGATTTTTCATCTCCCATAAACTCCTCATCTCCCTTTCTTGTGGGATCTCTTCTCCACTTTGGAGGAGAGATGGAACACCCAGTAATGCCCAAAACCAAGAAGCCAGGTACAATTAACCCCTCCATGGGTAGACTGGAGGCTGAATGGACCAAGGGGACGTTATCAGAGTGTCTGTTTAAGGCTGCACAATTTCCTCCTCCCTCTCCTAACAGGACCTCAGCTGGCAGGGTGCCCAGGGGCAGCAGGAGCCTACCATGGAGGCAGTCCTGAATCCCAGCTGCTCTGGTGGGAGATTTTTCCTCTCTACCATGAACCTGAGTATAATTAAGCTCGCTCAACAATTGGATTAGAGGTTAGGTTGCCTCCCCAAATCCCCAGGAGAGCCGCAAGAACAAGGAGAGGATATGGAGCTGCAGTTTGTGCCAGCACACACCTGCAGCAAACCCCAAGCAGCCTCACAAACAGCACCCTGCAGGTCACGTAACAGGGAATGTGTGACCCAGCAGCAGCCACAGCAGCCACTGCCTCCCCTTTCCCAGAGCCTGGCTTAGGAAAGGCAGCCCCAGAGCAGGAAGGCTAGGATGGGCTTTAATTGCTGACAGTATTTGCAGAAGAGGTTCAGGAGTGAGTAAACACACACAAACATTTATGAGTAGAAGTCTGGGATTAGGCCCAGTTTCCAGATGGCTTCCTTGGAAAGGCTCTGGGATTGCTGCTCTGTCACAGCATGTGTGGTGCTATCAGGAAAACCACCCTAAAACCTCTCTCTGGAAATGCTCAAAGCACAGAGGTTTCCTTCCAGACCCACATTCCCAGCACCACCTGGTGCCTCTATCCAAGCTGCATCTCCCAATCACATCACTAAATTTTACAGAATTTGGCTTAAAAAGCCTCTTCTGCCTGACATCATCACCAAAGAGATGGCTGACAGTTTCAAATTTCATTTCTTCTGTTAAAACATTGACCAGTTGCTGGGAGTTTTTTGCTCACATCTGATGGCACCACAGTTCAAACGTGCTCTGAATGTACTGTGAATCAGATCTAGATTTTTAAATATAAAGATAATTTTACCATGAAACAATTTTCAGTGGTGATAGGGAGGGTAGTTCTAAACAGTACCTCAAAAAAGTGCTAATCAGCCATATGCATGACTCCACCTGTTTAATAATAAACTTTGTACTGTTTAATAGGGAGATGGCAAAACTCCAATCTCAAAATTGCCCCCAGCCTTTCAAACATCTTGTGATTTCTTGCCTGAATGATAAAGTCCAAAACAAGCAGCCTTTCCTTGAGTGAGAAATAATGACTGCAAGCAAGAATCACCAGGGCTCTGCATTATGCACAGATTAATTCTTGTATTGATGTTAAGGGGGTTTCCTTCCCTGATATGATAATTTCCTTTAACTGCTGAACTTGGAAGGGAGCCATCCCTGTGCAGTTGGGCAGGGCTGCACTGTACTGGCCATGGAGATGGTATTTTTGGAGGGGGGGCACTGCTCCCAGCTCTCTGCTCCCCAAGTTTCATAGTGTGGTGTCAGGGGGAGTCATCCACAAACTTCAGCACTGAGACGCTTCAGCCACGCTCTGCTGCCTGGCAGAGGAGGAGAGCCCCCAAGCTCTCCCTTGGTTTGCTGCCCACACAGGGGGGTGTCTGAGGGGGCTGCTGCTCTGTGGACACAGCAGCCCCATGCCAACTCCTGAATGTTCCACTAAAAAGCTCAGGTGCTGTTTAGTCTTAGTTTTCCTTTTTTGGGCAAAGAGCGTCTCACCACCACCAGTGCCTGATGTCCTCAAAAAACACCCCATCCTTTCCTGGCCCTTTGATAGTTTAAAGCCATTAACCTTTGTACTAAAAAGGTCAATTTAGGTTAGATGTAAGGAAGATTTTTATAGTGAGGGTGGTAAAATGCTGGCACAGGTTCTCCAGACAGGTGGTGGACGCCCCATCCCTGGACACATTCAAGGTGAGATTGGATGAGGCTCTGAGGAGTTTGGTCTAAAAGGTGTCCTGGGTCATTACAGGGATGTTGGACAAGATGACTTTTACAAGGTTTCTTCCAAGCCAGACCATTCTATGATTCTGTGATCCATCACTTGTTGCCTGTTCCAGCCTTTTACCTTTCCTGCTTGGCTTCCTCCAGGTCCCTCTCCATCCCCACAGCTTTCATTCAATGGCACAGATGTGCAGATGCTGTTTTGATGGGTGATTGAGAAACATCTCCCTGCAGCAATCTCCAGGCAGCACCACATCAACATCTGCTTCAAACCCTGTTTCCTCCATGCCCCAGATGTGATTTCAGCACTAAGTCATGTTTCATCAGTAGCTGAGGCAGGGATGCTCTAAGGATTATGTCTGCCTCATCAGGCTGAGTGCTGCCCATTAGCACTCCACAGGCTTGAAAGAAACAATTCAACAAAAACCAAAGAGCTAGAAAGGGGAAAATATTCCCCGTGGCCAAGTTGAACTCCCACTGAGTTGCCTGTAAGTGTTTCCACTGGCTCCAGGGTGAATTTGCTCCGGGGCCAGTCACTGTCCGGGAGGCAACCTATAAATGGATGATATTTTTGTGTGAGTCATCTATATGTACAGGCAAATTTAGCTTCTTTCTCCACTACGTCTTTTGTCTTGTCATTGCTGTTTAAGTAAGGAGCTGTGTCCTTCTGTCACCTCAACACCTGAATGACCAGACACTTGGCATCACACACGGGGTGGTGACCAGAGGCTGCAGAACATGAAGCATCACCTCCCAACTTTCTGCTTGAACATGAATTTGTTTCTTCCTTCGTAGAATGGTAGAATTATTTTGGTTGGAAAATACATTTACGTTAATCAAGTCTAATCCAACACTGCCAAGTTCACCACTAAACCACATCCCTAAATGCCACGTCTTTTAAATCCCTGCAGAGGTGGTGACTCCACTGCTGCCCTGGACAGGCTGTTCCAATGCTTGACAACACTTCCAGTGAAGAATTTTTTTCCTAATATCCAATCTAATCCTCCCCCAGCACAACTTGACACCATTTCCTCTCATCGTGCCACTTGTTACCTGGGAGAATAGACCAACTTCCACCTGGACACAACTTCCTTTCAGGGACTTGTAAAGAGCAAAAGGGCTCACCCTGATGTCATAATTTCCTTATGAGCATCACTTTCTACAATAAAAATGTGTTCCCTCCATTTTAGATCACACATTGCCATGAAGATGAAAGAGGGTTTCAGAAGACCACACTGGTCTGTAAAGGTGTTTTGTTAGATGGCACCAAAACAAGTGCTTGCCCAGACTCAGGTCCCAGGGAGCACACTCAGGAGGAGTGGGGCTCCCTGGCATCTCCAGAGTGCTGTGGTTGGACCAGTTGCAGTAGTTGCCAGACAGATATTGCATCCTCCCTCACTGATAACTTTGTCTAACCAACAATGTAAGAGCATGTCTGGAAATCATGCTGGGAAATGGCTTTCAAAGTCAGAACACAGCACTCAGCCATTACCTGAATCTGATGAGCAGCAAGGGAGCAGGGAAGGAGCTGTACCCCCAGCTTTGTAGATCCAGACACCAGAAATTACCCAGTAGATTCTGTGGCTGGGGAGCTTCAAAATGTTTGAAAGAAATAAGCAGCCTTATCTGTTGAAAGGGTTTAAGCAAAGTGAGACCAAGACAGCTCTTCAAGAACACCCAGAAAAACAATCAAACATAGGAAGTAAATCTTTGTGTGCTTCCCCAAACTACCACTCAAGTAGATTTGAAGGAATTTAGAAGCACCTGATGTGTTTTGAGAGGGGACTACTGAAGACACTGGCAGGGAGTAGTAATGTAGTAGTAGAGAGAGGAGCCCTTGAGAAGTGATGAGACCTCCCTCAGACCATGTGTTTGAGGCAGAGGAAGAAACAAAAGCTGTGATTACTCAAAAGAAACATTTCCAGAGCCAAGAATTATCCAATTAAAATAAAGGCAGATAAATACTGGACTAGCCTGAGGACAAGCAGCAACTCCATATTCCCAGACTGGCCCCCTACAAACAACATTTTGTGCCAGAAACTGGGCTTTCTGGAAAGACACATACAACCCTCACTTTGAGGGATTCCTCTGGGCAAACAATTTGTGCCTTGAGAATATGATCATCTAATTTGTCAACCGGTGTAGTGCTGACCTGTACCTCAAGCACATCACATCAAAGCCAAGGCTTTCACCATCCACATCCCTCCCTCCTCGAGGACCCATGACCTCAAAGACTCACAGATCCAATGCAGAATGGGATGTTGTCCGGGAATGGCCAGTGACCCCTCTAGACAGAGTGACAGGATCACATTCAGAAAGCAGAAGAAATGAAAAAGCTCCATCTCCTTAGTGGGTGTTGTTCCTGCAGGAGCCAGGATAGATGTGCTTGGCTGGCTGCCTGCCGTGCCTGAAACACATCCCCTGTCCATTTGGACCTTCAAACTTCACTGACTGTGTTGCATTCCTTGGCTTAGAATCCTGGAATTCTTAAGGTTGGAAAAGACCTCCAAGATCATCAAGTCCAATCTTTGCCCTAATCGCCCTCTGCCCACTAAAGCATGTCACAAAGTGCCACGTCCATTTGTCTCTTGAACACTTCTAGGGATGGTGACTCTGCCATTCCACTTAAGGGCATGATTGGCCAAGTGTAATCCTAGAAGGTGCTGAACTCCCACGTTTTTCATAGGCTACAGCCAGAGGCTCAATAGTAATGTCAGAGATGGTCAAAGCAACTTTTTTCCAAAGCTATGGAAACTGGGTGTGCAATGGCTGCTTCCTATCACCTTCCTGGGTCAGCTTCCCTACACACCTCAGTGCTTTTGTTCCACACCTCATTTCTTGGTGTTAGAAGTTAAATTGTCCTCACCTTGAAAGATGAGAGCTCAGATTTTCTCTGAGAAAGGAAAACGTATTAAAATATAATATTAATGTAATATTGCCTCTAAAAGAATAGTTGAATGAGAGTTCATTTTCCCACCTTAAATGTAATTTTCAGCTTTGAAAAAATCCATTAAATTAAATTAATTTATAGCAACAAAATTAGAATCTAGATAGCTAGAGAGATTTCCTTTCATTTACAATTCTTCCGCTTTTTTAATTGCTTGGCTCAAAAGCAAGCAGAGCTTTTCTTATCAGTCTTACATGCTTATTGTTAATTTTCTTCTATAAATGAAACTCCAGACATCTTCCTTGTAAAAGCATGCCAGAATTTACAGTGGCACCAAACTAAAGCAATAATTCCTACAGAAACTAAGCAGATTTCATTATTGGCAACATGTTTTTCACATCATATGAAAAGGTTGGACTATTCAAATGTCATATAAAAGGTGGGATTGTTTTACTGGAGGAGAAGACTGGAGGATCCCAGTCCCTCGATATTTTAACAGTTCTAATTCCTCCCACAAGGCAGAGAACAGAACTCTAGAAATACATAGAAACAAAATACTGAAATGCTGTAAAATATTTTTAATTTCAGCAGAATTTGGGCCAGCAGAGGTATGCAGAAATAACCTTATTTTGCATTTCTTTCAGCTCTTAGAGAAGGTTTTAGCATCACTTTTAGCTGGAGAGGCTATTGCTACGTGAAGCAGGTCTGCAAGGAGGTTTGTTAAACTGAGAAAGAAGCCAGAAAGAGCTTGCTCTTCAAGAGGGAAATCCATCCTGGAGGCCAATGTCTAAATTCATCTTTAATTCTCTATTCACCTTGCGCAGCCCCAGGAATTCCAAGAGTGCTGGGAGATTAGACATTTAACTTTACATCCCCTCAGCATCCCATTAATTTTATTTTTATTTTCAAGGAAGCCTCATTTATCTCTTTCTCCTCATTTTCTCCTGAAATAACCTCTTGTTTGAAAGTTCAGCGACAGCAAGGCCAGGCTGTGCCAACACACAGTTCCTCACTCTGTGTGGAAGATTGCAGCAAAGGCATGGCAAATGTCAAGAGTCCTTCTTTCTTTGACCCTGAAACACGTTGTGATTTGGAGGATCTGCAGGACAAAAAGCCCAAGAGGTTATAGGAGAATCCGAGCACACAGAGGAGAACACAGAAATGAGACTTTTAGCATCACACAAGAACAGAGGCACTTCCAATCTGTGATCACTAAAGGCAGGACAGACAAGGTCGAGAACAGCCTTTAAAGCTAAAAGCCCATTGTCAAAATGTGAAAGGGTCCAGAGGGGACACAGAAGCCCAGAATAAACCCAAAACTTGAGGAGCCTCATACCTTTGGGCTGTTTTCCACAAGAAGAGACAGAGAGGGTGATTCCCAGAGACCTACATCTGTCCACACTGGAGCTCCATTTCACCCCCACAGTTCATGTACATGCTGCTGCTGAACTGGTGGCAGAGGAAGGATTTGAAGGATTTAAAAGAATACTTTTTCCATTTACTAGCCCACACCCAGGTTGTTCCACTTTTCAATGGAGTAACAGAAAGTCCACCAAGTCCCGACACTGTTAAATAAATTGAAATAATCTTAATTACATGGCAACAGACCCACATTTGTGCTGATGTTTAACAGATGATAAAGAAATTGAAACTTGAGATTTGTAGTGTATTTTTGAAGGATTTGTTGATGAGACCATCAGTGCTGACTCCAGAACAGTTCAGTCCCAGAGAGACTAAGGCTCCAGTGTGCCTTAACACCACTACCAGTGATTGCTAGAAATGTTAACTCAGGAGCTGGTGGGTGCACGGCCCATGCCTGGCTCTCCATCTGCATCAGCATTCCAGATTGCATAGTGGAATAACACAACCACACAGAGACCACAGTCTTTGGAAACCACAGGGCCCAGCCAAAGACCTGAGCTCTTTGGTTGCAATAGAAACAAAATATTTTGTGAATAAAATCAGAGTTGAATGCTTTCTTCAAGACCTTAGGGTCACACTTAGAATTTAACATGTTGACTACAACCAAGGAAAAAAATGCCACATGGTAGAGCAATAGTCAGGAATCCCAGAGGGTTTGGTACCTATTGGCACTATCCTGGTTTTGCTTTTGACCATGAATTACTATTCAAGTAGTGTGCCATCAATTTATTTTTTTAATTAAAAATTAGCCACCTTGGAAGGGGAGGGAACTGACAGCTCTTGGATTGAGGCTCCATGAAATCAGTCCTGATTCTACAGGGCAAAGCAAAGGCATTTCTACTTACTGTGAAACATTGGTTAATAACTGGTTAAAGTGGATCACAGTACAGTAGCATATCTAAAACAACTTCATTGATGGTGAGTTGGCTGCAGAGGAAAACCCTGGACACAAAATATTGTAGACAGAATGAAAGCTTGAAACAGCAATAAATTTAAGGAAATGATTTCTGAAATCCCTAGGCTGTCTATGTACAGTCTGAATATATTAAAATTGCTGTGCTCTTTCCACAACTGAAATACTTGACATGCTTGAAGGAACCCTATATAAATAGGCGAATAACTTGCTTCTATTTTCTTTAGCAAAACTGCCATTTTTCATGGCACTGGGCTGTGAACATTAACACAGCAAATTGTTTTCATTTTCGAAATGGAACAGAAAAGAGGAACAGGTAGTGTGAGAGACCATCCCACAGAATGAAAGAGACCAGAAAACAACACAGAAATGTGCAAAACACTCTGACAAACAACGTTCTGCAATAGCTGCCTCCCCTGCCCTGCTTCTGTAGGAAAAACTTCAATGTCTGGAAAGCCCAGCCAGTGCAAAGCAATAGGCATTTCCAATGAGAAATTCTAGTTTCTTTACCTGTCATTAAAATATTCACTCTTTTTGTGCAGCACCTTCCTGACCTCTTTTTCCGAGTGCTTCAAAGGAACATTCATTCTCTTTCCATTAGCTGCTTACCCTTTGCAGGAGAGGGTTGCTTTGGAGAAGCCAGCCAGAAGCTTATCCAAAAGGCTACAGTTTGGACATGAATGCAAGAAGGGAATAGCTTTCCGTGTTAAAAAGACATTTTCCATTAAAATTTAGATGTCAAGTGAGTAATTCAGCATGTGGAAGGCTACTGCTGGGAAGAGATGTTCATGTGGTAGTTAATGAGCAAAGGTCATCCAGCCCTTACAGCCTCTGGAACAGCCTGGCTGTTGGAGATGGGACAAGAGGAGCTTGACTCAAAATCTTGTGGCCTCAGCCCAGCCTCTGCTAATGAGTCATTCTGATCTGGGAACGTTTCTTCAGCACAGCTGCCTTCAGATCTGAGCGCTGACATGCATGGTTGGAGTCTTGAGAGACACAGGAGAGTCAGACACTGCTTCCAACATCCCCTTCAGAAACAGGGAGTTCAAATGCTCCAGGCTCCACTTACAGACCCTTCCTACTCAGGTAGCACAAGTGCTGGAAATGGACAAATCTTCTCCGTAAGTTTTTCCTCCTGAAAAACACCCAGAGATGCAGAGCAGCAGATCAGTTTGAGGAAATCCACAGAATCCCAGAGGAGTTACCTGGGCAGGCCTGTTTGTGGGCTCTCCTGAGGGAGAGGAATCCCAGACACTTTTACTAGAGCCAGTTCTCTGCACCAGCAACAGAAGGGAGGTGAGGACCTGCTCCTAAGCAGCAAGAGACACCTGGAGACCAGCATGACCTGTTTTAAGAAAGTTTTGCACCTACAGAGCAGTTCTCAGATGCCCTGTGGCAGACCAAGGCCTATTCTACTAAGTGTGACTTAAATAGCTTTACCTTTATTCCCATGATTTAATGAATTCAGGAGTAGCAGAAAAAACTCCAAGTAGCTCCTATATTCATCCAAACCTTCCATTTGCTTCTGACATTCCTTCTTTCCCTTCTCCCTTGGCCTCCCAGGGCCAATAACATTTTCATGCCATAAGCTGGAAACAATTAAGGCAGAGACAACAGAAAAACATCCTTTACAGATTAGTTCACGTAAGTAATTGCATTAGCCTTTTCAGCAAACTGTGTTAAAGCCAAAAGGCTCCTGGCTTCAGTGGCTGCAGGAGGTTGCAATTATAGTCACCCTTGAACAAATAAAAACACAGGCTTGCTGCAAGTGCCAGCAATTCTGCTCCTACAGTAATGCTGTGACACAGTTAGGACATATCTGACTGCCTGACATGGATATCTATTCTCCAGAAACAAATTACTAGAACCAGAAGAATGTGGATGGAGTTTATAGTAAACATCATTACATTACAACTTTAGGTGGTAGGTTTCCTACATAAGGCTCATAAAATGCAAGGCATCTGCCTGTGCAAAATGTAGAGTGATGGAGAAAAAAAAAATCCTCATTAAAATCCAACAGATGAAACACAGAACAAATTCCAGAGTCTGTGCCAGACTGAGCTAGCAGCAATTGCAGCCACTGGAGAACAAGCCTTTATAGATGTCTGCATCCCATCAGCACATGGTTACAGGAGGATGGGTAATCATTCCCAAATCGATCTTGGGCCATGCTTTGAAAGGCCACACTCATGTGAACATGCACTTTCTACATCGATGGAGCTGCTGTAGGTAGCAGTGATATTGCAGAACTGCATTATATACTGAAGTACACACATTAGGTGTCCATTTACTTATAGTTGCTTTGAGTGGAGATGCAGATTGCCCAAGGAAGCTGTGGATGCCCCACCCCTGGAGGCATTCCAGGGCAGGTTGGACAGGGCTGTGAGCAACCTGCTGCAGCGGAAGGTACCCAGGGGAATTGCAATCATTCCAACACAAACCATTCTGTGATTTGCTGGTCTGACAGCAGTAGCCAAAGCACTTTTAGGGCTGAGCTGCAGCAGCAAGGGGCTTGCACTAGGTGACCTTCAAAGGTCCCTTCCAATCCAAACTCTTCTGTGATCCTCCCAGCCCCATGGGAGTAGGGAGGAGTCAGAGCAGGAGCTGTCTCACACCCACACAAGGCAGGCAGGTGTCTGGGGCCATCACAGAAAGGGCAATGAGCTGGTGCTGCACCATCACACATTTAAATTCTGGACATGGCTGGAAATAGCAAGGGAAACAGAAGGTTTCCAGAAAGGTGTGGGCTGAAGGAGATAACTCAAGGGTGCATCTATGAATAGATCCCTGGTGGGTGAAGCTCTTTTAGAACTCCCTGGTGGGTGAAGCTCTTTTAGAACACTAATACAAGTCTTTGCTTTTGGATCAGTGTGTGGCACATGCCAGTCACCAAAGGGTGGGACTGTAAGGGGTATTCAGCCCAGCAGACAAAAGTGCTCCAATCCAAGGGGTGAACAAGCCCAGAATTGCTCAGAGGTGGGTGCCCAGGCTGGTCACTGAGCTCGTGTCTCTCAGCCTGACATTGTGCTACAGCCTGAGCTCTGTGTTGTTGCCTGTGAGTAGATTCAACCACAGCTTCCAATACTGCAGAGCCTCAGTCCTTCTAAGGGACCCAGTTTTAAGGGTCTAATGGAAAATTTGAAGTTATAGTCAAGGTAAGTTTTAATGCATGGGAGGATTTAATCAAGCTATTCCACTATTGCAGCCAGGAAGAGTCAAAATCTGCTTAAACCTGACAAGTTAATTCTCTACATTGTGGAGCCAAGAACAGATGTGAACTTCCTCCTAAATCCCCAGCAAGTTCTGTGTGCTCAAGGGATGCCTCATGACTTGCCCATAGGCACTGGGTGGCAACTTAGGGTACATCCTTTCCTCCAAACTCCAGAAACCACCTGGAGCTTTGTGAGGAGCCAGCCAGCTCAAGAACTACCCAACATTAGTTCACTGCACTGCCTGGGTCCTCCCTGAGCCTGGCATGATCTGGATCTCTCAGGTGGGGGAGCTGAGGGATGGGGGAGTTTCCTCTTGCCTAAATCCAGCCCAAAATACCAACCTCAGTTTCTCCAGTCCAAGTGTGAGCTATGCTGTAATTGTCTCTATCTCTTACCAAAAGTCCCATCCAGGTTACAAGAAGAAAGCTTTCATTGTGCTGAAGTTTTACATTCAGTGAATCAACAGTTCTCAGCAAAGAAGGATTTCACTGGAAAATTCCTAAACCAGGTCTAATTTGCTCCTAAATGTAATAAAAATTCCAGACCAGATCCTCAAGTGCTGCAGCTCCAGTGCCTGAGGCAAGGAGAAATGATGCCACCTCAGCAGTGCCTGGCACACAGTACCTTGGCCAGCTGTTTTCCTTTTGCTCTTTAGGGACTTCCCAGTTTACCTTAAATAACCCAATTTGCAGTGGTCAGCTGCAGTTAGGTCTGTAACTTGCTCCTTTTTCCTCAGTCTTGCTGTTCCAGCTGTTGTGGTGATCTCTTGCTCTGAGCTATCTGCAATCCTGTGTTTGGCTGTGGCTGGTGCAGACCATGCTCATGATTCAGTGTTTGCCTTGGTCTGCAGTGAGTCAGCTTTGCCTTCCAGGACATGGCATTCTACTCCCATGAAGCCCCACAAAGGAGGCTCTTGGCATTGCTCTGTTCCTGCCATTCCCTATGAATCCCATGGAGTTTGGGAGAAGAGTGTCAGAATAGAGTCTTTGTACTAATTTATGTTAAAATAGAATTACAGAAAAATGAGTAGGAATCAGGTAATGCCCATCCAAGCTAATGGGCACAGACTGAGAAGTAACTACAGCCCAAAGCCATTGAGCACCCTGTTCTGGGAAGAGTAAAGTTCTTTCTAAACCAGGTTCTTACTTAGAACTTAGTGGTAGGTAGCCAGAGTTTTCTCATCAGTTATGCAGAAAATGGATTTAATTGCTGGCCTTTCCAAACTGGAATTGTAAATAGAGCTCCTTGTCACAGCCCCAGCATCCAACCATGGCTGGGTTGCATTGTCTTGCATCTGTGAGCTTGGGATGCTGCTGAATCCCTGTGGTCACAGGGAGACATTGACCATGGAGAATCTAAACAGGAGTCCCAGGATAGCAGGGAAGGCAGGGAAGAGCTGAGGCTGTTCCAGCAGTGCTGATGCACAACGACACAGAGCCAACCTCAGGTTGGTGTTTCATTTTTTCATAGGCAAGATCCACATCAAGGCTTTGACCAACCCTTGGGTAAAGCCTTTTTGAAGGGTTGTGAAAAGCCATACCTGGAGGGAAGGTATGTGTGGCAGAGCAGCCAGCTGAGTACCCTGACTGACACTGTTAGAGATCTGTAGGAGTGCATCAAAGAGCTCAGGGACTTATAACTTATCCGGAGCAGGGAAATGCCTTAACTGCTTTTCAAGCCTCACTTAGTGACACTTGGGGCTCCTGGTTTCTTTGGGGGCTCCTAATGCTTAACTCCCAGTTAACTGCTGCTTAACTCCTAGTTAAGTATTAACTAGGAATGAGACAAAACATTTCCCTTTACTAAGAGATGCCCCTCCTGACTGCCTACACATCTGCAGAGGCTCAAAGCCACATTTCTTCTGCACTGTCTGGTTTGAATTAGACTCAGGAACTTGTTCCAAATGCCAAAACACAGAGAACTCGTGACTCATGCTCTGTCATGCCTATCCTGGCCTTGAGGAGCCTGGTCCCTCCTGTTAGGGAGGGAAAGGAAAACCCAGTGATACTTAAAAAGGTGTGGCAGGAGGGTGCTGCAGATACAGGGAGCTGCTAAGGAATCTGTACATCATGTGTGTATTCAGCCAGGATTTGAGAGCAGAAGTCAAGCCCATGCTGCAGGTGATTTAAAGTCTAAGATAGATATATTCCCAAACACTCTTCTGAACAATTCCTGAGGAAAAGTTGCCCAGGCATGACAGACCATAGCCTAGCAAACCTGTGCACTGAGAGAGATGCAGCATTCAAGGGAGCTTGAGGATTGACTCTGTGATTGACAAAGAACTAGCAAGGTATCCTGTTAAAAAACCTTGTGACTGACAATATTTGTGGGGATAAGATCCAAAGGACCCCACTTTTCCAGCTGATGAAAAATTCCACTTTGTTTCCTACATAGTATCTGGAGTGACAGCATGAAAAAGTAATGGCAATGGGATGTTTTCTGTCATGCACAGGGAAAGAACAGACAGGATTTCTGCCAGTACCACCTGGAAAAGATGGGGACTGGGCCCTTCCTTTGGCCCCATGTGCATCCTCCCAGGGTGCTTGGGTACCAAGTGAGAAACACCAAACCTAAAAGCTGAAAGGAAAGTGGGATTTTAAGGATGATACTCCTGCAGTTTTCCCATGCCATGAATTTCTGGATAGTGAGCTGGCAATGTAGCACACCACATTCCCAAGGAAGCTGCCAGGGACCTCTGAGCACCTTCAGTGTCTCTGACTGCTCAGCCAGCAATGCTCCCCTTACCCACACCAGGCTGAGACCCTCCTTCATCACAGTTTCACAGTAAACTCAGCTACTCACAGGGCTGCTCACCTGGGTGCTTTATTTCCCACTCAGAATTAAAACAGATCCATTCAAGTAGAAAAGCTATGAATAAATTTGCTGAACTCCACACTTTAAACTGCAATAAAGGCTTACTGAGATCTTACTGCCATTAGTCTCTAAAATTTACAAGAATTCTCAAAACTTCATTTTCTTGAGCAATCTTTTATGTCTTAAGATGGATTCTGCTCATCAAAACCCACCCAGAGGGTACAATGCAATTCAATCAATGCACTCTTGACCTGCTTCAAAGAAAATTAACTTACAAAGAGAAAGTGGATAAGGATTTGCTACCAAAAACCAAACAAATCCTCAGCATCAGAGAGCTCTTTCCACTAAGGTACTATAGTGAACAGAATTTAATTGAAAAAAATAGATAAAAAATATCTGTATAGGGAGGTAATAGCAGGGATGGTAGCAACTGAGTTATTTTGGTAATTTATTCTCAATGTTTTGATCTGCACCTCATTTTGAAGATGCTTGAAGAATACAGTTTCAGATTTTATATGCACACTGAGGACCTTTGCTTTATTCCATCTCTATTTCAATATAATTGACTAGGAAATTACATGAATCAGTTTCTAAAAGCCCAATAATGTTTTTTGCCTGAAGTTGTGTTTAATGGATTCATGAATGGCAGAAGTTGTTTAAAACAGCTAATTCCACGACAATTTATTGTTACATTTTTTCCATATTTCAGAGCTCAAAAATATTGTTTCAATACCAAGTACTGAATGAGCAGGAATAAGAAAGTCTAGAAAAGAACCTGGGGGAGGAGGGGGGAAAGAGGAGCAAGTCCAAACCATGAAGTGCAAGATAAAACAGGGCTCCCTTCCCTCAGCTGGCCACTGCCCCCACCAGCCTGATCCCTGGCCCATTGGTTTTCTTTAAAGTTGTGTATTCTTTTGTTTTTCCCCCTTGAAATTACATTAACCATGTCTATGTTGAGATATAACCTAATTTTCTTCTTTAAAGCCACCTCCTATATCACTGTGCAGACACACTGCTTATATGCAGATAGAAAATGGCCTGGCTGAAAGAACCAAGACTTCAAGAAATCATGAACTTCCCTCAGGATATGGAACACTGGAAGCCTGTTGCTATTTAGACTTTTTTTTTTTTTTTTAAATACTGATCTTAGCTACAGTTTACTTTCCCCACTTAGAAACGTGGAAAAGTTTGTTCAGCTTAAAATTTCCTGTTTGGCATCAGCAACTGCTGGCTATAATATTTATAAATATTTCAGCAGACATTTCTAGGGAAATCTGGTTGCAATTAAGCAGTGAGTGATGGGGCTGTGCAGTCCCTCACTGCAAGGCAGGATGGAGGTGACCCCTGGGAGGAGAGGGGCTGCTGCTGGGTGAGCTGTGTGTGCTGCAAGGAGTGTTAGCAGCCAGCAGCCCGGCTTCAGGGGGTCTGTTTTCAAACAGGAAAGTGAAATCACTTGCCTGTGGTATCCAAATATAGTAGCTCTGGAGGAACATTTGGTCAGCAGGCCTGGGACCACCTACTCTGAGCACTGCTCTCTGTGCTTCCCCTGCCCCCAGTGCCCCCAGGCATCCCCAGGTTGTGCAGTGCAGAAACTTCTCCAAGCAAAGCAACCCTCCCAGGCTGTCAGCTCCTTACATCCCAGCCTGTCATCCTCTCCCTGGCTACACCAGCCTCAGTTTCCCCCCATTTTCATTAATATAAGCTAAAGATCCACAAGAGTGAAGGGCAGAAGGAAGAGCCCAGATGAAGACAAGCCTTTGATTTCCCAGGCAGGTCTGTCCACAGCTTTCTGAAGCATTCACCTCTGCAGAACCAAAGGTGGCTTACTGCCCCTCGGGCAGCTACCACCTCACTTCAGGGCTTCCCAGGGCAAATTTCTTCTCATCTTTTTAAAATAAATAAATCCAGTATGATCTGATCTGGTCCTTAACAAAATAAAGTCTCCAATGTCTTTGTGGACTCAGAAAGATTTTTGTGCAATTGATGCACATCATCCTGCATGGACACACTTTGAACCCTGGGTGCCCCATCACTCTGTGCCGGGCAGAGAGGGGGAACTTGGCTTCCCAGTGAGCAGCCAGGAAACCCAATAAACAGCCAGGGTTTCCTGAGGGTGCTGCCTCAGAAAACACTAACCTGAAAGAGCAGCTTCCCTTTTTAGTGCAGAGGTGCTGAGAAGGGGAGAAATTTCTCAGAGGAGTGGCAGGTGGAGAGGACACAAGTGACAGTGGGTTGCTTTCCCCTCTGCTCTGGTTGTTGCCTCCCTGAAGCTGCACCTACACTGTGAACACCCCAGAGCCTCTCCACTGTGCCCCAGTGCCACCAGTCACACAGCCAGGGGCAGCTGGAGCCTCATGGCAAGCAGAGTTTCCCATGCCCAAGCTCAGGCAGTCAGGTGTGAGCGAGCATCATTCCTGCCCTGTCTGCACTCCTGGTAGAGGCCATCTCCCAAAGCTGCACCAGGAGCTCTACAGCACAGGAAATGGTCCAAGCCATCCTACTGTGGCTCACTGATCCTGCTCACTGTCCCATCTTTTGGGTCCTTAACTCAAAGCCTCTGTAGCTTCAGAAAACTTTAGAGCACGCGTTGTTTTATTACAGTTGACCTAGTTTATTTCAAAGTTAACACCAGCAGGAATGTAAGGTAGAGGCAGCCCAGAAGAAGAAAGTCCATAAAATAATTCTGCAGTAAAAAAATTTTATGGGAGAAGTGACTTTAAGTTCCTCATTTGCAGTTTTTACGTAAAAAGAGGCAAAATATGCTGAGCAAATAAAAGGCAGAAGGGCACAGCCTCACCCCCAGCCTGTTTCCGGTCCTTCGCAGCAGCACCACCAACTCCTTAAGGAGCAGCATTTCCTGAGCCTCAAGTGCTCGCAGATGGTGCTGTCCTGCAGCACTTTCTGCTGATGCTCCTCAGTTCCCCTTGCCTTGCGTGACCACTCTGCAGCTTGGCTTTGTTTATTCCACTTTTTCCTGCTCTTTAGTTACGAGCTGCCGAGAGGAACCGGCCACTTTTGTTGCTCTGATCCCTCGCTGGTGCCAGCGCACGTCCACGGGGCACTGTGGGGTGTGTCACTGCCACTCACGTGAGCCACGACTGCAAAGTCAGGTCCCTCCAGCTTCGAGGGCAGGAATCACAGAATGGCACAATGGTTTGGGCCGGAAAGGACCTTAAAGATCGTGTAGATCCAAACCGCTGCCATGGGCAGGAACAGAGTAGGCCATGATGGATCTACCATCATCAGGGACAAGCCTGTCAGTATTTCTGTCTGAGAACTTTGTGTTCTGGCTGATAAGAAGGGTGATGAGCTGTTGCCTGGCTGTGAGTAGGACCAGGTGTAACCAGGCTTGGTCCAGTCACACATCCTGAGCTTTGAGATGCCAGCTCCCAGCTGGAAGCCACATCCCCACATGAGCATGTGTGGTGCCCAAACACATTGGTAGGGGAACACAGACTTGTGCTGAGCTCAGGATTAGGATGGCTACAGTTTAGAGCAAGTGGATGTATCTTCAGGTCACTGTTATAAAACCAGCCTTAATTATAAATTCATGACTGCTGTCATGGTCATCATGATACTTGATCTCCCTTCAGAGCAATCCTCTGGCTCTTCCCTCGTGGAGGTTGCTAATTTCCCAAGTGCTACATGTACAAAGATAGTATTGTACTACTTGGGGGTATCTGGGATTTCCACCTAAAGGTTCCTGAGAAAGGTCATTTATCCCAATTGCAAACTTTGAAGCAAAGTCCATAAAAGAAAGTTACACAGCAACAGTGGTAGAAATCCTGAAATCCAGGAACTTAACCTCCTGCTTCTGCAAAATTTAACAAATGGCCCGAGACGGCCTCTGGCTTCTGCACAATTATTTTCCAAACAGGAGATCTTGATTCTTCTCCCAGAAGTAGCAATTAAAATAGAATGAGTTTTGCATTTGCCAGCTAATAGGGCTTGATACACAAGCTTTATGTGAAAAAAATGTGTGACTCCCAAAGTCAGATGAAGTCCCCTTGGAAATGCTGAACAGAGAAAGAACAGACAGGTCAAAAGTCAGAGGCAGCCAAGCCCTCTGAAAAGCTGCAGAAAAGTCAAGGGTAAGTGTAGCAGGACTGATGTGCGTGGGTCAGCCTATGGCAGTTCTGTAAAGAACTTTTCAATATCCTGAATGGCATCAACCAGCAAACCAAGCCTTCCTGCCACCTTCCTTCCCAGGAGGTGAAAACAAATCCTTAGAATATTCTCCCTTAGCAGGAGATACCTTCACGTGGCACAGTGCATGGCTCGCCAGACACTGAAGCCTCTGACTGTTGCACCAACTGACTTCTCCTAGGAAAAGTGCTGAGCTTTTGCAAAGTGACCATAAAAATCTTACAAAACAGTAAGGGATAATTCATGGTTGGAAAGAAAATCCCCCTAAATATTTTTTCTTTGGAGAATTTACAGGTTTCTGAAAAATCTCTCAAATGTGTCTCCAAAAAGGACTCAAAAGAAAAACAAAATAATGCAAGGGTTGCCTGAGCCACAGCTGAATGCCTCTGATCCCAGCTGCTCCTTTGAGCCTGTCTTTCATCAGCACTACTATTACCACTGGTTTTTCTCTTTGCTCCTCCTGGGACACCAGCTAACAGTGCAGCAACTTTCCAATAAATCACATGTAGAAGGAAGAATTCCCTACAGCAGAAAAGCAGGAGCACACTTTTCCAGTGACGGCCGTGGGTGGCTTCCCCCGTGGGGTCACACTCCTGCAGCACATCTGGCTGTGCTGCCTTGGCTTCAAGCCTCTGACTGGCCTTTGACACAGGGAAAGGCTTTTGCCTTCCCACTGCTCCCACACAGAGGCACAGGGAGCTGCCTTTGCCCACCCTGCAGCCCTCCCAGCCTGGCTCCCCCACCAAACCTTCATTAGCCCAGCACAGAGCCCCAGGACCCCATGGCACTGGAGGAACACGTGTTTTCCACTACAGCCCTGCATGTGAGATCTCCCCTGGGACAAAGCTCAGCCCTGCTTTTCCTCTTGCCTTAAATATTTTTGCAGAAGGCTGCCAGATAGTAGAAGAATTTTCTAGAAGAAAAGCACCTCTTGTTCATATCTCAAGATGTAAATGAGCAAAACCACAACATGGAGCTTCCCAAAACACAGCATTTTGCAGTCAACATTTGCTTTTCCAGCCCTTCAGAGGCACCACTCTCTGTTCACTGCTTCAACCCTGGGGAGCACTGGGGCTCTGCTGGCACAGGAGTGACCCACGAGCAGCAGCCCAGCCATGACAGCATCATTTTGAGACACAGAGCACACACTTAAAAGTTGTATTTTTCCTAAATTGATTTCTGCATGCATTTAATTACTTCACTTAACTGGAACTGCTGCAGATGAAGGAATTTTTATTCTAAAAAAATAAACAAAAGTGGCTGCACATCCCTGCAAATTTTCAATAGAAAAAGTCTTGACTCTTACGGGGGGAAAAGCAAGATTCTCCTCCAAAAGACTCTTATCTGGTCTCAGTTTACTCTTTTGGCCCCAGTCCTGAGGGGAGTTCCCATGGAGCACAGACATGGTTCAAGGTCATGGTGATGTTCAACCACACGCTGGGTTTCATGTGGAAATGACTTGTTTCTCTGACAACACTGAGGAACCAAAGCTCCCTGGTGCACCATGGCTCTGTGCTGAACACCCCAGGGCTCTTCGTCACTGAAGGCTAATCCTAAATGCTGCTCATCCCAAGGTGGCCCTGAACCTCACCCAGCAGTTTCTGAATTGGGCTTTGCTTCTTCCCTTCCCTGCTGTTGTTACCTGAGGGCTGCTGCAGCTCTGGGATGGGATAGGTACACAGGGGGGTCCAACCCCTCCATCACACCACAGCCCTTGGCTGGGACATCCCTCAGGTTCCCACACCCAGCTGGGCCCATGGGAGCTCTCTGCCCCTTGCCCAGCACTTCCCCAGGGAAGTTATGTTTTGTCTCAGCACCAGCAACTTCCTTCTTCCTTTCACTTCCACCTTTTATCACATTTTAAAGAATATTGGAAATATTTCTTTAGAAAATGACAGACAAGTTTTTATTCCCATCATCTCAGCACCCCTTATTTCCACATCTTTCAGCTGCTCTCCTCTTGCTTCATCCCTGGGCACCTCTTGAAGGCTGAAGCGTTAACATCTCGCTCCCTTTGGTGGAATGATTGGCAGCACTCACCCTCACATCACTGGACAAGGCACAGTGACAAATCCATGGGAAAAATATCCCCAAAGAGTCACTGAATCAAAGCAAGGGATACAGTCCCTACTGACAACTCAGACAGCTCAGCCACTGACCAAATCCATCTGTGGATCCCTCCCTGAACACACAGGGGTGAGAAATCAATTTGGAGCAGGGAAAGGGAGGGCATGAAGAACTCTCAAGTGTTTCCACCACGGGCTGTAATCTGGAGACACCAAAATCCTGGGGAGCTGCCAGGCGGCCAGCCTGTGGGAAGGCACCCTGTGATGGCTTCCCAGGGTGTGGGATCCCAGGGAAAGCACAAAGGAGACACAACAGGGAGAGCAGCCCCCACCCACAGCACTGTGGGGCTGCTGCTGGCACCCCACAGCAGCTCAGATGATGGAACAGGCAGCAGCAGGGAGCACTGCCAAAGGACTAGGGAAAATAAGCAATGGCAGAGAGCAAAAAGGGAATTGGATTAAAAGGATAATGCACCTCTATCTACTGGAAACTGCTGAGACTCTTAAACCTGGTGACCCCCCCAAAAGCAAGCCTAGCAAAGCCAGGCTATAAAAAAAGCACAAAGGAGACCATCACCCCATCACCACACACCCTAATACCTGCCCAGGAATCATGGAGTGAAAAGCCAGGGCTGTATTCCCAGGAGATAAAGACTGTTGTCTCAGCAGATGGGACTGCTCATGGTTATTAAGCTCATCTAAGCAGTTTCCCCTACTCCTGTCCATTCAAGTGGCTTCATTTTACAATGAAACAATTAATTAGTCACCTTGTCAGATGCCAAGAAGGTTTAAGCAAGGGGCACTCACCTAGATGAGCAGACCTACTTTCCACCCTTCCAAGTTGCGAAGACTTTATATCTCTTAATTAGGAAGCATCAAGGAAGAAAAAAACAAACAAACACAGAGCACATTTGATGTGTTTTTCTCTCTTTCTCAGGCTTTGGAAGGAATAGTAATTAACTAGTTTAACAGCAAGAGGCTGAGCCTCCCCCATAATCCAATCCCCTGATACAGCTATTCTGCCTTGAGCTGCTGGGATTAGGTGGCTGAAAGTATTCCCCTTCACCTCCTCACCTTAAATACCAGGACTGTATAATGCCAGAAAAATAACAAAGAAAAATGAGGGGGGTGGGGGATAGTGAAGAAGAGAAATAAAAGAAGAGGTAAAAGAAGACTTGGATATTTTCTACACATCTGAGTTATGCAGATGACTCCAAGCACGTGGGATTTCAGTTTGGGCCTTTAACAGAAGGAGAACTATCAGGGCATTTCTCTGCCAGAGCAACCAAAACAATCTGAGTCTTTTGTGCTCTGGAGCTGACACCCTTTCTCTTTTTTTGCCTCACACTCCTGGGTTTCACCAAGGCAATAACTACCGGGGAGGGTAGTTAATGGTGATGTGTGATGGTGAGTAAATGCTCTTGGCAGCACGGAATGTGGCACTGAGCTCCAGCTGCCAGCAAAGGTTGGCATCCAGCAGGGAGGGTGTGCTCAGCTGCTCTGAGCTCCCTGGAGAGTGACAGGGACTGCTCATCAAAGTACCAGCAAAAAATGATGCCAGGCAAATCAGAGAGGAGAGATGCTTTCCTGTTCCCCTCAAGTAACTATTAGACCTATTAATGTTGATCCAGCCAAATCTGATTCCCCTCCTTCCCAGTGCTCAGGTTTGACCACCTGGTGCCATCAGGCAATTCAAATCAAACAAAAGCCCAACCAAGCACTGTCATCTCTTCTCATATTTATATTTTTGATTTTATTTTTAATTTTTATTAAAAAACAACCATTATTAAAAATGAATCATTTACTGGAAGGCTTCAGCCAGGGAGAACTCTCATTTCAAATCTCATGAACAAAATGCAGCACAGTTATAACCCATAGGCACAAAAAAAAGACCCCAGTTAAAAAAAAAAGGATACTTCAAACCATAGCTTATAACTATGCAATTTTCTCCAAGTCAATAGAGAGAATTTTGTTAAAAGCCTGCAATTCAGAATTTCATGGAAGACTTTTAAAATCCAAGGGAAGAAGGAAGGACATGTTTATTTAAAGAAATAAAAAGCCCTTGGATGTCCTTGTCAAGCCCAAAACAGGGTATGCTTAAAATTGAAAGTTGAATAATTTTATTAAAAAAAGAAACAAAACAAAAATGAAACAAAATAAACAAAAAAGACCCTCAAAACATTTCCTTGGTCTGGGAACTTTAAAGTCAAAACCAAATAAAAATGGTCTTAAAATATATACATATATATGGCTTTTCATTTTGCCTATCCATTTCATTGCAAACAAAAATAAATTTAAGGGCGGTATTTGGTTTTTAAAAACGGTTCTGTCCTTCTCTTCGGCTGTCAGCTGGAGTGGCTGGGATGGAGGCACTGACTGGTGGCTGCTCAGGATGGGCTCAGACTCCCCCTGAGTTCTCCTTCATCCTCGCCAGTATCCGGGAGTAGACGGGCGCTGCCGGGGGGGGAAGAGCAAGTTGGGTGGGGCAGGCACAAACCATCCCCCTGCCCTGCTCCTCCCAGTCCTGCCACATCTTGCTTAGAGCAAGAGGACACGAGAAACCTCTCTTAAAGGGATGGGGGGACACAGTGGGAATTAGAAATGAGCTGGAGAAGTTGTTTTACCTAGTCGAGGATTCCTCTGAGAAACCTGCACGGAAAGAAAACACAGGGTTTGCACAAATACAACAAATCAACAGCCACAAGAACAGTTTGTATGTCAATATATTTATCCTTTGTGTCCAAAGACCATGGATGTGTGACTCTTCATTATTGGAAGCTGATATGTAATAGTACCATGCCAATGTTACAACATGCTGCAAACTGAAGTTCTGTGTTGTAAAATGTGTTATTATTTCTTATATTATTAAATCATGCAAGAAGAGAGGATAGATCATTCCAGGAAACACGTACACTCACTTTCCCTGGATGCAGCATATGAATGTGACATGATCTTCCAGTCATTACTACCAAAATGCAATTTTGGCAGTTTTACAGTGAGAGATTTTTCCCTTTTACCTTGGATAATGCAGATGCCTGTTTGAAGATTTCTAATGCGGGATCTGCAGGCTCATCACCTCTTTCTTGTGGCCTTGAAGCTAAGGATGGGACATTGAGAGCATTGAAATACTTGTCAGAGCATGCAGGCTGCTTCTTTCCACTATTTTCTGCTGAAAATCCCACAACAGACTAATGTCTCCTCACCAAACTGAAGCAATTGCCCCGTGTCCCCAGTCCCTCCCAAAGCAGTTCTGCTGTAACAAGGTTGCTCTGGACATTTCTCACCATGGACCTACCCTGTGGCTGTAAGACAGAATTCACAGCATAAATGACACCATTTGTGGCCATGATATCACTCTCAGCAACAGGCTCCTTGTTGATATGTATTACATGGTTTTTCTGTTCAGTAAAAGAAAAAAAAAAAAAANGAGAATCTTCTGTCATTTCCAATGTTACTAAAAAACCCCCTCACTTTGCATTCATTCATTTACTGGATGGCTGAAGGCATTTTCATTCCTCCTGACAATCAAGGAGAATATAAAGACAAATTATAGCCTGAGCAGCTTGTCCTGGAATGGGAGGCAGGCTTTGGACTTCCTCAGTGCAACTGGCTGGGAATGCTGTCCCGTGCCAGGGGGATGGCTGTGGAGATGGGATCAGGAGAGGGCAGAGCAGGACTGGACATGAGAAGAGTCCAACATACACACTGGCCAATTAAATGCACCTGGAAACACAGTCCCTTCCATTTTTGTCCTGTGTTTTCTTATGCATAGAGTGGGCCATGATTGCTTATTTTCTGAAATGATTTTTTTCCTCAATAGAGGATTCTGCATTCCCTTAATGTAGTGTCAAGTGTAGAGTTTGTGAAAGGAAATTATATATCTAAATAAACTCTGCTGTGCTAAGGGAGCCCATGCAGAGATCATTTTCATTACACAAAAAGATATGTTAGCTGAACAAGCTATTCATTTCATTTATTTATGTTTTTCCCCCCATGGCTCAGGGTTAAATTTACAGCAGCCCCTGGAAATCATTTACAACTGGTCGTCTGGGGAGAAAACTGAAGCAAACCACATTTCATTCTTCCAGCTTGCTGAACGGAACACATGGCAGAAATCCCTCCAGGAGAGCCCAGAAAACACTGGTGGCACCGTGCACACATTCAGATGTTCCCACACCATCCAAATGAGCACAGGCATGCTGGGGCCCAGGACATGGACAGCCCTGCTGACCACAGAGGTGACTCACCATGCTGACTTCCAGTTTATCCCCCTGCATGGATTTCAGCCTCACCAGGGCATTGACCGCGCCGCTCACCAGGATCTCGTCAGCCACGTGGAACTTGAGGATGTTGGCAAGCTCCTTGGCATTACCTGGGGGAAGAAAACCTTCACATCTGCAAACCAGCAGCAGCACTTACTTCCCCATATTTCATGTGCTGGAATGGAATTACTTGGAAAACACCATAATTTCCTGGAAGTGCAAAGAAACAATGTAAAATTGAAAAAACAAACCAAAACTGAAAACCAGGCCTGGTTGGGGCATTGAGGCCATTCCTGCCCAGATGGGTCAGGTTCCCAAGTCCAGAAGGACACTCTCCAAATGTCCCACCTGGGCACCTACCAAGCCTGCCCTACACATAAATTCTCTCTTTCGTGGGTTTTCATCCCTCATTCTCTCTCTGTGCCCAGTGAGAACCTGCTTCTCAGAATGAACCTGCTTCTCTTGCTGCTTTCACTTCCCAAGAAGTCTGGGATGGGGTGGGGAAAGACCCATGTGAAATAAGGAAGCAGACAGGGCATTCTGGTATTTTCAAATGTCACCAAGGCGAGTGTCACTTGGCAACAATACTCACAGCTGGGTAGGAAGGGGAAAGTGCAGGAGAAGTGACAGTGTCTCATGGACTGATGCCCTGATACCAGCCCACTGAGTGTCCACTGATACAGCTGTGCTTTGAAATAGGTTTTAGGAAGATAAGGTTCTTTCCCTGCACCATCTATTTTCCAGAAGAGGTGGTGATGTGCACAGCACAGGGCAGTAGTGCTTCTCCATCCTCTCCTTCAGAGGACACAGGGCCACTGACAAGCCCCACAGACAGACAGGGTCAGTGACAAGCCCTGCAGACAGCTAGTGTAAAGGTGGCCTCCATCCACAGAGCAGCTCCCTCAGCAAGGGGGACTTTTCTTTCAAGGCTTTCAAAGATTGTATGCAAGCTTTGTCCCACTATGATTTTCCTAGGGTGCCCACAGTTCACTCTGCACATCCTCACCAGCACAATCCTTTCATCAGAGGCATAAGCTAAACATTTGTGTGAGAAAAGAACATCTGTAGTGTCTGCATCTGGGAATCTTCATTCCTGCAGCCATTTACAATGTCTGCAAAACATTTCTGAAATATTTATATATTAAGCGTAAGACTGGACTGATATTACTGGTTCCTCATCCCTGCACTTAAAAGGATAACCAGCTACCATGGGCAGATGCTTCCCAAATTATGATGTCAATGTTTGGCTGGGTTTTAATGACATGAAGACATTACATTCAAATACCTGACATTGTTTCCAACCACAACCAATTTTCAACATGAACAAAATAGAAGATCATGCTACTTATCCAGAAGGGAGTTATTAAACATTCCCATGCTTTTTTCCACACCCAGCCTCTGCATGCCTTTGCTCTTCAGGACACTGGTCTTCATCTGAGCTAGAATGGGACATTGTTGGCTTCCCAGGATTAGACTGGACCTCCTGCTTTGTTCACGTACATGGAGAAGGAGAAACAGCCCCAGCCTTTTATTACTTAAATTTCATACAGTGTAACTTGAGGCTGTATGTGGATCATGTCTTTTCTTTGCAAAACTTACTGCAGACACCCTGATCCTGTGTGGTCAAGAGTCACATTCTCACTTCTTTCAGCCTTGAAAAAGGCAGAGACCTCACTGGTTCTTTTAGAAATATCTGAAAGTTATCTCACACCACCAGCACAGCCAAATTAGAAGTCACAGTGAGTTTATGACAAGACTACAAACATGCCTTCCAAGAACACAGGCAGTATAAACCCCACTTGGGGAATTCAGTGCCACTCTGTGCATCCTCAGCTTTCTGCTCACACAACTCTGTTGGGCAGGAAGCTCATGCTTCCAACAGACACAGCCAAAGAATGAGATACAGCAGAGAAACTTGGCCATTCCTCCAGTGTCACAGCAGTCACACACAGCAGCTTGTCACCTGGATGCTCTGGAGATGCTCACCCAGCAGTTTGTTGAACTCCCCCTGGGGCATGGCTTGGAAAGCTTCGTTTGTCGGAGCGAACACCGTGAAGGTTCCCGGCCTGTTCAGGTTCTCTGTCAGACCTGCAGACTGGATTGCAGCCACCAGTGTGCTGCAAAGCAAACATGCATCAAATGCTTCACTGCAGACCACTTCATTGGTCAGCTGCGTGCTGGGCTCAAGGGAGAGCTGGGAAGTTACAATTGTGAAATCCTGCTGGGGTCCAGCAAATCAAAACCAAAACGGTGATTAGGGAGGAAATGGCCCTGTGAAGTCCAGCCAGGACATCTGAGAAATGGCAAAACAGCCTGGGAGTGCTGACTCCATGGGGACTAGATGGTATGGGGAGTCAGAGAGGTCTGGCTGCAGTGGATCTAATGGACAGAGATGGCTTCTGAGCCAGATTCTTATGGTATTAAGAGAACCACTTACTCTTGGCTCGCAGTTGACTGAGGGTTATTTGAAGTTTCACTCCCTATAATTTAGAGAGACCATGGTTTTGGATGATGTTTCTATGCTAAAAAAGCATATACATTGTCATGACTACGGCCCATAATAAACAGAAACTGCTTTGGCAGCTCTTCTGCTCCTAACTGGCACTTGGGAAGAGCAGAAAGGTCACCTGAAGCGATGGTCTGCCTTGAGAACATCCATCACCGAGCCAGTCGGGGGAGTCAACATTTTGTCCACACTAAAAAGGGTCCCAAACCTTCCCCTCTTGTCATGGGCAGCAATGCAGGCATTTTCAATGCAAAGGTTCTGCAAACATAAGAGCAGAAAAGAAGATTTCATTAGAATATGCTTCAGAAGAGAGATGTTGATACCTTCCACAATGCTCATTTCCACTTCTCACACGACAGCTGTAACATTAGAACCCTGAGCATCACTCAGCCCCAAGCAGCACAGCACAGGGAAGGACTCACATTGCGGTACACAAAAACTCTCAGTTCCTTGTCCCCCAGAGTCTGCAGTTTTTGTCCATGATACAGATATTTAGAGGAGAGCTGGTCTTTAACAATGTGGTTCAGAAGCAAGTTTCTCATGTTGCTGTCAATAACAGGGAGTCCATCTGCAGCACAAAGTATGGAAAAAAAGAGTGATTCACTTAAAATAGCAAATACAGAGCATTACCCATATCAGTTTTAAATTGTAAACCTAGATGCCACTGCCTCAAGGCATTTGAGAGAGGATTTACATATTTGTGCACTGAAACTTGGCCTAAGCCTGTTTGAAGCAGATCTGTGGCCCAAAGTGATGGAAGAAAGGGATTTAATCTCTGGTTTACCTTTGAACACATTATTCACTGGGGCAAGGAGGGTCACTCGCTCACTGCCAGTTAGATGAGAACTGAGACCAGCTTGTCTGAAAAGGTCTGTAGACTTGGAAACTTCAGATTCTTGTGCCAACTCAAACACAGTCTTAGCTGAAAAGAAAAACAACACATAGCAACCTTGCATTAAAGGTTATCCACTCATCACTACGCCCTCTAAACCCAGGATTTCCTTGGCAAAATAGATAAAAGAAAGCCAACAGAAAGAACTGCAGAGAGGCACCAGTACCTGAGTCTGGGATCAGCAGCTCATTAACAAAATGTACAACACCATTGGTTGCCAGGACATCCTTGTTGGCAATGATGGGCTTCCCGTTGAGGGTCAGCTCTTCCCCACTGCAGCCCACGTCCAGGGTGGTTCCTTCCAGAGTCTCCATGGTCAGGCCAGCAATGATGGCCTCAGCACACATGGCTGACTTCAGGATGTGATGGTTCAGCAGGTCTGTGAGGGAGGAGAGCATCTTAGTGAGCTGCAAAAACCAGCTGTGAAAGCATTGCAGCTTTCAGGGATCCTGTGCAATGGCCAAGGTGAACTCCATAAAATGCAGTCATTTTAAACTGAGCTGATTTTAATTCCACAGCCTGTGAAATAAAATGCCTTAAAAAGAGTCACTTTTTATAGACTTCTGCCAACTTCAAAAGGCTTCATGTGGGTACTCGACTCACTTGTCAGGGGAAGTTACATTCATTAGATATTACTTTTCTTGCATCTTGCTGGATCAATAGAAATCAATAGAAATTTACCAGTGGAAAAAGTGCTAAAAGAAAACACAGAAAAGGGGCTGCTTCAGCTCCCTCATCCATATCTGGATGCCACTCCTGCCATGTCTACACATCTACACCAAAGGGAGCTGGGCTGCCCAGTTAAAAGAGATGGACTCTGTCATATCTGTCTACTGCAGCTGTTGTCAGAGTGTATGGAGGAGCTGTTGACTTGTGCTTGAGAAAAAAATTAGGACTGAAAAATACTCTTCAGCCTCTCAATGGCCTCAGTAAACAAGCACCTACCCCTCAGGGCTTCTGGGTCTCCCAGGATCCTGTTCAGTGTTTCTCGTGGGATCTTCTCAAAGGCTTCATTGGTCGGAGCCAGGAGTGTGTACTGGCCTTCACTTTCCAGCAAGCTGCTGAGGTCAGATGCAGCCACAGCAGTCTTCACAGAAATAAGGAGAGAGGGAAAAACACATTCAGCAAGAATACAAAGGTCAGAAACTTTGTCCAAGGACACACTAAGGGCCAGACTTATTAAGGCTTTTATAATTTCAGAGGACTTACAAAAAATCCTGAATGGCTTCATTCAGCACTTTGGTCCATTTATAAATTTGACCCAGCCCTATGGTTCTCTGCTGTTCCAGAAATTTGAGTACAAGAGCCCTTTTTTTTGGCAAGACTGAGAGCTAGTCTGAATACCCAGATATGCCTGGAAAGGCTCACAGTACTTCCAGTGAATAATTCAGATTAGAACCCACAGCTGGCTAACAGCAAATCCCCCGTGCATTTTCCTTAATTTGGCAAATATCAAGGCAAATAAATCAGGACACATCAAATTGGAACAGTTAATGTCTCCTAAGGTTGAGAGTCCCCTACAAGAGTGAGGAGACAGACTCAGGCTCTCTCTTTTCTAAGCAGCCATAGAAGGGTGGCAAACCCTACTTGCACTGATAGCAAACACTTCCTAAATCAAAAGGAGCTACATTGGTACAAGGATTTCATCAGCAGCTCCAGGGTCACAGCCCAAGACTCTGGCAAAGCTCTTCAGGAGCATTCACTGGGAGTGGGATGACTTTCAGGAGGCCTGGAGCAGCCACGTGTGGGCTCACCCGAAGGGTTTCCAGGCTGTCCTCAGTCTCAATGATCTGCTGGATGGTGTTGGTGGTGGTGGCGATGACTTTGTCGATGACATGAACCACTCCATTGGTGGCGTGGTGGTCAGCTTTCAACAGCCTGGCACAGTTCACAGTCACAATCTGCAGGGGGAAAGGCCCATGGGGTGTTACAGGCACTAAAACCAGAAGGTAAAGCAACCTCTGCTGCTTTTCTATTTCTATTTCAAATTCAGTGAGCACTTTATCAAATCAGCAAGATCAGAAATTTGATTTCCTTAAAAGACACACCAAAAGTGAGAATGTTGTATCAAGAACGTTTGAAATATTTCATGTTTAAAAAGCTTCAAAAATCAGCAGTGGTTTTGTCTACCCTCAAGACAACTGCCCTGCAACAGCATCGAGGAAACCATCTGCTTAAAAATATTCTTTTCAAACTCGTTCATAACATGTATCCTAAATCAAGAGCTGTCAACCCAAGCATTACAGAGTCCTGGAGGTCCCAGGACAGTGCAGGAGCTGCAAGGCTGCCAAAAAGCAAACCTGCTGTGAGTAGGTTTAATACGAGGAAGAATTTCTTTACTGTGGGTGACCATGCAGGGAACAAGTTGCCCTGAGAGGGTGTGGGGTCTCCCGGACTGGAAATATCCAGAACCCTGTGGACAATCCTGTGCCATGTGCTCTGGGATGACCCTGCTTCAGCAGGGAGGTTGGACATGGAGGCCCTTCCAGCCTGAGCCCCTGTGACCCTGTGGATGCCTTACCCCGTTGGGATAGTGGTGGATGTGGATGGGCAGGTGCTGGTACATGGAGTTTAGTGTGGTGCCATGTTTCAGATCATCTGTGAGGACCCGTTTGTCCACCATGTGGAAACGGAGGGCATTGAGCAGCTCAATGTTAACGTTACTCACTAAAGAATCCAGAGTTTCCTGAAAAACAAAAAATCAGTTTTTCAGTACTGAATGGCATTAGGCATCTGTTAGAGAGAACCAGGAGGTCTGGCTGCACCCAGGCTGCTCCCAAGGTGGGGGTGTGAGCATGAATATTAAGTGACTCATTCAGCCTCATCCCATTTGTGTAAATTAAGAGCTCAACTTTCTCAAATCTTTATCTTTTGCCTTAGAAAAGCAGCCAAGAGCTCTGACACCCCGTCCTTGGCACACAAAGGGATGATTGCAGCTCCAGAGTGGGATCATTGCATTGAAATGAGCAGGAAGCCAAAAGGGCTACTGACAAATACACTAAAAGACCTTTCCCTGCAGCATCCCTGCCCAAGGGGCTCTGCTGGGGCATTTGGGGCAGAGACTTGGCAGTGGAGAGACCCCTAAATATCCCCCCTCCCTGCCCTAGTAGTTGTTGTTCACAAGGATGCTCAACTGGGATGGGAGCAGGACAGCAGTGACCACTTCAGGAGTGGAAATATCACAAGACATGGAAAGAGAAAATCAAAATGAATGTAAAGGAAATGTGTATCTAATTGTGCATGTGACACCCTCATGTGGGAATTACTGAGTCTCCAGTTGGGACTGGCTGTTTGCACAAATTAGAAACAATCAGAATGGCAATGTAAGGGTCAACAAGAAAACTGGTAAGGGATGGGAAGCTTTTTGCTACAGGTCTTGATTCAATCTCTAATGGCAACAGACAGGGGATTTCTACATCCACATCTCTCTGGTGATGGGATCCTTCAGAAGCAGAGCTCTGGAGCTGATGGATCAGTACAGTGATAACCACCCTGGAAACCCACAGTGCTTCCTCTATCAGTACCATGTCTATCCCACCAGACCCCAGCAAAGCTGGATCTCCACCATGGAAAATCAGAGGAAGAGGAAAAAGCAGAGGAATTATCTTACAGCAGACAAGGATGCCCAGGCCTCATTACTGGGAGCAAAAATTGTAAAACTTCCAGGTCCTTCGATTTCTGGCCTTAGGTTGGAGCGGTCAGAGTAGAGCTGTGTGGTGGAAGACCCAACCACTCCCAGGGTTTCATAGATGTTGGAAAGTGGCAGAGCTGAAAGAAGAGAAGGTTAATTTCCCAAAAACATCATTCCTCCTTCTGGCTGAATTAAAGCACAGCTGGTGAGAACGCTCGGGGAAATGAAGAACATCAGGGGATTGGTGTCTGTTCAATAATTAGATAATTAATAATCATAGTCTGACAGCTTCACCCTCAATTACAGCAGTGTAATCCAGGATCCACTGTATTCTCGCAAGTTTGAATGGACTTATTCTGGATTTATACAAATGTGATTTAGGCAAGCAAAGATATTGGTTGCTTTCACCCAATCCTGTTTGTATTCAGGCTTTTGGGATTGGGTGTAGGACAGTGCTGGTCTCAGGGTCCATTGACCACATGCACCAGCCCATGTGGTTGTCTTGGAGGCATCAGACTTTTGTGGAAGGAAGTATTCCAAAAGCAAAAGCAGAAAATGGCTTTCTTCAATAAACCCTGTGTTTTCCCCCCAATAGCAACTGTATTTTATCCTAAATAAAACTTTGCTAACCCCATGATTGCCCAAACGTTCAAGGCCACGTTGGACAGGGCTTGGAGTAACCTGGTCTAGTGGAAGGTGTCCCTGTCCATGGCAGGGGGTTGGAACCAGATGACCTTTAAGGTTCCTTCCAATCCAAACCGCTCTATGAATCTATAAAAATAAAAATGAGCGCAGATTGGCAGAACTGTCTATTACTCTATCATTCCTTTGCATTGAATTTCCAGGATAGATATATTACTTGCTGGAATAAGAAGTTCCTTATGGCCTTCCCATGCTTGATGAGGTTCAATTACATCCAAGGTTCTGTCTGGAACATTTAGCATGCTTTGGAGCTGATCTGACCCTTGGCTGGTGCTCAACTGAGTCCATTTTGACTTGTTCATGGCAATATTTTGCATAAATTACAAAAATGAAATCCACTTTGAGCAATTTTCTAACATTCCCCTTTACTAGGCAGCTGTATAATTTTAAGAAGTCTAAAAAATGTCAAACATATTTTTACCAGCTGGGCAGCCTTTTTCTCCAGGAACTTTTTCATATCCAGGACAGCACTCGTAGCTGATTACTCTGGAATAAGAGATGGATACGGCAGATTAACCAACAGTGTCTCACAGTTTTTTCTCTATTTGCTACACTTCTGGGTCTATCCATATGTGGGGATGTTTCCAAGCAGACTCTTCCTTACAAATACAGATTTCAACAAAAGACAAACCACACGTTTATCTCCTTCAGGGCTGCATGTTGCCAATTTCTCCACAGAACAAAAGCAGACACAATTTCTTTTCAAAACCACACTTTCCAGAAGACTTTATATAAGCAGTGGATGGAAACTGATTCCACAGTCCCAACAAAACTGCTAGTGCTGGTTCATCTGGGCATGTTTCCCATGGGATTTGGGGATCTCCTCGGCTGACTGCTGCTGTCACATCTCATCACTGTTGAGGCAACACCCGCAGCTCCACCGTGGCTGTTGGACCAAACCAGAGCAGCGTTTCCCCCTCATTCCACCCTGGTTTTGTCCACCACCAGAAATGATTTGCTTACCTATGGCAAAACACACCGGGCAGACCCAGGGGGAAAGGAGAATCCTGCTCTCAGAAATGTGCACTGGCACAAAGATTTGGGAAAAGCCCTGCAAGGAGAAACTTCACCAGTGGTGGGATGTGCATCCACAGGCAGCCTGGGCAGTGCCACGGCACAGCTGTGTCCAGGTGAGCACCCTCAGAGCAGCACTTCCTTCTGACTGGCACCACTTTCCCCTGGTAAAACCAAAGGGGTCACAGGCACCATCCTGGGCTGTCCTGCTGATTTGCAGCCCCTAAATAAGCGAGAGCTACCTGAAAACTGCATCCATCATCTGCAGCTCAAGATTGGGAAACAATAATCTGATTTTTAAAGGTGGCCATTTGAGGGAACATGCCTTGATATTAAGAGGGAGAAGGAAAAAAAAAAGAAAAAAGGAAAGGGGAAAAAAAATCAATCCAGAAGTGGCCTGTTTGTTTTTCCCAGGGGATTATTTCACCTATTGCTCTATGCTTGGTGTGAAAGTAACAAGGCCACCTGATTGATGGGCTGAGAGAGCCAGGGAATAGGTGTTCCTCCCAAGGACAAGCATTTCCTCTGTGCTCCCAGTTGTACTTCAGACAAGAAGGATGCTGTAGTGCTGAGGGTCAGCACACTCACTCAAAGAGAGAGGAAAATCCTCCAGCTTCAGATACTTGTCATCATTTTAAAACTGTTAACAAACAGTGGAAATGCCTGGGGTTTAATGGGGAATTCTTCAGGGCAATTAAGAGCCAGAAAGTGAAACAAATACCTGCTTTTCTGTGACAAAAGCAAATAAATTCTGTGTCACGGTTTCCTAAGAGAATTACAAAGCAAACCCAGACTGATTGTCTAGACATTATATATTCCATGTGGGAAAGAGCTTGCCTAAAGCAATCCCTTCCTTTGACTACTGGAGATCTTAACACCCTGCTGCTCTGCTTTCCCAGCCCCCCTGTCTTGTGTTCATTGGAAACATACACATTCTTCCCCCACCACTTCCCTCCCCTACCTCCAATTTTTCTTTTTTTCACCCTAGAAACTAAATCCAGTCTAGACAGTTCCCTTGGTTCAGACCTGTAATCAAAGATGAAGAGTTGATTAAAGAGAAATCATTCCGAAGTGCTGATGAAGGCTTTAAAGCCTTGCTTATAGATCAATAGGAGATTAATGAGCTACTCCAAAAGGGCAGGACTTGGATGCACACAGCCTCTAGCACTGCCTTAGAGCTGCCCCCCCACCTCCCCCCAGGTGCTTGCCAGGAGGGGAGGGCACTGGGAAGGGATGCAGATGCCTGGTCAAGTTCAAGGTGTCCCTGCCCACGGCAGGGGGATGGAACTGGATTGTGCTTCAAGTCCCCTCCCAGCAAAACCATTCTGAAATTCCATGACTGCACCTCCTTGAGGAAGGATAGTTGTTTGCCAAGATTGTTTTGAGAAGAAGCTTTCTTGAGAAATTTTCCCTTGGGAAAAAGTTAGCAGCTGCTAGCAGGCTAAAACCTCTCAGACCCAGAAATATCACGCCCACACCTCCTGCTTTTCATTGGGTTTGTGGGCAGGAAGGGAACCTCATGGGAGGAGGCCCCAAGGCAGAAACAGGGCCAGCTCCACTTGGGCAGGGATTTCCTCCCTCTCACCCTCCCACTAAGGTGACCTTCAGCATCACTGGTGTGTGTCTGGCACATCACCATTCTGAGCCCTGGCAAACTGCTGCAAAGGGCCAGGTGAACACAGAGGGGCTCAGCCAAGGGTTGGCACCTACAAGGAGCCAGAGATGAGGGGTTTAAAACACAGCTTCAGCTTCAGGCATTTGGCCTCCCATGGCTGGTGGATCAGGTGGAAACAAAAGACCACCCAGCCCACCCAAAGGCACCATGCCAGGGGTTGCTCAGGGGTGGCCCCAGGGCATGTCCCCAGCTGGTCCTGCAGCACCTCCAGCCCTCGGAGAGGAGCAGCAGAGCCGTGGCTGAAGGATGCTCTGCACCTCAGAGCACATCCATGGGGGAGGGAGGCTGCTCTTGGCACCCCCTGCTCCAGCTGGGTCAGAGCCACAGCCTGCTGCCCAGGGAGGAGAGCTCCCCTTGAACACCTCCCAGCCGCTGCTCCACACTGTGGGCTCTGCACAAAGACCTTTGGAACTGCCCAGTCCATCCCTGTTTCTGCTGCCTGCTCAGAGGCCACAGCCCATCCACCGGGACACAGCAGATGCCAGAGCTGGGTTAGAGTAGCTCTGCCCTCACACAAAGAGCATTTGTCAGCCACCCTGCAACGCCTCAACCACAATTTCCTGACCTCCTCATTGAGTAATTTCAAGTCAAATCTATAGTTCTTTAGTGTCTGGTTTTGAAACACTATTTCTTTAATGTCTATCTGTGTCTGACTGCAGAAGCAAGCTCTTTTAGTTGAGGCTTTTATTAGTCATTGTTCCACTGCTGTTGCATTCTTAGGAGCTGAAATTAAATTTTAAATGCATTTTTCAAGGTAATAAAAATAAGCTTAGGCATATATTAGTGAAAAAAGATCCATTTGTAATAATTTCCTGTAATAAAGCCCATGCGTTTTGCTTTTGTAAAATAAGTGCCAGTATTTTTTTTCTAAACTGAGGAAAGCATATCACACATGAAAAAAAGAAAGTTTTAAAAGAGGGAAAAAAGAATCTATTAATGCGTTATTCATCAAAAAATAATCAAAACCAAAATTTATGGGTTGTCTTTTCATTCTGAAGAAAAAACAGTATGTGGGGATGTGTTCCATTGCAACCCCAATTGTGGAAGAATGATCCAGTGCACAAGGGAAGGAGAAAAATATAAAATACGTGGGCAAAATTATGAAAACACACTCTGAATAAACTATTTCTTTGACTTTGGAATAACCAACAGTGGAAAGTTACCTAATTACCAAAACACTTTTGTCTCAGCGCTCCTTGAAATCAAAGCAGTGTCAGACTTCTTGCCAACTATCTTATCTCACTTCATCAGCAAAGATAAAAACTCCACAAAAATCCTCTGCCTAATTTCTCTGTAACTGTGTGAGCCAATACTTCAGCAGAGAAAAACAAATTTTAAAAAAAGGCAGATAAAGAGGTAAGAGTCTTCTTCTGCTGCATGAGTTAACAATTCCATTGTGCACAAACAGCCCCAAGTGGAGTAACTCCACCCCTGTGGGCCAGAAGTTGCCTCCCAAGCATCAAATCTACAAATCCCCCAGAGTGTCCCCTACACAAAGAGTGTTGCTACCTCTTTGTTTCTGCCCACAGCAACTCAGCACAGGACCTGCTGCTCCCCAGGGGCTGAGCCCCCCCAGCCTGGAGCAGCCCCCAGCAGCGAGGCACTCAGAGCCAGGACTGCAGGCCAGGCACATCTGTGTTTTCCAGGCTGGCTTTCCTTGCTGCTCCAGTCACTCTAAGCGTCCCCAAGCAGGATGTGATCGTCCCACAAGGAGTGAAGTTATGCTACAGGCTTGCAGCAGCTTTTCTGCCTTCCTTGCTGAGGGATGGATTTCCGTGCTTGGAGCCAGCTCTGCAGGAGCTCAGCTTTGTTCCTCAGCAGTTCCTGCTCTCTTACTGACCTCCCTCCCCACTACCTGTTTGAAACAGTGCTCAGACCAAGAGCAGGAAAGAAACCAAAGCACTCAAAACTACCTTAAAGCCAGGCATTTTCACCTGCAACACACATACAGCTTGTGGCACCACTGACCCTTTAAGCAAACAGAGAGGAAAACAGCCAGGTCAAATGTGAAGTACATGAGATGGGCCAAGTGTCTCCTCCTCAGGACTGCTGTTCTCAGGTGGGAAAAACCTTTCAGGAGGAGGAGAAAATGACCATGCTTATGCAGCTCCACCATCCTCCCAGGGCTGATGGAGGGGATCCCCCTGCATGGAAGAGGACCACGCACACACAGCTTTAGACTGCTGACTACAGATCCCAAGCTGGATCCACCCAGTTATGATAAATGTGCTAAATCCCGTTTTTTTTCTAGGATTTAAGAGTATTCTCAAATCCTCTCATGGACCAGCTCAGTCCAACAGGAGGGGCCAGTTTGGAGGTTCATGCTGAGCACCCTCAGCTGTGCCCACCTAATCTCCTGGGCTCTGACACCCGAGCACATCACAGCATCAGACTCCTGACACTGCTGTAAGGATTTGACTGCTACAGCATAATGCATGATGTCCTTTACAGCCCAAATGACTCCTGATTGCTTCCATATGCCAGGCACACCGTGTCCAGTGGGAGCCATCACAAGCAAACATTTGTAATCAGAGCTGTCCCAGGGTCCCCCGGAAAATGTGAGTCAAGGCACGTGTCTTTTGTTCTGCACCAGCACTGCTAAAGGGGAAGCAGGGCCCAGGCTCAGGAATGACTGGGAGGAGAGAAGACAATAACACCCATTGAGGAGATGATGTAAAGCAAAGAATAGTGAGCAAATTCTGTGGATAATGGAAAGATTACCTCATAGGTTAACAGGCAGGTTAATGGTCTGTGTGCTTTTCTCTCAGTGATGCATCACTGGATGAAACACTTGTGTAAAAGCAGAGAAAATGAGGTAGAAGAGATCAACCCATCTCCTCAAATGAAATAATGAAATACTGCCAGATACTGGTTATTCCACCTCCTCCTCAAGATAAGTGGATGAGTTTGTCTGTGCCAAATACAGCTGCATACTTGGTTTACATAAGGTTAGTTTCTCACTTCAGAGCTAAAGAAATCCATGGCTGGACTGCTTTGCCTTTCAGTGACCACAGCAGCAGAACTCTCCCACATCCACAGCTGAGTTGTGTTTTCTTTGGAGCCATACTAAGCTACTCTGTTATCAGAAAAGGCAATCATGAGACCATATTGCCATGCCATAAACTTGTTCATTTTATGTCAAGAAGCACCATTATTCAGCCAAGATGACAGCCTGAACTCTAATCACCCAAGTTAAGCCTTCCCAAAATTTTGTTTGTAGAATTAAAGGGAGGGGGTCTGATTGTTTTCTTTTACAATATTGCCTCTCCTTTTTTTTTTTCTGTAAAAACAACTGGACATAAGGAAAACAATGGTACATGCACACTACATGGTACAGCCAGCAATACATCCTCCTCAAGTGCAGAATTTTCCTGCTTAGGGCAAATTCATGTGAAGTGAATGAAAGGCCAAAAGCTATGCACAGCCATGACTCCTGGTTTGCTTCCCTCCTCCCCACACCAGCACCACACATAAACCCCTACAGCCAGGTGTCACAGCCAAACCAAGGATGGCAACCCAAACCTGCAGTGAAGAACAGCACGTTGCTGTAGATCTAAGTACAATATACACTGAGCCATAAGGGAAACAAATGAGATGATCTTTTTCTCTCTGTTCTTGACCCTGTAGATCCAGGATGAGACCTGGCCCTGGTCCCAGAGCCACGACTGCTCAGGGAGTCTCTGCACTGACCCTGGGTGTTGTGATGGTCCGTGCCGGGGGCCAACAAGGGTGTCCAAAAGTCCAGTCTGCACTACAGCAAGGAAAAAGATTCTCTGCTCCTGCTCTACAGCCTGGCAGATAGTCAAGCATGCATAGCCTTAATTATCTGCTGACTGCATCTTTCAAAAGAATGTCCCGAGGCTGCTCACAGAGATTCTTCATGCAACAGCTACTTGAATATTATTGTTTGCAATTTTAGACGTGGATTGGCCTGCAAGTCTGATTAACTTTCCTGGTGGAGTCAGAGAGTGTTGGCTAAAGCTGACACCTCTTTCCTTTTATTTGTTTTCCCTTCCAAAGCAAACAGATGGAGATGAATTTTACATTCTCTCCAATATCCATCAGCTCTGGGCTGCCTTTTTCCCCCCTTTTTTATTTCTTAAATCCAGGCAGCATTGAGCCTATCATGGAGACAGACAGTACTAGAAAACATCTGGCACACACTTCATTACAGCACAGAGAGCTATATAAGTATATACAGAAATGCAATTAGAATAAACCATCAGGGTTTATATTTACATGGCACTTTTCATTCTTAACATCAAAGTGTTTTCGAAAAACAAGTATTTCTTAGGGGGTAAAAAGCTAAAACAATTTTTAACACAGACACACGTGGCACTCACACCATGGGCTCTGACATCCCACATGTGTCAGCACCCACCTCCACCACGGGGTCTCTGGGGAGACCCTGTGTGGCACTCAGGGACTTACGTGGACTTCCCGCAGATCTTCCTCTGGTACCACTGCTTGCAGTTGGTGAAATATTTCCTGTTGGTGCCGATCAGCTTCTGCACCGCGCACACGTTGGGGCTGCAGGGAACGACAGAGCAGAAGAGGGTCCTGTAAGCCTCCCCCTTTCCAGTGCTGACCCCCAACACGGAGCCAGACCCCACCCGACAGTGCCTGAAAAGCCCTGCTGGGATGGCAAGCGAGGAAACCTCGAGAGCTGCAAGCCAACTTGCTCAATTTGTGCTCAGTCATGAAGTGGAAGAAGCAGTGGAAGGATCTCTCTTGACTCTGCCAGAGCATCTCTTTCTTCACTGAGTGCAAATTCTTGACTTTTTTCCACGTTCCACCTCTCACCAAAATATAAAGAAATCAAGTAAAAATACTTTGGTCAGAATTTCCATGGTGAACAGCTACTTAAAACTCAGCTAAAACCCCAGAAAGTTATGCAATAATACAAATTCTTGCAAAAGAACTATTATTCTATTGTCTAGGACATAAAAATGATAAGGCAGATTTTTATCAGCCTACAGACTTGCACCAAAACCAGGACTTTGGCTGCATGATAGACTCAGCAATTTCTGGACATGAATGCTGAGCTGAATGAGGGGAAAAGGAGCAGTGGCACTGCCCTCCCCTGTTTCAACACACCAGATATGACAACACAGATCAAGAGGGCCATAAGGTACCAAGAGCTCCTGCTCAGCCAAAAAACCTTGTGGTTGGTGTTCCACGTGTGAGTAACCCTGCTGAGAGCTGACTGCAGCCCTGCAGCTTTCTAAGAAGAGGTATCACCATGAGCAGAGACGTGGTCAAGCTGGAGCTGGGAGTTTCCTTGCTGCTGGTTTGGCCAGCACAGCATTTCCCTGCTCTGCCTGGCTCACCCTCTCTGTGGTTTGTGGCCAGCAGCCCTGGCCACATGCGTAGGCAAAACATGGTCAGCACAAAAGATCTGATTTATGGATCTGGGTTGCAAGGTCATCGACTGCCTCTGGGCTTGACCAGAGGTGCAGCAAATGTTCAAGCAAGCTGAGGATGCTTAGTCCAGCTGAGGCTGAATCCCCAACACCACCACCATGTCCCAGTTGCAGCAGCATCACCAAAAGTATGCACAGTATTGGCTGCCAATACTTGAAGGGAAAACAAATAATTAAGCAAGACACATAAATCATCACTTCAGGCTGTCAGAAGTGCTGCGTGCTGTCCAAGGCAGATTTTTCGTTTGCACAAAGAAAGCTCCGAATGGGGTCTGGGGATGCTGTAGTGAAGGTCTCGTCGATGGAGGACAGGCAGCAGCCTGTGTCCCGCTGCGTGTGACCGAGGCGCTGCCCGCCTGCCCCCCGACAGGAACAAAGGCAGAGTTTGCAGCCCAACCACCAAGTCCTGCTGCGGCCGGGCTTGCTTTTCAGCGGCATCCCAGAACGGGCCAGCCTGCCATCATTAGCATGAATTAACCTGAGGGTCTCCTATACGCTGGCTGGCTGCAGTGCCAACCTCCGCGGGAGCCTGGCTGGCCCTCAATGAGCCTTTGTTGCTGCGGCTGCTGCAGGGCCCTGCGGAGGCAGCATCCAACACTGCGTGTCCCAGGCACCTTCCTCCTGCCCCGAGGGGAAAGAGAGGACCTGCGGGACCTGGGGAGACATCTCATCCCTTCCCTCATTACTGCCGCATCCAGTACTGGTAGTTTGTTTCTTCATGAAAGGATTTCATTCAGTTTCTGTATATAAGGCAGGGAACAAGGAGCAAGAACCTACTGGCAAAAAAAAGTTAGAAATCACAGAACCAAATTTTCAGCTGGTGCAAACTGGCCCAGACTCAGCAACTCCCAAGCCAAATCATCACTTAGAGAGACGTCTGTGCTCTCTGACTCAGCCCACCTTGGCCACCCGGCCCCGCCGTGCCGAAATACGGTTCCAATTACATCGAAATTCCAAACCTTGCCTTAATTTTAGCATCTGGCTGACGGCAGCGGACAATCCCTCTCATATTCATCTTGACAAGCCTGGCTACTGAAGGACTTGTTTGATCACTTCCCCCGCATCCCCAGGAGCAGGCTGCCAAGAAAACCCTTGTGCCTCCTGGACAGCATTGAACTGCCTTGCTCTCTCCTCCCTGCCTGGGACTGCAGCTCTGTGGGGCTGCTCCTCCCTCCCTGACTTATGGGGGAAAACGTCTTTCCAGTTTCTCCTCAGGATGGAAAAATCCCTGCTCAGGACTGTGTTATCAATGATCCCCGCAGGCACGCTGTAGTAGCGGCTCCCCGCATTGCATGTTCTGGTCCCTTGCCCAGTCTGGCTTAAAATGAATTTGTCAACACTCTTCCCTCTCCTCGTTGGAGTTCATCACCTCTGCCATGCCGTTCCCAGCCAGCCGCGCTGACTCCAGGATAAAACTGCCTATTGTTCCCCTTCAGCCAAAGCCTTTTGCTTGGCAGCAGCAGCTGGGAGCTGCTGGGACAGGGGCTGCCCTTGGGAAGAGGCTGAGAAAAGCAGGACTCAATGCACAGCCCCAGATACCTGCAGGGGCTATGGCCAGGGCACTGTGCCCACAAAGCTGGGTGGGTTTGGGAAGAGCACTCCTACATATTCATCTTCAAATGTTAATGTTCCTTATGCACTTTTCAGCTCCTCTCACTGACTTGAGCTGGTTCATTTTAAAAAAAAGTTAATTAAGACGTACAAATGTTGCTGTAGAGCCAAGCTCTGCCTCCCAACTCGCTCTCGGCTCAATAGGGGCATTGATGGTGTGGGGGATGCTCACAGCAAAGGGTGGCAGTCCTGCTTGCACATCCCTCTGGAGCTGGCCTCTGCAAACGACACAACATGCCCATCCTGGATGATTTTGGCTGGTTTTGTGTCCCTGTATCTCTTTGGCACATCATTAATCAATGTTCAAAATCCCGTGTATGTTCAAAAGTTAGCTTGGTGTAAATCACTCCGTCAGAATGGGAGCAGTGAGCAAAGAGCTGTGGTCAGCTACACTGGGTTTATCTCAACTCAGATGGAAGTTCTGGCATTCCAGTTCCTTGTGTCTTCCAAAGATCACAGTCACATCTTACCCAGAGCCTCTGTTAATTGTGCAGGGAGTAATGTAACAAGCTTCTCTCTGCAGAGATGAGAGCTTTACACCAGGACTGCTCTAACTTATTCAGCCTGAGAAAATGTCAATCCCAGGGCTATCAGCAGAACTAGTTGTTTAGTTTCACACCACACAGAGATGGTGAACAAGATTCACTGTATTTCTATGTAAACCACTGCAATTCTGGCATTACTGACCTATTACGAATAGATATCAGCTCAGAATTTGCCTCTTGGATTGTGTCCCTGATCAGATATACAAACAGCATATCCCTTGTCATAAATTCTGACCTGGATCCCTGCCAGAGAATGTCTCAAATTGCAATATTTAAATTTTGGGAGTTTTTTTATTTAAAGCATTTCATGACCCTGCTTCCAGCAACACACTTAAACAGAAGCTTCAACTCAATCACTGTCACCATCCTGAGAGATGGAAGCCAGCAGAAAGGTCTGCCATCCTTTCACGATTCCCAATCTTTAATACATTTTAAAAACAATGGGAACAACTATTACCATTGGGTTAGTTTTCTGCCTATTAATGAAACTCAAAGTACTCACTCTATAGCAGGCTGTGTATCAAGCAGGAGAGGTCTACATGTATTTTTCCAAAGGCCTTGTAAGCTTTATAAGTAAGTGATTATTTTTGTCAAGAAAACTTCAAAGAACNCATTTTTCCATAGGCCTTATCATGTAAGGTTTATAAGTGATTATTTTTGTCAAGAAAACTTCAAAGAACAACTGGGGTTTCCAGTCAAAGAGTAAGTTGGTACTGACTCCACAGAGACATTGAAAGGATTTTCCTTTTTCTTTCCTACAAATTCATGAAAATGAGAATTCTTTACACAAAATCTTTAATGGCTCAAAATCTAGGGGGCTTTATCCCCTTTTCCTTGGCCGGGATAAAGAAGCATCGAAGGGTCTGAACTGACATCTAAGTTTCGTGATGGAAAGGCAGAAAAGTTACCGAAAGAAAAAAGTTACTAGGGGATGAAAGAGAAAGAGGTGAAGCAGGGGTTACCGAGAGAGCTCCCCACGGTGCCCGCCCGGCCCCGGCTCGCACAAAGAGCCCGCGGGGCGGNCAGGGATGTTCTATAGCCCCCTCCCCAGAGCAGCCTTTCATCTTCAGTTTCTTCTTCATCCGGACTTTTCCCCTCCATCCTCCCCCGGGCCGGGACCCAGAGCGGGTGGTTGCGCTGCCACGCTCCGGGTGTCCCATCCCCCCCAGCCCCTCGGGATCGCCCTGCCCGGGGGCTCTCCTGGTGCCAGCCCGGCGCTGCCCACCCAGGTCCCCTCAGTGCCTCCTGCTGTCGACCCACTCTCAGCCACTTCCAGCACTGGCAGAGGTCGCCCTTGACAGGAGGTTTCTTGTTGCTTTTATACCAAACCAGATGAAAGCAGGAGCTCAGGTTGGGAAAGTTTGGGGGTGTTCAGTCTGGAGAAGGGAAGCTTCAGGGAGATCTTAGAGACCCTAACAGTACCTAAATGGGGCTTACAAAAAGGAAAGACAGCAACTTTTTATGTGGGTAGATAGTGTTAGGTCAAAGAAGAATGGTTTTAAACTAAAAGGGTAGAGATTAAGCTTTGATATTTGGAAGAAATTCTTCCCTGTGAGGGTGGGGAGGCCCTGGTACAGGTTGCCCAGAGAAACTGTGGCTGCCCCATCCCTGGAATTGTTCAAGACCAGGCTGGATGGGGCTTAGAGCAATCTGGGATAGTGGAAGGTGTCCCTGCTCATGGCAGGGGGNCCCCGCGGGCCGCCCGCTCCCGGCGGGGCTCGGGAAAACTCAGGGGGGAAAAAAGGCTTCAGAAGAGGTTTTCCCCCCCTCCCTGCCCGGCGGTGCCCGCGGGGCCGGCGCTTACCCGTGCTGCCGGCCGCGGAGCCGGCTGTGCTGCAGGACCTGCTGGTACGGGGACTTGGCGGCGGCGGCGAGCCCGAGCGCCAGCAGCAGCAGCGGCAGCGGGCGCGCCATGGCCGGGANCAGGGAGATCTTAGAGACCCTAACAGTACCTAAATGGGGCTTACAAAAAGGAAAGACAGCAACTTTTTATGTGGGTAGATAGTGTTAGGTCAAAGAAGAATGGTTTTAAACTAAAAGGGTAGAGATTAAGCTTTGATATTTGGAAGAAATTCTTCCCTGTGAGGGTGGGGAGGCCCTGGTACAGGTTGCCCAGAGAAACTGTGGCTGCCCCATCCCTGGAAGTGTTCAAGACCAGGCTGGATGGGGCTTAGAGCAATCTGGGATAGTGGAAGGTGTCCCTGCTCATGGCAGGGGGTTGGAACAAGATGGGCTTTAAGGTCCCTTCCAAACCTTTGTGTGATTCTCGGATTCACTGCAGCATCCCAGTGTTTGTAAAGGACTTGCTCTGATTGGACTGACATCAAAGTTGAAGGGCTCTTTCCTCTCTAAATCTGCCTGGGAAGCAAAAGGGGTCCTTTGGGGCCACTTGCCCTAAGGGACAGATCTGTGCAAAATCCCCCTGTGGCTTTGCAGACTGGGCAGCGGCCAGCAAGGGCAGCTGCTCAGCAAAGGATGGGAATTGAAACCTGTCCAGCAAGCAGCTACTGAGCCAAAGAGACAAAGCCTTTAGCAATATTAAGCACTTTAAATTTACAAAGATTTTTTTTCCCCACAGTAAATAAATCTGATCTGCATAAACCCCATTAATGCTTATTGGATAAAACACATTAAACTATTCCTCAGTCAGGTTTCCTCTCCCTGGGGAGTGTTTCATTACTTCCTCCATCTAAGTAGGTAAATCATGAAATCTTACCTGCAAAGGCTCATGACTCCAGTGTAAAAGATAAGAAACAGAGATCCCAGGTCTTTCTGAGGAAAAGGTGATGTTTAGAACTCTCTCAAGTATTGCTTGAGAGCCTCAGCTGCACCTCTATAAAATGAAGGCAATTTTATGAGCCTCCAGTTCTCTCTTTAAAAGAAAAGAGTGACGTGTGCTCTGCCCAGAAAGGGATGACTTGGTTCCCTGGCCCTGGGCAAAGATTTTGAGCTGTGAAGCCTGACCTGATGGTTGTGTGTTTTTCCAGGCCAGAGTTAGACCCCTTGGTCTAACTCCTCCTCTAACAGCTCCTCTTTTTTTTTTTTAAGGGAAAGGCTTAAAACTCTTAAAAAATAGAATGAAAAGCAGAGGGAAATCAAGCAAAGGCATTGCCAACTTCTGAGTCCTCTGAAAACAGCAGCCAATTGCAATTTCTCTATGAAGAAGAACATCAAAGATCCCACATGATGGCAGAGCCAAGCCCCTGGGTGTAGGCTCCTGCCTTGCCCCCAAATGCCAGGCTGCTGTTTTGGGAATCACAAGGTCCTTTTCGCTCACACAGCTGGTTTATAGATGAGCTTCTCTCCTGGACACCCCAAGGAGCAGGAGCCCCAGATCCTCAGAAGAGCATTTTTCCCCATGAGCACAGGGCTGCCTGTCCTGGGGTGAGCTCACCAGGACCACTGTGTTCCTCTTACAACCTTCAGAACGAGGGTTGATGTCCTTGAGACACCAAACCCTGCACTGTATCCAGCAGAAGTTTGTTGAACCCAAAATGTTGGAAATTAACTTGACCAAGATTTTTCCCAGTGCAATGCTTCCATGGAGATGAAGCCAGCAGGGAGTGAGGAGGGACAGCCAGCTGTGAGGGGTCAGGGTGAGTGTCAGGAGGGACAGGACAGCCCCACTGCCATGCTGTGCCCAGCACTGACACGTCCTGGGTGCCCCGAGTCACACACGGGCAAATTCACTGGTTTTAGCCACCACTGCTGGTTTACTTCCCTCCCCTCCCGGTCCAGCTGCCTCCTCGTTCTTCTTCAGTGCATCTTTATTCATTATTCCACTTCAACAGGACTTTCTGTACTGACTGAGCTTTCAATTAGCTTCTAGAATCTGTTTGAGAGCAGTTCAAGTGTTGCAAAGAAATATTTAAGTATGCTTGGCTATCAGACTGTGACAAACCTACTTGTGAACAACCAGTGCTTTGATTTGCACTTGTTTTAGCCTCTGCTTCCAGACGGATGTTTAGTTTGAAATGAAATCCACGGGCAGTGGACTCTCTGCACACTCATACAAATACTCTAAAATCAATCACGTAGAAAATTGCACTTACACAAATAGACCCTTCTGTACACATTTCAGACATAACAGCTGCTCCACCAAAAGGGAGGAACCCAAAGACATACCCTAAGCCAAACGAAGAAATCTTCAGCAATAATAAACATCTATTATTTAAAAATCTCTTCCTGTATAAACAAAACTGAAGGTTGAAATTACTGAATCATTAAGACCATAAATATTTTTCACTTTGTTCTGTGAGCTGCGCAGAAAGGCCAGAAGGAGACCTTTTGGAGAAAACCCACCTTTCCACCTTTCTAGTAATAATTTCAAGGCAAATAATCAACAACATAGAACTAAAAGTGGAGTTTTTTGTATTTGTCTGCCATATTAAGTCCCTGCTATCCTCATAATCATATAATCTCTAATTCCCAAAATAAAAAGTGATAGTGATGTTTGGTAACCCTCACATTCCTGCAACAGGCTGAATCTCCATTTCATTCACTCTACTTAATGGTGATTTCAGGTTGAATTTCTTTTCCCTCAGAGTAGCCTCTGCTCTTGTTTTCACAGACACAGAAAAAGCACTGAAAATAGCTCTGAGCATCTTTGTTGTGCTTTTGTTTGAAACTCAGCAGAATTTATTTGGGAGAATCAAAAGGTGATGCTTCCTTCAATTCACTCCTGTCTGTTTCTGGGATGGAGAGATTGCTGCCATGGCTGGAGGCACTGTCCTGCACGGGACACAGCAGGATCAGAGCAGCTCCAGCACAAATGGGGCTGCAGCAAACAACAGATGCTGCAGAGAGGTGGATTCAGAATATCCCAAAGCAATATTCCCTGGTGACTGCCGTGCTGACAGCCAGTGCCTGGCTTGGGCTGGGAGTTCAGAAGAGTCAGTTACTGCTGGGAAATGACAGTAACCACAGTCCTGTCCATACACCGGTGTGACATACATCCCATCTCATCCCACATGCTCACTTTTTTCCTGTTTTCACTATCCATACTAACATCAGGGGAATATATTTCCCTTCTGTGTCTTTCTAGTTCATTTGGAACAAATTCTTCACCCCAAATGCCCCTGCATTTGCCTTTTGGGTCTGCTTTCCATGTCCAGTGTGTTAATGATGTGGCAGATGGTCCTTCACACCGTGCTCTTGCTTTCACACATCAGCCTTGCAAAAAGATCCCCATAAAGATCACATAATCCTCTTCGTTTCCCTGTGCAGACAGCTCCACTTGATGTGTCCAGAGTGTGCTGGAAAAGGAGGAGAGCTAATCCCACTTGTCTTTACCACACACAGCAGGGAATTCATGGGATTTATAATCCAGGTCTACTCCAAACTGTGTCCAAAAGACCCTCTCTATGTTTGAAGTGTTATTATTATGTACAGTAACATACTAATAAAATAGTTAAATGCATATATGTACAGTAACATGCAGTAACATACACGACAGGCCAGGTTGGAGGGGGCTCTGAGCAACCTGGTCTAGTGGAAGGTGTCCCTGCCCATGGTGGGTTGGTTGGAACAAGAAGATCCTAGGCCACATGTTACAAACTTGTTTAAACACAGAAGAGCAAAGACAACTAAGTCTCTGTGAATAAAACAGATCAAACACAGAAACGTTCAAAATGTACCCCAAAACATGATTAAAACCAAATGAGGTTAGATGTTGGTTCCAAAGAAAGTGATATATTTTATTTAATAGTAAAAGAGACAAGGAGAAAGAAAGAGAAAATAAAATAAAAGAAAGAAATAGAGAAAGAAGTGTGCCAGGGTGGGGAGGGCAGGGAGAGAGTGACAGGGGTTAGGTAGAAACATATCACCCTCCTGGGGGTCCCAAGGATGTCTCGTGGTCTCCCTCCATCTGCTCTTGCTGGTGGTGTGGGTCCCCTGCCAAGGTGCTGAAAAGTATAGAAAACATTGGATTAACATACTTGTGGGCCAGGTGGGAACACCCAGGTGCCTCCCTTGCAGGGCCCCAGTTTGACACTGTCCCTTGCAACACTGAGGGTCTGTTCCCCAGACCCTTTGGGGGGGCCTTTGATGGGCCATGACACCCCCTCTGCTGTCCTTCATGTGGATGTGGCTTTGCCAAGGCTGAAGGGCCCCACAGCTGAACTCCTCTGCAGGGGCAGGGTGGGCACTGCCTCTCACCAGAGGCTTTTCCAACACCTCAAACCTCTCCTCAGCCACCCTTGGGTGTGAGGGTGTGTGCCAGCCTGGCAGTGACAGCCCTGGGGCTGCAGTCTCCCCACCAAAGGTGCTGGGCTTGTGCCTTGTGAATGTATTCTTCTTCCCTCAGCCCAGACTTGAGTTCCTTTATGTTATCTCCATCAATGAGCAGTCCAGGGCCTTACTCAGGGTGTGGTGGTCTGCTCTGCAGCTTTTATACAATTTTGCTATAATAGGCACAAGTCCTTCATGAAGGTGCTTTAGCCATAAATTTTAACATTTCAGTCTCTGACTCCAGATTGCTCAAAGTCCCATCCAGCCTGGCCCTGCCACAACCACTGGCAACCTGTGCCAGGGCCTCACTACCCCCACATGGAAGAATTTCTCCCAAATATCCCATCCATCCCTGCCCTCTGTCAGTTTAGAACCACTCCCCTCTGTCCTGTCAGTACATGCTCACATACAGTTACTGTTTGTTGGGTCTCTCTTCTCTGATTAAAGGTAAAGACACTGTTGTAGGTCTTGTTAGGTCTGGCCCAATTAATCTACACTGAGCAGTGCTGGAGTACCTCACCAAGCATTTAAGCAGGGTTGTTGCCCTGAGTTAGATGGGACAGGCACCCCTTGTCCTGTCCTCAGGGGCCTCGGGAGTGCTGGCCAAAAAGGCAATTACACACAATATTCTGCTTCCTTTTAATATATCATTGTGATGGAAGAAATATGTGCTTTATCTTCTCTTGTATAAACAAAACAAATCTCTTACTTCATCGTATAAGCTTGCAAATATCTTCCCACATTAGATACTTTGAGGAAAGTCTTTTAAAGAACACCACTCTGTTGCTGTTGCTCTCTCATTTGCTGACAGGCACCCACACAAAACAAACCCACTGAATCTCAGGAGTAGAGCTATGGGCCAAGCTGATAACTTCTCATCTGTTTTCTATTTTCCCCTCCTTCCCATTGCCCAATATTGTAGATATATGACAGTAGATTTACAGAGCAGGAAGTCACAAGAAGTAGCAATTCAACTTTCAGTGCCACTTATTCATATTGTCCATGTATATGAAAAATAAAAAAGAGAGATAGAAAACCACTCCCACAGGGGAGAAGTCTAGCTCTCACATGTTCTCATTTTATTCCTTATCCCGCAATTTATCTTCTACTTTCAGCACGCCAGCAATGAAGTAGAAAACCCCTAAGAAATCTTATTCTGACATATCTTTCTGGGGAATATTCATTTCCATGCATAGCTGCATAAGCCATGGAGAAGTCTGTGGCATCACTGGGAGAGCAAACCACTTTATGAGCAAAGTCTGCAGACCTTAAAATGGATAAAAGCAAGTTTTTTCTGGCCTGCTCCCTCTGATTTAAAGTTCTGATAGATGCCCAGCATCAGCATAGTAATCTGCTGAGGTTGGCCCCAGGCCATGTTGTAATGCAGGAAGAGAGCAAACGTTGGAGCATCCTGAGCCAAATTACAACTGACTGTTATTTTGGGACACTAAGCTTTGAAATCTGAATTCATTTAGTTTATTATGATATATTGAAACTTCCTTGGGAAAAAAAAAAAAAAAAAAAAAAAAGAGAGG
>VYXD01005237.1:4296731-4343648 GCA_013397195.1 Hylia prasina
AAAAAAAGAAAAGAAAGGAAAAAACTGAACAAACCCCAAGATACTCATTAATTCTGGTTAAACAGAATAGGCAGAAGAAGGCATTGCCTGCCAAAAAGATACACAAAGCCCTTTATGTCAATAGACCATCTCATAACCGGAGGTGCATAGCCAGAAGGCTGCTCCTGTTGGCTTACAGACTCTGGATGAAGTTCAGCTCCCTGAAAACATGACAGAACTCCGACTTCAAGGCCAGCCTCAAAAAGTGCCTATGTGGCTCAGAACAGTAATTTCAGATTTTCACATTTTGCTACGCTACCTCCAACATGGCAAGGTGGGCATTGCTCACAGATCAGGAGGGCTCTGCACAAGAATCTCTCTGTGCATTTTATGTGTTATGGAAGAAGAGAAAAGGAGTCATTAAAGCACAAAAGTGCCAGCACGTTCCCTGCTGTTCATTTTCCAACATATTATCCATACTTCTGAAGTAATCCCAAAGGCTTATCCAAGCCCTTTGGGTTCTTGCAGTTAGAAGCATATTAAAAATATTTAGAATCATTAAGTTCTGGGAAGAACTTAAGAAACTGGAGAACAACAGAGCCCTGTTTCTCAGGGCTGCCTTGCCTTGTTTGAGTCACACCTTAAGAAGAGATGCTGCATCTAAGAGCAAAAATAGGGCTTGAAATAATAATGAAAATTAAAAAATGATTGGTATCTGTTACATGTAGTATTTGCCCATCTGTGATATTCCAGTTGTGTAGAGTTATACAAATGTTCAATAAATGTGTCAATGTGGCCCTGTAGCACTTAGGGACATGGTTTAGTGGTGGGCTTGGCAGTGTTGGGTTAATATTTGGAAGTGATGATCTTAAAGGTCTTCTCCAGTCTTAATGATTCTGTTTGATACAGACCTGACACTGGAGAGGCCCTGCACAACTGGGAGGGAGAAAACTGACAGATCTCCCCTCCTGGTTCCTCTAACAGCTTGGAAAGATGTCACTGACCACCTCCACATTGATCCCCACAGGGCTGGACTGTGTAGGTACAAGAGCAAAGCAACCTCATGTGCTTTCCTGCCTGGCTCACACCACTGGCAGCAAAACACCTCCTCAGGCTTTCCTTCAGCTTTGACATCTGAAGGTGATTCTGTACCTCATCAGCTCCTTCATGTCTGGATTTCACCTTTTCCTTCTGCTTCCTCAGAGACATACCATCCACCACTGTCTGCTTTGGGACTGCATGCCCAAAAAGCAGATCTTTCCCTGTTCATGATGCACATGCACCTAGAAACTAAGTGATCATACAGACACTTCTCAATTAGATATTGCAAGTTCATCATCACCATGAGGAATTCTGGGGGGACATATGCCTTCATTGAGTTGCAATGGTTTTCTTGCTACAGCTGGGTAGATAACATGACAAGGCTGGTGATTGTTTCTAGGAGGGAATGAATTAATAACATCATCTGCAGTGCTTGCAGAGGCTCCTTGATAAAGGGCCAGGCAGAGCTGGAGTGGTTTGGATCCATTTCCTCACCACTGCTGAGAACGAACGTTGCAATATGTATCAGGAGGGTTGAATGGAAAATAATTGCCTTCATTATGCAAGTCCCATGTACAGACATATGTTCCTGGATAAAACACTTTTACAGCCAGCCAGGGCCATGTCGCTTATTTTCCATAAAATATGAGGAGCAGCGTTTTCTACAGGTTTCAGTCAAGTATTTAAAGCAGGCACGCACTGATTTGTCCTGCACAGCACACACACATTTCTGAGCTCACATGCATGTAGGTTTATGGTTTTTTACAAGAGATGCAGGTGTGGGAATGGGTCTTGTGGAGGATGTCTGAACATGCACCAGGACTGCAGCATAGCCAAAGCAGTGAGAAACTGGAGACATGGATTTTATAGGAGACATAGCACATTGTAAAGCAAGACATCTTGGGCTAAAATCCTGTTTTTCTTCTTTAGGCAAACTGAGCTCTTGATTTCACTGGGGCTTCTCACTCAGAAAGGGTCAACAAACTCAGCTTTGGGCATTGACGGGAAGAATCAGAGAAATGATTTCTTTGGTGTGATGCAATAGGAGTTTGTATTCCCATTAGCCCCTCTGAAAATCTGGAATTCAAATGAAGCAAAACCTCACTACAAATCAATATTTTCTTAAAACCAAAGTAGTTTCCACCACTACTTTTAAAAAGCAGTTGCCAGCTACTGAGAAAGTAAGTGATGCTCTGGCCTGGGAGGATTCCAGTAGGACTAGTCTGGGAGTTCTAACACAATCAAGACTGGCTAATTTCTTCATGATTAGTTTTTGATTCTTCTGAGTCTGCTTTTCACAATGGTTTGGCACTGTCCACACTCATCACTCTCCAACTCCAAAGCTGGCAAGTGGACACATTTGCTTCTTTTATTACAGCCCAGGGATGGGCTGATGTACACCAGGAGCCCAGCAGAGCCAGGAGCAGCGGGAAGACAACATTCCCTCCTCCAGCTGCTGCAGGAGAGATGTTTCATCCATGAGCAGGAACAAATATTTATCAGATGGGCTTTCCAGTCATATGGTCCTAATCCTTGCAGTAATGTGAAACTCCCTGGATGAGGTCATGGTTGTTGAATCCCAGACTCTCTTTTTTTTCTAGAGGCCAGATCAGGTAGGTGGAAGATGAAGCTTATCCCTGCCTGGGGCTGGCCAGGAAAAAACCACAGGGGTTTAGGGACATGATGTGCAAATACACACCTATGAACATGCACCAAATCTTGCTCCAGAGCACATCAGGGCTGCCAGTATTGAATTTCCAGCACCAACTCTGGGCACCTGTTGCTCTAACTTCCCAGAACTTGGCAAAGTCCAATTGTCAAACTCCCTGAGAGCTCTTTTAAGCAAAAAATCCTTCTCAAAAGTGAATAAAAAATATGATAAAACATTTTTTAAAGGTCATTTAAAGATTTTCTGAGCAGATTACTGCTGGGAATACTTGCTTAGCTGGCTAAGGTATCTTTGGCTTGCTCATTAGCTTTCACTGGACTTTGGTGATTTACACTTTAAACTGAAGAACCAGGGAATCCCCTGACCATTTTCCTCCAGTGACTGAATCTGAAATTTTCCAAATTAGGAATTGTATGTGAATCCTACTGAGGTCTGAGCTCATGGGTCCTGGACAGACCCTTATTATTTTAGCCCAGATGGTACTAAAAAAAGACCATCTCAAAACCATGAGACATCCAATGGTATATTTTAGGAATGCCATGCTTAAGATAATAGTCCAAATAATGTGTCATACGCATAGAAACAACTTTAAATATGTTCCTCATCAGTACACAATGTATAGCAGCACCATGTCTAGGCATGAGGTTATCTTGAGCAGGACTGAACCAAGGAAAAGAACATGAGCAACTTATTGTGGGTGGCATTTGCAGCTGGAAGGTTTCCCAAACCTCAGTCAAGATGAAATTTGAGTCACTCAGAAGAACCTGCCAACCAAGCAGTCAAGGAGATTGTAAAGGCAGATCATGTCCCTTATTTTGAATCAGACTCCAGCTGTGCAATTTTCTGTAAGACTGAGTGATTTCTGAGCATGACTAACCCAGAGCAGCCCCTTTACCTGCAGCCCAGCTCGGGTCTCCCACAGAGGGGGGGTGTCCCAACCACCTACCAGCATCCCGATTTGACTTTGGGAAATCTTTGGAAACTCTTCTTTCTTATGCCACAGGAAGATGAAACCAGCAGTTAAAACCTCTGGGTCCCAGTGTCTCTTCTCCAGGTCTGCAGCAGTGGGAGGACTCCCACATCTGCCCCAGCTCAGCAATGGGCTTTGCTGGGGTCATGCAGCACAAGGTCCAAAGGCAGGGACACAGGCTGAGCCTCAAAAGTGCTCACAAAATCTGGGTGAGGGTTTGTGGCAGGAGGTTTCTGAGGTGTAGTTCAAGCTCTGCTCACCACCTCTGTACATCACTGAGCCGCAAACGCTCCTTCAGGAGGGGAAGGTGGCTGGGGAGTCACAGAGGGGAGAGTCCCTGAGCCTCCTCTACCCTGCAGAAACCCACACCCTGTGGCTCTGAGCTGTTTTGCTTTTGGCACATTGTAGTTAACTCTGATAAATAACTTTAGAAGGGAAAAGCAAGGGAAAGTGGTTGATGCTGCAGAATGGTGTTGTTTACCTTCTTTCCTGAGCAGGTCCTTTTATTTATTTCACATGTGGGAAGAATCAGCCCTTGGTTTTCTCAGCCCCTTCAGTTTTCTCCTTCTACCTCAAATCCATCAGCCAGGGAGATTAGCAGTGTCACAGGAACCAGACCTTTCTGCAAAATCCCTTCCAGATGTCCAGAGGCACAAACATGTCAGTCACTGACAAGAGCCTAATGACAAGTGGCTCCCTGTTCATTAGTGACAGCTACTGTTTCCTGGCACAAAAGCTTTTTCTGCCCTGCCTCCAAAAGCAGGTTTTGCAGGGAGGTTTTCTTCCTTCCCCAGAAACGGGGCTGCTCTCTGATGGGTCATGAGGAGATAGATCCCCATCCCAGCTGGTGTTGGGACCTGCCCTAGAGCTGCTGCTGGAACACTGGCACAGGGCACCACACTGCACAGGCATTTTAGGATCTGTAGACAGGAAACAAGTAGCAGATCTGCCTCCAGCCAGTGGGGTTTGACAGCCCCAGGCTGTGAGGTTCTCCAAAAGTTTGGTGGTATTAGACTTCTGTGTTGGCAATGCCAGCCCCAGGGAGCCAGGTAGGAACTCAAGCAGGTACTGAGGTCAGGATGGCTTTGGAGAAAAGGAGCAGGTGGGATGGGCTGTCTGGGAGCAGCTCAGGACTGAGGAGAAGGAAATCTTCTGATTGTTCCTTCCACAAAAGCAAGGAGAGCCCTGTGGTGGTTCTTGCCCCTGGAGAAGGCTGTGACTCTGTGACAAGTGGCTCTCTCAGGCACAGAATGGAACAGGATTTTTGTTCCAAGCCTGGCTCCTGGCTGCCAGGTCCTTTTCTTTTGCCCAAAGACATCATGGTTTTCTTGACCTGCTGCAATACATCTAATTTCATCACTTTCTTCAATTGAATTTTGATCAGTTTGTGAATGCTGTGTTGGATTTGTCTTACACCTCCATCTCCACTCAAGCTCAAAAGGTACTTTGTCAAGCTAAATTATCCTCAAAAAAATATCAATACTATCCACTGTGGAGATTTCTGAAGGTATTTTCCCTCCTTTCATTGTAGTTAATGGACACAATTTAAAAAGTACATCTGGACATGAAGGACTGTTTCTTCCATGGAAAGTGCCAGTCTCCTTACTGGGATGGGCAGGCAAGGATGGACTGATGCAACATCCTTTGCCATGCTCCCAACCACAGCACCACAAGGAAATGGAATTCAGCAGCTCATCCCACCTTGGCACAGAGACGGCAGTGAGATGCCAAGCCAGAACTTGTGCTGAAGGCTCTGAGAACTGTTCCTTTAGTGCAGCTGCTTATTAACATGACCCTACTTGGGGAGATTTCTTCCTTTATCCTTTGAATTACAAAAACCATTCCAAAACTTGATCCCCATGAAGGCTGGGCGTTGTGTCAGCTCTAAGAAGCTGAAAATAGTGATGGGTTCTTTGCAGTGAACAGAAAAACCCACTTGGAGTCTGTCACTTGGATTTATGAAGTCTGCTCTTTTGACATAATCTTCTTGATTTAAGCTTGTGGTTTCTGCACGCAGTTTCCATTAAAATTAATGTAAGTCATCTGAGCAAATCTCTCCCAGGTTGACAGGATGAAATGTTCAACTCCTGGAGATTTATTTCTTATTTATGGGCTTCAACACTGACCTGTGCAGGACCCAGCCCACAGCCTGTGCTGGAGCTCAACAGGACCCTCAGTGACGGGGTACAAGGTGCCCAGTGTGGACACCCAAAGCACCAGGGAAGGTTGGCAAACACCTCTGAGCGTGTGAGACTGCTCAGAATAAGCAACAGACGTTCACTAGATGAACCAAAAAGCCAGCCCTTGCTCACCTCCTTGTGCTGCAGAGATGTCATGGGCTGAGGTGTTCTGCCTGGTGTAAAAGCAGTTTCACCATCAGCATCACTGCCACAGCAATGTACCATAAATGGGTGAAGCAGAAAACAGAGCAACTCAGCAAAAATCCCAAACAACAAGGTTTGGTTGCAAAACAGCACAGAAATGTGCTGTAAAAGAACACAGATATCTCCTCAGAGACATCAGTGCCTCATTTTAACACAAATCCGCTAATTTTGCAGAGGATAGGTCACATCACATCCATTTCAAAAGCAGCTGGAGGCTGAACCCATTCCAGATTCACGTCAGCCAGGGGAGCTCAGCATGGCCAACACTGCTTGGAACCAGTTCCCCAAATTTCCTGAGATAAAACCACTGGAACCATGTGCCTGTGTGACAGTGAGCCCACAAGTGCTGACTCAGCTCGTTGCCTCTCACACAGCTCCCAGTGATGATTTATTTCCTTTTTCCTCCACTGCTATCAGATCCCTGGCCCTAGTAGAAGGCTGTTGGCTCTCTTGAAAGAAGATCTCAGGAGCTGGGTGCTTCAGGTTTTCCCTTTCTGAGGAAATTTGGGGAAACCTGTCCCCCAGAGCCCTCTCCCTCCTCTCCCCACCTGGAAGGTGGGTTTGCTTTCCATCCCCCCACCCTTTCCCATGTTCCTGTTCCCTTCCCCAGTGCCCTGGGGAGCTGCCTCATAGAAATCATTCCTTAAAGTAAATGGAAATAAAGGAAATCTCACCAAAACTCCAGAATCCTACAAAATTGGGGTGCCCTGTGCTCATATAACAATATTACAGCTTGTCTCCTTTCCCTTGAGCCCTGTGCATCCCACCAGACCTGCCACCTAATGCCTCCCAGTACCTCCTCCTGTCCCCCTCAGGCTGCCTCCACCTCCTCCCACAGCTCATCCTGGTGATGGAGACTTTGGAGGCTGACTGCAACTCTCCTGAGATGCAGACAAGTATGGTGAAAAGCACAAGTGTCACCTTATTCCTCCCTCACAAAGGACAAAACCATGCAATTCTTTTCCAGTATGTGATATGGTTGGTCCAGAACAGCCAGGAACCCCCAGGGTTCAGCTCCAGCCTCAGGAGCAAGGTGGGATGGAAACAGAGACCTTGAGGGAAAAAGGAGATGGGTGAAACCAAGGAGCAGAGCAAATGTTCAGTTTTGACACTTGTAACAGTGGCTATTCATTTTCCAGTAACTTTATACTGCCCTCAGCCAAAATAGTCATTGCAAAAAAATGGCATCATGAGCCCTGGAGGATTTACATGAAGTGTGTCAGAGCACTCATGTGTGGGGAGTCCTGAGGTGGCTGCCACTGCCTGGGGACAGCCTGCAAGTGGGGACACTGTCAGCAGGAATGGCAGCCCTGGGGGGGCCCTGACACAGCCCCCTGATCTGCCCCACACCTCAGCACTGACAACAGGGCTGGCAACCTCCAGGCAAAGGCTGTGGATTGCTTGGTTGTAGTAAGAAGATCATGTTGTTCCTATATATCCTGGTTAACGGATTAATGAACAACTGCATTAAATAGTTGCCAACTACTATTTTGTAACAATGATTAATTAAGTATTTTTTTCTCCCTAAAGTTTGGAAGGGTCTAAGTTGCCGCAACACGACACAAAAGAACTTCACAAGGGCACGGTGAAGAGCAAAGCAGGAAAAGCCCCAGTTTATTTACAAAACTCAATTTTATACATTTCTAAAGGTGCCTGTGGATTGGAGGATGAAATCCCATTTCCCAAACCACATTGGTCAAGACAACTGTCAATCAACCTTTTTTCCTACCTAAAAATATGTAAACAACAAAGGGCAGTTAGGAAAACAAAGCTATTGTTTATAGTGAAAAGTGTGGGAAAGTAAAAATTCTGACTTCAATATGAAAGACAATTCAGAAGGCTTAGAAAAATCCCCCAAACCAGGGTGACACTAAGTAACCTAAAGGAAGAAAGGAGGATATGGGGTGATACTGATTTTAGTAGGAGGGTAGCTCCAATGCTACCTACGTACTGAATTTAAACCAAGAATCAGAGAAGGATGTAGGCTCCATTTCTCATTGCTCTGGGTTCCCTGCTGTCCCTTCAGTCCCTTGCCTTTCACAGAGCACACACTGCACCGTGTCCCATGACAGCCTTAGCTCAGCAAACGAGGAGGAGTTTGCAGAGTCTGAGATAATCACAGGCCATGATTTGTGCCCTCCTGCTGCCGTGGGGCTCCTTGGCGTTCCCAGCCACCAGCAGAGGCGTGGAGGGGACCTGGGGCTGAGGCTCTGGGAGTCACCTGGGGGAGGATGAGCTCACCAGCAACAGCAGTGAGAGGATCCCGGGGAAACCAGCACAGCTGCTTGTTGCTGTGCAACATCTGGAATCACCCTATGCCATCAAATTGTCACCTGCAAGTGCAGGCCAGGCCTGAGCCCTCCGTGTTCCCCAGACTGTAAATCCCGGTGTAATCCCAGCACTAACGAGCCAGGGATGCCTCACTGGGGCTCACCATCCACACACACCAATGACAGCTCCTGCCCCATGCACTGCCTTAGGCCCTTGGGCATCTTCACCAAGGGGTTTTCATATTTTTCAGGTTAGAGCTTGACTTTCGTGTTTTGTCTGCCCACTGGGACTAACATTAATCCCCAGTTCTATTGCCTCATGTTCTGCTCAGTCTGTAAAAAGCAGAAAAGAAGGAAGAAATGGTCCTTCCCATTTAAAGGAGAAAAAGGAAAGGCAGGCAGAGTGGGAAGAAGAAAACTCAAAAGCACTGAAATAGTGAAATTTAGTCTGTAAAAAAGTCATTAAAAAATTTCCTATCAAGTCATAGCTCCGATTTCTCTTTATCTAGAAAGAAACGTGTGTTTCTCTTCTTTCCAAAGGCTATCACATTTTTTCAAAATAAAAAGCAAATAAAGAGCCTCATGTGATGAATTTGAGCTAATGTTGTAAACCCTGTAAGCACTTAAATAATTAGAGACCTTCACTGGTATTACATGAAGATAAATGATTCCATGCAGTCCAAAGCTGAACCGTACTCCTGCTAAGTACCTTAGTATTAACTGCAGGAATATAGGAATATCATATGTAAATCTCTTCATCTTATTATGTAGAAAAATGAAGTTCAGTTGGTTTTGAAGATCAATGGAGTTGCTGTTTTCATCTTATTTTATTATGCAAGTATGCCATGCGGGAATTTTGGCAGCAAGTGATCCAAGAAGCCCAAAAATTACATTTGTTAGCATTAGAGTAGTAAGCAGGATTTTTGATCAGTGATAAGGCATTATTTGTTCATATATATGCACACACATCTGCACATGTATTTTCAACATGTTGGCATAAATCATGTGAAAACACAGAGCAGATGTCCTGTACTAGTGGGGCTGTCGTGCCTTGGTAGTGCTTTCCTGGGAGCCAGCCCACAGCAGGCTCAGCAGAACATGCCTGATGGATAAAGTCATGGTGCTACTGGAAAAGAACAGTTATACGTGGGGCTAACCTGGTTTTTTAAACACAAGAGGTGACTTGTCTGCTTCGTCAGCTCTTAGATGAGTCAGACTGCATGCAGATGGTTTCATGAGAAGAGCATTCTCCAGTAACTGGTCATTTGCAATGGTCTGTACATCCAGAGGACAGCTTTCCTCAGACATTTCCTGGCCCATGCAGGGGGGTGCAGCAAACCATGGTCATGTTTGAAACACTGCTGGGCCCAAAGGATGAGTAGCCAGAACAGAAGGAGGTAAAAATGACTGGTCAGAAAAACTGTTTACAGATTGTAGTCTTGAGGTTTCCATCTTTCTTTCTCATAAGGAACTGCACGTTGGGTGGAAACTGGTCATATTTATCCTCACTGTGCCCAAGCCAAAGGATTTGTGTGTCCACATCCCAAATATGCAGCCTGAGGCAAGATCGAAATAACTGTTATTCTGAATAAACAGTTTAAATTCTGCTTGGCTCACTGCCCATATTTCTAAGGGCAACACAGTGACTGCTGCAGAGATATATTGCTTTGCATCCATCCGTGTTTCCCCACACCAGAGGTTATAGGGACTAAAATAATAATTCTCTCTAGAGATACATAGCAATTTATTAGAAACTGAGGATTAATGCAGCAAAATCCTCAGCAGCAGCAAACAAAATATAGAAACAAATGCACCTTTCAGCAGCATCAAAAAGACTGTAGCAAAAGGCAATTCCAGAAATATCCTTATAATAACCTTATTATACACATTTCATAGATTTTTTCCAGTCTAATCTGCCATCACAGCTTCCATGTTTGAAACAAACACTAAAAAACCACCACAACTGGGCATTTGTGAGGAGCTGGGCACAACAGGAGACCAACAGAGAGGTCCAATGCAAAGATTTATGTACAGAAGGAGAGGGAGTAGGGAAATGAATGGGTCACACAGGACCAGCCTCTCTTATGCCAGTTTGGCTCTTGGCAACATTTCCAGCCACGTTTCCCACATACCTGAGGAGCTTCCCTCAGGACATGTGGATCTGGGGTGTCAGGGGCACATTGCTGTGAGGTGGAGGGGGCAGAGGGACATCCCACCACAGCAGCACTCAGGGCACAGGGAGAGGCCAGTCTGGCAAGGTGAGGCAGCACCACAAGAGAGACATGGCAGAATTTGCAATGGCCCTGCGAGTATCTTCCACTTCTCAGAGCAGCAAGTCAGCAGCAAATGAAAAATTAGAAATGTCACATGCACACATGTTTTGTTCTTTTTAAAAAAACCCAAACCCACCAGTTTCTCTGCCGTGCTTGCCAAGGGGCAGCTCTAATGCATCCCCTTGGCCATCTCTGTTGAGTTTTCCTCTCTTGAATTTGCTAAACAGTAGGATTTCCATGGTTACCACAGCTTGCTATTGGTAGGACTCAAACACACTGTGCATTTTTGCTGGGGGGAGGCAGACACAACCACCCCGAGCAGTGGGTGCAGCTGAGAGCCTCAGTGAGCCCTGCTGAGGGCACAGAGGGGTGGCAGGCACTGACCCAGGTGAGAGGTGATGGGCAGAAGGTGCTCTGTCCTTGCTTCTCCTCGCTCTGAGGAGAGACCATGTGGCCACCTCCTGTGGCTTTAAACTTTTGGCAAGGCCACAGGGTTGAGCTCCAGGTCCCTGCTCTGGGATTACCCCTTGTACATGCACCAGCATCTCCAGCAAAGGCATCAGCATGGCTCAGGGTGGCCAACTGCCAGCATCCAAATATTTTTCCCCATCCTTTTTTTTTTTTGGCACATTCGTACATAAACAAACACAGACATATTGCATCAGTGGAGAGTTCATAGGAGGGAATTGCTATGCTAAATTTAAACATTTTAAAAACCCCAAACCAATGCAATAATTATTTTCCACCAAGAGATCATATATTTTCCTACTTTTGATGTCTAATAAGCTAATTTCAATCAAGAGGTGGTATAATTTCCTGCTTTTGAAGTCTAATGAGTAAATTGCATGGAAACCTCCATAAAGCAGAGAACTCATTAATAAATGTATAGTCTCTTTGTCCAAGACTTCCAACTTTAAATCAAACACACAACAACCAGATGTTTTTCACATTACTGCTTTTCAAGATTTTACTGGAAGTGATCTCACCATACATACTTAATGTAGGTATCCAACTGTGCATGTTATTTGTATCACGAATCAGACTGTGCAGCTTTAGGACACTGTGTGGCAAACACTGCTATTGTTTAAAGTGGATAAAATTTATGCTAAACTTGCCACAGGGAGATGAAGGAGCCCAAACTGGATGCAATATGCTGATTTTGATGAGTGTCAGAAGTGAGGAAATTATATCACTCAAATGTTTGGACTTATTTTTAGGAAACACTGAGCCACTGTTTCTGGAAAAGATATTGAATTTAGCCAATCTACTAAATCAAAGACTTTTCTGTTCTTCTTTGAAGTAGGAAATTAACTGCAAATGCAAAAAAAATTGAGACCAGGACAAAGCTGAAACAAGATGTACTTTTTTTCAAGGAGAGTGAAAACGAAGGCTCACTTGAAGGGGGAGGTGAGGTGGAATAACTTTTCGGTAGGAAAATATTGCTTCATCAGTTCTGAAGAACATACATACAGCTAGCTGAGGATTTGAACTTTTTGCTAGGAAGCATGTCAAGCTGGGGGAAGAAAATTTCCTTCCCTGAAGGGATGCAGAGCACAGGATGCAGCTCAGCTTGCACACCATGGCTTCAGCTTGCTTTGGTCATTAGGGAAATACCCTAATGGAGTAGTGCACTCAGTACCCTGTTGGAAACATCCACTATGGAATCATATTAATTGGTCACCTCTTAATTGCCAGCAAGAGCTGGCTGAAAGGTTTCCAGGACTGTTTATCACCAGAGCAGGGCAGTGGGAAGCTGCTTGCCTGGGGCAAGCTCACAAGTCCTGTTCACTGCAGAGGAGCTTGAGTAACTCCCCTTCTCTTCCCCCCATGTCCAAGTAACACTTTGACTTTACTCAAGAGTTTAAGAAATGTCAAGGAAGGTGTCTCAGGGGGCTTCATACTCTTCTTTGTTCCTTTTTTTCCATTGGAAATTTGCTGAAGCAGAGTTGCTGAGTCCCCCATCCACCATGTCTCCACCCTGTACCAGGGGAGAAAAGTGAGAAGGGACACAAGGAGGAATAGCTTTAAACTGCCAGAGGGGAGGGTTTGATTAGATATTAGAGAGAAATTCTTCCCTGTGAGGAAGGGGTGCCAAGAGAAGCTGTGGCTGCCACATTCCTGGAAGTGTTCAAGGCCAGGCTGGATGGGCTGGAACAACCTGATCTAGTGGAAGGTGGAACAAGATGAGCTTTAAGGTGTCTTTAAACCCAAACCATTTCGTGATTTGAGAAATATGTGAAAGGATCTCATGTTGCCCTCCATATCAATTTGTCCCAACCTGCCCTGACACCACTCTCCTGAAGAGATCTGTTCTGTTCCACTACTGAGAAATTACCTCCAGAGATGAAAATGTTGCCCCTTCACACAGGTCAGCTTTGTCCCACAGCATAAGTAATGAGAAAACTGGAATACTGACCAGCATCTGGCTGGTTTCCTCTTTTAGAGATGTGGGAAGTTTACCTGATCTCTTAGACCATTCATTGGGAAGGGGAATTACTCATTTTCTCTCTCTACCAGGAGAACAGTGACAAGGAGCTGCTGAATTTGTGCCTCTTACTTGCAGCCAAATTGTCTGACCCCACCACATCTGAGCAGGTTCAGTGGAAACTTTCCAAGCCTGGTGTAAAAACAAGGATCATTTTGGCACATATCACCACAAAGAAATGTCACATTTAAATGAGGGATTTTAGAGAAATAATAGGCTTTTCAAACAAATTAGCAAGCCCTTTAGTGATGTCCAGAGACAGCTCAGAATAAAGAGATCAATCAAACAGCCATAAGCAGGAGAGCACGTGGTCCCAGGCTGCACCCAGACCTGAGCTGGTGTCCTTGGCACAGCCCTAAGGTGTCAGTGCGAGCAGCAGGTCTGAGCATGGAAGCTGAATTGCTCAGTGTGGCTCCTGCAGGAATTAGATCACTCTTTGGCCCTCATTAGATCAATGCACAGGGCTGCTACTGCAGCCAGGCAGTGAGGGGGGCTCTGCCCTGGTGCACCAGCACACGCTGCATTGTCCAGGTCTTGGCCCTCCCTTCCTTTGCAGGAAGAATAAATTTGGTGCATTGCTCACAACACTCACGCTGATATCCCATCAATAATCTTTGTAAGATCTGTAGCTCATTATGAAGAGAATATAGACTTAAATGAGGAGGCTGAATCCAATTAGGCTGCATTGGGTTGCCATGTTCCAAGTCTTAGAGAGACCACAAAAGACCCACCCCACTGGAGATGTACAGTTGACATGCTGGGTGCTCAAAGAGCAGATTTTGCAAACCCACTGATCATTTCTGCAGCAGTCCTCATTATCCCCATGCCAATTCCTGCCAATCATAACTGGCACTGTGAAATAAATAAGCCCCCAGACCGCTGCAAAGAGGTTGGGAACCTTCTGGAGACTTGGCACTCGTGTCACACTGCTCACCAGTGGGGGAACTTGGCACAGAAGCTCCTTGCTATGAGAATATCAAGGCCCTGATCAACACAGCCTGCAGCATCAAGCCCTGGTCTGTAATCTAGGGAAATTATCCTCTGCCCCCTCTCACCAGGTGCTGGCACACAGAGGCTGCAGCTGCCTGTGCAAGCGTGTGCTGAGGCTGCCTGCCTCTTGCCATGTCTGTGCCTTCCTGACCAGGGCCAAAAGGCCTTCAGGCTCTTTGTAGGACCAGTGTTTGGGGGGGGTTGTTCTTTTATTCTTCTTCTTTCTGTTTTTTTTAATATAAAAAAGCATGAAACCAGACTTTGGTGACCAAAACTTAACCCCCAGCAGTTCTCTAGCAGTTTGGCTGACTCTTGTTAGCAGAGGAATTATTCACAACTGGTTGATGTAAGGATCATAACCAAGCTGATGCCTTGGAGTGGCTGCCTAGAACAGAGGCTAGACAAGGTTAAGAGAATAAATGGGTATTTATTAAAGGCCTTCAATAGATACAGCTTGGGCAGTCAGGAGTCTCTCAGAGGCTACACCCAAGCTGGACAATGGTCATGAGTTTTTCAGACAGAAATACGTCTGATCTATTGGCATATCAGGGGTTAATCCTCCAATTCCAGCCTCAGGTAATGAATATTCCCCCGATAATACTGCTATATTTTTCTCTAAGATTAAATAGAGATTGTTTTTGTTACAGGCATTAAACAACTTCAGTTTTCAGGCAGCAAAAGGGCCTTGCCATCAAAAAAAGGATAAAGAGAAGTGAGGGAAGACAACCTTTCCTAAAAGCTGGCTCTGGAGACAGAAAAAGCCACTGCACCCTCTGCTGGAGCCTGGTGAGGGGAATCCTCGAGACTGACTTCAGGCAAGCTGCACACATTATGTGTTGTCCTGTACAAGAGAAATTAGATTTCCTGACTATGTCTTTCCAGTTGTACAGCACAGATGAAAGCACAACACGGCTCACAGCAGCTCTCATCCCAGTTAGGAATGAACAGTGGTGCAAATTGTGCTCTAGATAGCAGGAATTATAAATTCAGTGTCAGCCACACCTACTAGTTAACAGGGCAGCAGATAAACTTGCTTCCAGCAATAATTAAAATCAAACATCTTTTTAGCCTAAATATCCGAAGTGGCTCAGGGACAGACTTGCAGCAGCATCCAGGAGCAAATGAGGGAGACCCAACACTACTGGTTTGGGAACATCTGGGTCAGAAATGCTGGAGAAGGGCCAGGCACCCATTTCTGCTGAAGAGCACTCACAAATCAGCTGAGACATCCCAGGGCATACTCCAAACCCGAGCAGATTTTGAGGTCCTCAGCCCCATGTGAGCCCTTGATCACATCCCACTGCCCTTGGAGGGACATGGCCAACTTCTGAGGGGAAATGGAACAAAACAGAGGCATCATGCAGCTCCAGAGCTGGACAACCATGGCCTGAGATAGAGCACTCCTAGCTTCTCTGACAAGCCATTTGTCTATGAGGTTTTCTAGAGACACAGGTCCTCCCCATTTCACAATATGATCAACTAATCCAAAGCTGTGTGTCCCAGAAGGACCTTGCAAACAAGCAGGAATTTCTTAGGAGAGATGCAGGAGCAGGCAGACTACCTGCAGACAATTGGTTATTTCTTAAAAGGGAAAAAAAAACCCTGCCCTATTCCTCGTTTCATCAAAGCACCAAATCCTAGGGATGTTTTAATTAATCCTCACCCACCAGTGAAAGGAAACTCTTAGCAGGAAAGATTCTTTTCAGAGAGAACTCATACAGGAAAGTTATCAGCACAAAGGTAATAAAACCACAGGGAATGATCAGTGAATTTAATGGCACAAGAAGGAGCTATTTACAATCCCTCTCTTAATTGTGAAATGTAGTTATCAAACCTGGAGTACACGTTCAGCGGCAGGGTGCTGATACCACTGGAAGTGGCATTTAAGGTACCACAAAGCAGCTGTGACCCCTCAAATGTGTCCAGGGAGACCCTGCTCATGTCCTCAACTCTGAAGGGTTGTTTCCCACAAGAAAGGCTTGCTGCTGGATACTCATTGGCAGGTTAAAATTAAATGGGATTATTTTCTAGAATTAGTTTTTAATTAAACTAAAATTTGGGCGACATCAATAATGCACTCTGGCCCCAGCATTTGTGGCTCTACTGTAGAGTGTCTCCTCACTCAGAAGAGCCTGGGCTCATTTTCTGGCTTGTCAGCATAACCACATCACTCCCCTCTCTCCATGGCTCCCCCTGTTATGTCAAATATGTCAATTCATCTTCATCTCAAGGCTCCTCAGCTCATCCCAACACTGGGCTTCTCCCACGTGCTGTCAAACCATCAACACCCACCTGCCATCTGCCAGCCCCGCTCACCTCCACTGCCAAAGGCAAACTCCAGCCAGGCTGGCTGCAGGAGAGCTCCTTTCCACCATCCACCTATCCTCCTCGTGCAAAGGAGCTCTTCTCCACCACCCAGAAACCCTCCTGGGTGCCCTGGGAGTTGGTGCCTCCATGGAAAAGCCAGCTGAGCCCTTGCCCCTGGCCAGGTGGTGTCCCTGGTGCTCTCTCCCCCTGTGGGTTCAGCCCTGTGGGTGCCCTCACTCAGAGTGGCTCTCACACATCCCTGCCCACGAGGGACCATCAGCCATGGAGCAGGGAGTCACTGCACACACAAGCAGGACCACGCAAAGTTCCAGCTCCTGCCTCTTGTCTTTGCTCTGTGAGGGGCAGCTTAACAATGCCTCCCCTTCATTATCCTACCGAGAGACTTTGGTGTAAAACAAACAAATCCAAGCTCTTTATGAGCCCCAAACAGCAAGGTACTTTGTGGGGAGGCAGCTCCCTGCTGCTTGTCTCCACTCTGGGAAAATCAGGCATGAGCAATGGAAATTGGTAAGGGAAATGACATTTAGACAGATATCGTCCACATTTTAGCAGTATCAGACCTTTCTACGTTGAGTGCCAATGCAAGCTGGTCTTTTTTCTTCATGCCTGAAATCCAGGCCCAGTCCTCTCCCATGGGAATGCCTGGCAGAGGCAGGGAGAGCAGCTTCACTATAACAAACATTTAAACAAATGGTTTATCTTCTCTGAATCAGGACCATAGACCTTGGGAGGGATTACTTGACCTGGAGTCAGCAACTTTCTCCACCAGCACTAAAAATACCCCTGAATGAGCTGTGGAAATGTGATAGCTTGAACATTTAGCAGCACTTCAGGCTAGACAGTGGTTTATAATTATATGGTTTCCGTTCAGAGACCTGCCAAGAGGCCATTCCCACACAGTTTGTATTTTAGTGAGCACAGGGCTCTGCCAGCCCCAAGGTGAGGGGAGAGGTGGTATCTGCCTTTGCCTATCAGCAAAACCAGCCCCACTGCAGCACCACATTTCTGTCTGCAGCTTTCCTAAATCCATCAACAGCTCCTCTTAAAGGGTAAAAAAAATCTGCTGAACACAAAGGAGTAGCAGGCACCACAATAGCTGTACGACTTATTTTTATAGGCTTCTTTATGTGTTTTCATAATTAGATATCCAGTAGCCTGCAGTTCTCCACCCTGTTGATGTCAAAGCACTGAGAAGTTGTTTGTGGACTGATCCCAGAAGCTGAGGCACCTGGACAGGGGAGATTGGGGATCCTGAGCAACACAAGACCTTTTGAGGATTTTGATTTAAAATACTTGAGGTGAGATAAATATCTCTTCCTTCTTCCAGATGAAAGCAAAGGTGCTAGAGCACAACCTTGGATACCAGGAGGTGCAGGGATAAACAAAAGTTGAAATAAAGGGGGGAAAAAAAGCAACTTTTCCCAAAAACATTTGCTATTAGCAGGCACCAGGTCATCATTTCATGTCAGATAAAAAGCAGAGGAGGCAAAGGGACTTACTCTGCACTACACAGCCCTTCCTCAGCACACACAAAATATCCCCATAAACCCCAACACTGGGGCTGAGCTCCCCTTAACCAGGGAGGGAGCAGGGCAGGTGTCAAATGTATATATATATATATATATATACATATACACATATATTTACATGTATATATACATATATACACATATACACACATATATATACACACATATACATATATACACATAGAAGAGAGACATTTTTATCTCTACCTCTGCACAGACATGAGGATCCAGGGAGGTGAGGACAGTGTACCAGGGAGGTGAGCTCAGTGGAGCTGCCTTCACCTGCCTTCCATCAGAAGGCAGTGGCAGCCCTGCCACTTTCCCTGTCCCCTGCAGAGCCCAGCTCATCTCACCAACACCTCCCTGCTCTGCAGCACGAGTGCTGCCCATCCCTGGTTCTGCTGTGCCCAAAGTCAAGACCTGGCTGGGACCAGGTTTCCACAGGCTGGTTCTGGATGAGCCTTGATGTGCCAAGGTGAGCTCTTGCTCAGCAAGTACTTTGGGAGAAAAAAGCATCCAAAAACGCTCCCGAACCCAGCAACAGGACAAGGAGCACAGAGAGTGACCATTACCCTGAGGGACATGAGGGACATCCTGGGGCTGATGCACCACAGCAGGATACGGGGCTGTGCAGCTCATCCCTGCCACGCTGATGGGGACCCAGGACCCCAAAGAAATTTCTTTCTGCAAGAACCAACAGCCAGCTCTGCACAGAAAACTGCAGGATTTTAAACTGATGATGGTCTAAATCATCAGTGTGGTGGAGAGTCACTAATGGCCCCTTGTCTGGGCATCTCGTGGGACAGCCAGAGGCAGCACTGGAGGGACAATTGCAGTGTCAGGATTGCAAACAGCAGTTCTGTTACTCACAAAAACTAATAAAAAACCACCATGTGTTTCTGCAGATTGAAGCAAGGCGTTTTGAAGAACCACAAACCCCTTCTTCTCCACAGGCAAAATGTTTCTAAACTATTTCCTGTGAAAGTCTGCAGTAAAGTTTCTTTCTAAATTACACTCATTAGTTAAATTGGGTTTCATTACCATCCTTTCCCTCAGAGCCCATTACACGAGTTGGATGCTGCATTTCAGGAATCCATTACATGCTAACAACAATATTTCCTTGGAAAAATAATTTTTAAAAGACGTTTTGATGTTAAACAATGTCCTATTTTTTTTAAGGTCCAAGATGTTATCAGAAAAGGGGAGGCAAAAGCTGCCTTTGGACATCACAGTGCTCTCTAAAATGCCCCTCTAGTTAATCCAAATTATTATTTTTATAAGCATAATTAAAAGAAACCATAAGTTATTATCCCCATAGACAGCCTTTTTATTTTACACAGACTCAGACCCTCTTTTATGCGCTCTTCAGCCTCTAGGAAATAGAAGCAACACAACTCAGAGGGAAAGTGTGCTGGCACATGGGATTATAGCTTGTCATCTCATATGGTTCATGTGGCATTTGACACCAGCAAGAAAAAATGGAGGAAAAATAAGGCATTGCTAATAGGCATTTGCAGTGCTGTGCCCCAGGGTTTATTTCCTGTAAGAAATTAAACTAGAATCTTGCAAAACCTGGATATTTCCAAACCCTGACATTCAGGAAAGCAAATCACCCTCTCTCCCTCACTGCAATCTACCCATACCCATGGATTTCCCTCTCTTTGGGTCTCTGTTCAAGCACATTGAGTTCTATCAGGCTGTACTGACTGCTGAACAGAAGAAAACCAGAAGGATCTGGTCTGTTGGGTCAAAGGCCAGAACAGGCTGTGAGTTTTCAGACACCTGTCTTACCAAAAGAGCATTTTGAGCATAAGTTGGGGATTCACAGCCCTTAGAGCATTGCCAACCACTTTAGTCATGCCTTGGTACTTGGTAAAACAGAAAGGAAACTATTATAGCTATTTGCATCTCTTCCATAACAGGGGAAAACAACTCTCCTATTGCTAAGTGACAGACTGAGTCAAGCACTTCCTCTTTAGTGAAAACTTTATTAGATCTCAGCATGGTTACAATTCTGGAAATTGCTTTTAGAGAGTTTTATGAGTTTTAGAGCTAGAATTTAATGCCATTGTCTTTTATATTTAATCTTACTTGAATTACATTTAATTTGACTGCTCTGTGGTGCTTATTTGCACATGAGCAGTTTCACCATTTTGCTACTTCACCCTTTTGCAAGCAAGGCACCCACCCTCCCTGGTGCAACCCCCAAATACAGAGCAGTGGGCATTCCTGCCCAACAGGGTGACCTGCAAAGCCTGCAGAGCTGCAGTGTTTGGGGGTTTTTTGTGATTTTTTTCTTCCCCTTCAGACATACACACTATGTAGGCTCTGCAGCCACAGCTAAAGAGAATTTCCTGTGCCTCACACACATCTTCCCCTTTGCTCAGCGTCTCCCAACACTATTTGAGCTGAGGAAAAAGCCATCCTGCCTCACCTCCCACACAATTCCCCCATCTCCTTCCCAGTGAGAGACCCTTCACTCCCTCCATCACACTGCCCCTGCCTTGCTCCCCTTGTCCTGCTTTATCTCTTCCACACTTCTGCCATCAATGCAAAATTAAGTAATTGCCAATCACTGCCATCTGTCTGCCAACAGTTTTTCTGCAAATTTAAAAAATCTCACCTTTGAATCCAGTTAGGAATTAGCAAAATGTGAAGAAATCTGTTGGTTATCTGCATTGCCCCAAGCCTTGGGACGTTGTTCAGGTACAAAATAAGGCTGTAACACCCATGAAATGCAGCATGGTGGAGGCAGAGAAGGTGAGCATCCACTGCTCTTGCACAGCTCACACAAAACCTTCACGAATCACTCTTTACCTCCCTGATCTTTATCTCAGGGTATAATGCAAAATGTCAGCAAGTGATTTGGTCTTTTCCATGTTTAATTCACTCAGTGTAAAAACCTCCCACCTCAGTTAGCAAAATCAAAGCAAAGCCAACAATTCTCCCTGAGGGGTGCTGGGACCCATACCTGGCAGACCTTCACCGTCCTCCCCTCTCCCACACTAGTGGCAGACAGGCAGAAGTTTATCTAAAGACCCCAGAGAAACCCATCTGCAGCCTGGAATTCCAGATTTCCAAAGAGCTTTTAACCTAAACTTCCCAGTGTGGCACAAGAGCTGGAGCACATTTTTCTGCAGCCCAGTATGAAGCCAGCTGTGGTGTCAGAGGAGAATCAGAGATGTCATGGGCTGGTTTCTGTTGTGTTTGAAGGATGTCCTTGAAGCTGGTGGGTTTCCCTGTGGCCTCTCACCACCATGCATTCACCTCCACTGCTTTAAACTGAGTGTGCAATAAGAAACTGAGAGGATATGGCCCTCAGGATATTTATTAACAGAATTAGGAAAAAACCTCCACTCATTTTCTGAGGAAATGTACAAAATTACTTCACTCATTCTTTTCTCCTCTTTGATCTCTCAAACAAAATTGGTAATTAACAAAATGAGTTTAGGATGGTGCAGTGTTATCTGGCTTGGTTTAGCTGAGCCCTGGGCAGTGCACAGAAGTAGCTACTACTTTTTTTTACTTTTTTTTTCTTTTTTTTTTCTTTTTTTTTTTTCCCCTATATAGTCTGTCTAAACATTTTGTTTCAAAATTTTACTCTCAAATATATTTCCCCCTCTCTATGAAGAAATCTGACAAGCAGGAAAACGGTACACCAAGAGAGTTTCTTCTTGAGAAAAAAATCACTCAGGGATCCAAATGGCAGAGCAGGGTGTGGGAAGATAGGGGGAGCTTAAACCCCCTCAGGATGCCCCCTCTCATCTTGCTGATCTGCAGGGCTTGTCTGGAGCTGGAACACCTCATCTGGTCTCCACCAGGCTCTGAAGCCAAATCCAGCCCAGCATCAGCTGGTCAAGGGTTGTGGAAAATTTTCTTGTAGAAATTATGTTGATTGTAAAAGAATCAGCTGAGGCATATTGATTATTAACAGCATGCCTGATTTCTTGAAAGCCTTTTACTTGAAGATCACTACAGAGATGTTTCTGTCTTTAATGCAATCACCTTCGACTTCACAAAGAACACACAATTCATAAAATAAATGGAGACTGCCTAGGACCTGGGCTCTTTTGCTTAAGGAAGGCATTTGAGATTTCCTGCACTCTTTTAGGCCAGACCTCCAGTGCCAGCTTATAAATTTCCCTTCCTTTTCCCAGAGCCCAAAGGGGATGATGCCTGCTGGGCTCTTCATGCTCACAAATGTCAACTCTTTGCTTCTTCTTAAAGCATTGCTGTTATATCTCTTATCACTTTATTGTAATTTGTATTTTGCTACTGCATGTTACAGCTTTGCCAGGCTTTGAAACCATTTCACAGGAGCAAGTTTCTCCCTCTGTCTCTCGGTGTTAACAGGATTCTGTGTGAAGAGGCTTTACATCAAACCCATTCACTGCAGTGGCCCCATAAGAAGGGAGTGAAGCTCAGTGTCCTGGTGCCCATGCAAAGGTGACTGAGGAGTTATATTCCATGTCCCTATCCAGAACTGTGCCTTAAGAGGTCCTGTCCCAACCTGTAAGCAGGAAAGCTGCACATCAGGGTCCAACCTCCAGCCCCCCACTTGTGGGGCACTGTTTGAGCACAGGTAGTCACCCCAGCAGAGTGGAAACCACTGAGCCTCAAGCAGTGAGTGTTCCACCTCAAAAGTATCCGTAAGATCCATAAGAACAAAATACTGGGGTTATCTGAAGAGACCAGACTCAGGGTAAGGTACACCTGCTTTAAAGCTGTTACCATATCCTGTCCATCACTTTTTTTGGGTGGGGGGATGCAGAGGGGACAGAGGATGGTGGGAGGAGATGAATCCTCAATGCTCAGCAGCCTGAGCCCTCCTGCAGCTCACTCCTCTTGGATTTTGCTGCTTGCTTTCAGCCAAAAATGAAGATTTCTTTAATAAGCCAGAAATTTCATTTGTGCTTGAACATGGAAAATCACATTATTAAAGGGCTGCTTCACTACAAATTGCCTTGAATTTGTTTGGTGCTGTCATAGAGTTTGGGCTAGGTTCTGCTTTTTTAAGGCAGCTGGGGAGAAAAAACCTGTATAAAGCTGAAACCCAAATCTTCCCTGAGGCCCATCACCAAAGCCATAAAACAACACTGATGAAGTAACTCATTCCTTTTCCCCAGACTCCTGCCTCAGGATTGCCTTGGCACACTCAGGTTTCTTTTTGTCCAAGTGAGGCATTTCTTTCCATTAGTAAATCAGCTGAAGACTTTCCTGGGACAACAAGCTCTTGTTAACAGGACAGGGCTTCTCAGGCCAAGGCTGCCAAGATGCTACTGGGAGTGTCAAGGGCTAAAGTGCTCTGCAAGTGCTGCAGGCTCACGTATTTCCTGGTGCAACTCCTGCCCTGGAGAAGCAGGGAAGCTGCTTCTCTGGGGGCAGTGTATGTCCTGGCAGCACATTTATTTCTCCCAACTACAGAAGGGTGTTTGCTGCACCTCTGAGAGATGCTTAACCTGCTGTGTCTTACTCACCCTCCCCAGGAACCACTTTAATTTTGCTATGAATGAAAAATCAACATGTCCACGTAAATATTCAGCCCCACCTGCAGAGGCAGTGACCAAACATCGAAGGCAAGTCAGTACAACTGAGCTGTGAAATTTTTTTTGTGAAAAAACCCCAACACTTGCCCTTATTCTCCTTCTTCTGCTTATATTTCAGCAAAAGTCTCCAGTGTTATCCAGGTTGACAAATGTTTTTAAATTTTTATCATGAAGTTGGTTGCCCTCATGAAAGAAAGGCTCCCACCTACGATTCACTTGTTAAAAATTCCGTGTTCTAACACAGTTATCAACTTATATTTAACAGAGAAGAACCCACTCAAACCCCCACCTCCCCATGTAAACCCTAATGAGAACTGAGATGACTTTTGTGACTGAACAGGGCTCTGAGCCTCCACCAACATCCCAGCTTTGCTCCTCCAAGAGAAACATTTTCACCTGTGCATTCATGACCACAGCTCAGCACTTTTCCAGTGTGTCCCACAGATTGATTTCCCAGGCATTTTCAGGGATCCATTATTTAATCAGATTTTTTTCCAGCAGCACGGGGATGCTCCTACAAAAAACCTCCCAGTTTTAGCAAGGGCTGTCACTCAGTAGCAGAGGAGAACAAGTAAATATCACTCTCTGTTTCAGGTTACACTTGGGGCAAACAGTATAAGGAAATCCAGTTTTATCTTCTCAGTCTATTAAAAATTAACTGGGTGTAGAGGAAGGGAAAATACAATATGTAGCTGACTCAAAGGGAAATAAAGACAAAATACACAGTAATTTTGTGGTAAAATACACAGTTCTAGAAATATTTAAGGTGAGGGGAAGGGGTGATGGGGGAAGAAAAAGGGACAGTTAGGCTTTTGAGTAGAGAGCTATCAAACTCAGCCATGCAGATTTGCTTTGTTTCTGCACCATTTCTGCAGAGATTTTTTTTTTTCAAATATTTGTATCACAGACTAGCTGGGACCTTGTGATGAAGTTGCAACCCAAATCTATGTTATGCCCTTCTATTTCCTCAAGGCTTAGAGGATTTTTGGAGGATTCAGCTGAAGCTTTGTCCTCCCCAGGAGACAGAACATAGGTAGCCAAAAGGTATTTTGTGTTCTTTAGTTCACCCTACTGAAACCAGCCTCCCTCAGGCTGAGGCACGTTTGTTAATAAGGACAAATGAATTTGAGAGGGAGCCTTCAATCAGAATTGTGCAGTAGCACAACTTCAGCTTCGTCTTCAGCTCACCCTTCGCCAGAAGGGCAGGACACCCGCGTCTCCCAGAGCCTGACATCTGTTGAGCGCGGCAGGGACAGCCCTGCCCTTTGCCGGGCAGCGAGCGCAGCCTGCTGATATCCCCCAGAAATACAGCCCCGCCGCGGCACGGGGCAGGACTCCTCTCATTCAAATCGTCAGAGGCTGGAATTATTAGCCAGCAATTTGCTTTACGTTGTGCCCACTGGATTTTCAGCACAAAAGCCTGTGCTGCAAGGGACAGGAGTAAATTCTTCTACAGTCATTCTTGAAATATATTTCATTTTATAATGATTAGCACACAGAATATTACTCATTATTCAGAGAACCAGCTTTTAGGGATTTTTAATAACCTATTGTCCACAGCTCAGCTGGAAGGTGGGTGCTCAGCACTGACTTGTCACCACATTAAACACTGGCTAGCCAAGAAGGACCAAGCCTAAACGTAAGATATAGGAAGAGGATTTACCTTTTCAATCACCTGCCAACAAACCTGGCAAACCTACAGCTGTGAGACTGTAAAATGACCAAGAAATAAATTTACTCATTTACCCAGTTCACTGGGGAACAGCCCTTCAGAGGGAGCAAAGAGGAAGAACTTGATCCATTTTTGGAGGTTGGTTGAATCCAACTGTGTAAAGGAAATGGCAGAGAAACCAGCCCTCACTTGTGGGCAAGCAGAAGTGGGAGGCAGCAGGCTGGAAGGAAGCCACAGGGTTTGGGGTGGGGGTAGATTTGCTCTGGCTTTGCTGATGTTTCTGCCCAAAGGCACCACTCCCATTGCCCAGGCATGTCTCAGTTTTCTGGGGTTTTTCCCCTCAAAAATCTTATTCCATTATTCTACTGTGCAACTTCATTTATTAAGAGATAATGTTAAGATAATTAATAAGTTAAGGAGGCCTAGTCTAATGTTTGCAAGGTTAATGGACACCTGCATGGCAGGTATCACCCAAAAGCCCTGGTAGCTGGCAGTTTACACTCCTGAAAGGTGACATCATTTACACAGCAGAATCAGGGTAGCTTGGGAGGGCTGAACAGCAAAGGAGGGATTTCTTCAGGGCAGCAGCAGGCTTAACTCCTCTGCCTGCTGGGGTTCTCAGCATCAGAGGGATGTGGACCTGTTGGAGCAAGTCCAGAGGAGGCCATGGAGATGCTCCAGGGGCTGGAGCCCCTCTGCTCTGCAGCCGGGCTGGGAGAGCTGAGGAAGTTCACCTGGAGAAGAGAAAGTGCCAGGGAGACCCAGAGCCCCTTCCTAAAGGGACTCCAGGAGACTTGGAGAGGGACTTTGGACAAGGGCCTGGAGTGGCAGGACAAAGGCCAGTGGCTTCCACTGCCATAGGGCAGGGTTAGATGGGATATTGGGAAGAAATTCCTCATGTGAGGGTGGTGAGGCACTGGCACAGGGTGCCCAGGGAAGCTGTGGCTGCCCCATCCCTGGAAGTGTTCAAGGGCAGGTTGGATGGGGCTTGGAGCAACCTGGTCTGGTGGGAGAGGTCCCTGTAACATGACAGGGGGGTTGGAACGAGATGGTTTTTGAATTCCCTTCCAACCCAAACCAGTCTGTTATTCTGTGATTCAGTGATATCAGCACAAACACTCCCATTTGCCTGCTGAGCAATTGCTTAGTCCATCAGAAGACCTTGAAGGGTTTTCTTACACAGCCAGTTGAGTTACTGTGGACATTAAAGGGGGAAATGGGGACCTCACACCCCCTGCAAAGAAAGGAATCAGCATTTCCCAATTTAACCCACCTGGCTCCCCTCCATCTTTGTGCCCACTTGCCACCACAGGGAAGGAAATGGTGCAACTGCAGCTCCTGGGACTGTGCAATGCCAGGGCTTGTTCCATATCCTTCTGTTACTGGTGCTAAGGGGCCAGTTCATGTCTTTCACAACTGCACCTACCAACCGTTAAATCAACATTTTGGGTACCCAACACAAAACCCCCAACTTCAGTTCTGAGCTTCCTCATGCCCCAGGTGAGAGGTCTGCACCCGACAGCTCACCCAGGAAAGATGGGGAAGGCACTGACACATCCCAAATGCACCATCCTACACTTGAAAGCTGCTTTATTAAGAGTACTTTACCACAAGTGCATTAGATATATTACAGCAGCAATGGCATTTTGATGTGTTTTTGAAAGACCAGAGCAAGACACAATGTTGTTAGGATCTCTTATAGAGAAGAAATAAGAATAAATGTACACAGTTATGAGCAATTTGGAGTCAGCCCTGCACACTGGAGATATGGGAATAAAATTGCAAAGAGCAGACAGCTTAGAGCCATTTTACAAAGCACCAGACTGCAAAACAGGACTCAAGGAATTCTTCAGTGTCTGTGCACCTACAACACTTCCCCTTCTCGTGCCTACCAGCCTGGCTGGCTTTACACTAAGCCTTTCCTTCACAAGACTTTGTAGAGCAGATTGAAGTGCTGCAATTCTTTCCTTGGTAAAATTTGGAGCATGTGAGCTCACAGGAGTCCATAAATATCAGTAGCTTTTCAAGGCAGGTCTGCTCCAGGCTAAAGTTATCTAATGAGGTATTTAAAACTCTCCCACTGCAAACTGAAATAAATGAGAAACAAAATCTGGTTGAGAGAGATCATTATTGTAGAAATCCCACTGGACACCCCTCAACTGGGAATGGCCAGGCATCCCCTGAAAAAAGTCTTTATTTTTAAATGATTTTGATTGCAGTGCAGAAAAAGGTTCCAGCAGCCAGTACAGAGCTAGCCAAGCTCAGAAACACTTTACAACCTCTCTGCTATGAAATCTTCATTGCAAATGCCACCCCTACCACCTCCCCTGCTGACTCCTGCTGTTAAGGAGAGCTGAGGGGTTTTGCAGAGAGCTGGTGTCAAATGAAGGAGAATAAGCAATGAAGGTTGTTTCTGGCAAGGATCACACAAAGCCACACACTCCATCTCTCAGTTCAGGGATAAGAAGCATTCCCAAACCCTAAATACTTCCACTTCCTCTGAGGTTCCACTGAAAGGTTCCACTGAGAACCCTTACCAGCATTCCTGTGTCATTCATCAGCCAAGGCTCCATCATATTAAGCAAATTACAACCAAAAGCCCCATCCAGACTGGACTGAAGGAATACAATTTTTACATAAATATCTGTCTGGTGGTTATGAGTGTGGAAACCAGCAGTTCTTCCTGGCAGGGTGGTGAAGAAAGCAGCAGGGATAAAACTCGCCAAACCACTTGTCGTAACCCCAGGGAGGGCTAAAAGATTGTTTGGGGATTAAATATTGGCTGTAAAGAAAAGCTTGAAAACACAAGTGAAAAATTTGTCTCCAACTGCTTGTTCCATTGAGGTTTTCAAGAAAACACAATGTACAGAGGCTTTTGCAAACTAGAAGTGGGGCAGAAACACATCTGCTTCTTCTCTGAGTAAAATCTGTGGGACTTCCAGAGTTTTCTGTAACTTGAAATGTCAAATAATTTATGTGAAAGCACGATGACTCATTTAAATTTCATATTATCCAAGACATGTCTGTAAAGAAAATCTAACGCTTTTCTGTAAGTAGTGCAGAAAAATCAAACTGAAGTATTACCACAGATACAAAGGAGTCTGCTTTATAGTACAATAGCTGAAACCCAGAAGATACTAAAGACATCACTTTAAAACCTAGAATTATTGAACTCCAGGCCAGTTTTGCCTGTGCAACGTGGGTGTGCAACTGTTGTTTCAGAACTTGAAGATGTTTTAATAAGTATTACACTGTTAAAAACAGGGTTTCAGTGAACAGGCTCCATGGATTTAAATGAAATAATTGACAATTTCAGCTGAACCAGAAAAAATAAATGTTTCTATGCAAAAGCATCTGTTTTTCTTTGCATGAGTGAATACTCATGAATGCCAAACACTTCCTGTGTTCTCAGTCAGAAAGCTCTGGTGGGCACAAACACCCAGGGAGAACAGCAGCAAAGGACAAACCGGTGACATCCACTCTGCAGCTTTGACCACCTTTTCCCTCCAGCTCAATCCTCTGAACCATATTTGTGGTTCCTACCATTTTTGGCCTAAATGTGCCCTTACTTCAGGATGAGGAAGAAAAGGTGTTAAGAAACAGCTCAACGGGAGTTTCCTGAAATGTAGGGTTGTTCATTTCCATCTGTTACTATGTGCTAAGAGCCCAATTATTGTATCCATCTTTCCCAACCAGCTTTAACAACTGTTAGAGCCTGCAGACCTCCACAGTGCTCAGTGTGGCAACACCACCTGCTTGGAGCTGTAATACTTTGCTCGAGACTGATTGGCCAAGACAATGAACTTGGGCTCTCAAAAGCACATAAATACCTCAGGTGGCAGCTGTTCAATGTCTTTGACTGGATCAAAGAACACGGGTGACACGGCCTCACAATGCCAGCTCTCAGTCTGGTCACTCTGGTCAGCTTGGTGTCCACTGGTGAGTTGAAATTGCTGTAATGCAGCTGGGCTTGATAGGATTTAGGCAGGCAATAATGAATTATTGAAATTCACTTGAACATTAATAACGCTGGGGTTTTTTTCCCTCTAGTTTTATGAAGAATTATGGTAATGTGGACAGTTATGACTATTATAAAATATAGAATTAGGTGTGTATTAAGAGATATATTGAAGTAGTTGGGAGGTTTCAGAAAGAATCATAAAATCATTAAGGTTTGAAAAGACGTTTAAGATCATCAAGCCCAACCATCAACCCAGCACCATTAGAAAGCAAAAATAGTTTATTTCACAAACAATTTTTAAACATCTTTATCTATAGCTTTGCTTTCTTTTTGGCATATATGTCTTAAAGTAAGACATCAAGAAAAAATGGACCAAGTCTTTACAGCGGGTTGTATAATGTCCTTTTACCTACAGTTTCTGAAATGACAAACTCCTTCAAGCTCATGTCTTTCACTTTAAACACCCTATTTTGTACCTGGACACTTTCTGTCACACTGGACTAGGAACATGGTCGGATTTTTCCTGTTTTTCCTCTTTTCCATGTGAAGTTTTCATCAAGCAGCTGGATGCACACCCGCCCCAACAGCAGCACCAGCACTGGGCACAGATCTGCAGCGGGAACCCCACCAACCGGATCCGCGGCTGCGACAGATACGGCTGCGGGAATTTCGGTGCTGACAGGTAACACAGCAGCCTGGGCACCAGGGATCACTTTGCTTGCCTAAATTAAGTGTTCAGGCAGGAGAAAGAGTAGTTACACAGAGCTGACACTCAGAAAGAGAGAATGCTGTTGTCTGCAGGACCTCTTCCTGATTTTTGGGATGTTCCGTGGCGATCTTGCAGGAGCACAGTGATACCGGCGCTGGTAACAGATGCAGGGCTGAAGGAGCAGGACTGTTACATGAATTACAGACAGTAAAGGAAATGGAAGTATTTCAAGGATTTGTGTCATTTACCCTTGTTGCTTATACTCCAGAAATTTAACACTCAGCAACAGTTTACAGGAAGATGAGTAGATTCAATTACAAAAACTAAAAATCTGTCATCATTCCTGTCTTTAAGTAGGGACCTGATACAAAAACAGCTTATATTCTTCTGAAAAATTGCTTTTATATGTAGAGTGGCCCCTGCATTTTCTTGTCATCTCCTCTCCCTGTAAGGAGCTCTGTAAGTGTCCATCTTGATCAGGCAACTTCCAAATTTCTAAGTGAGAAAATGCCAGCCAAGATTCTATTTTACATGGCACAGAGGTTTTTGGGGGTTAAAAAAGTTGGTACTTTTCTATAAGTTTGAAATACCCCACAAACCTGGGAAAATAAAAAATAAGCTTAAATTTGAAATTTCATCCCACTTTAAAGAAGGTCAGAGTAATGTGAACAATTTGCAACAACAACAACAAAAAGTTTCAAACCAGCTACTTCTGTCCAATTTCATTGCAGGTACAAAATTTTTGTTGGACAAGCTTCAGCTACCATCCTGCATTAAGTGACTGATTGATACACAACATTAACCTTGAGAGATGTCCCTAATTATGCCTTTCTGCCTCCAGGCACAGTGGCAAAGAAAAGCACATGGGTGTGGATGTCATCTGCTCTGACGGGGCCACGGTGTACGCTCCTTTCAGCGGGCAGCTCTCGGGACCCATCCGGTTCTTCCATAATGGAAATGCCATTGATGATGGAGTCCAAATCAGGGGATCAGGCAAGTAATTAACAGCAGGTGTGCTGTGAGGCATGCACAAGTAATCACTTCATTTACTTGAGCAAGGTTTCTGTGGTTCTCCAGTTGAAGCACAGTGTTGATTAATCTTACATCCTCTCTAGTATGCTGAAATATTGGAAGACAGCACCAGCAGGATGTAGTCCTTTCCTATGCTTTTCCTGGAGAGGAGGGAAGAACGGAGTTGAAAAACAGGTAGCAGGAAAATAACAACCCCAAATCAAAAAATAGGAAACAGTAAAAATAAAGCAACGGAAATATATCCTCAGTTTTGCTGAGAGGATGTTTTCCTGACTCTATTTTCCAACTCCCTTCTTTCCTTTTTGCCCTGGCAAACATAGTAATTTTGATTTCACCATTGTTGGTACCTTGACTACATTTCTGCTTCATCCTAACAGTCTCCAGTAAGAGGCTGGCAGGGAATGCTTCTTGCTCACCCCAGGAGCAGATGCAGCTGATGTTTCCTGACCTCTCTTCCTCTCCTGTCTCTCCCAGGTTACTGTGTGAAGCTCGTCTGCATTCACCCCATCCGGTACCACGGCCAAATCCGCAGAGGGCAAACACTTGGGAGAATGCTGCCAATGCAGAAAGTATATCCTGGCATTATTTCTCACATCCACGTTGAGAACTGCGACCACTCTGATCCTACTCATCTGCTTACGCCTGGTAAAAGTCTCTCAACAACTCAGAACCAGAGTAGATTTGCACTCTACGACCTGTGATATGATTTTTGAATTTTTGTATTTAAAGTATGTTTCTTCCATGAAATAACCCTAATCTAGAAACATTACCATCCAGCTCAGGTCTACATTCCATTTATATTTCCTAAAGGATTACAAATTTTATGGAGAAAAACCCAACTACAAGCATGGGATGTAATGTCAGTATGTTCTTACCTAACTGTAAATCAAACACAGTAGTTGCAAACGTTCAAGTGTTAAAACAATCTAGAAGTTAACTTTGATGTGCTGTGTTCCTGTATTTCAAAGATGTTCCACCATTGCCACAACAGGACGGGCGCTGGGCTGCAGTGTGTTCTGGGAACCCTACCAACGAGATAAGAGGCTGTGATAAGTATGGCTGTGGATACTATGGAGCTCCAAGGTAATATAAAAATTGTTGTACTTCCACTGAAGTAAGAGCTAAACTTTATTTAGGTCACATAAAAATTACAGCTTTGAAGGCTTAGAGTGGACTCAAGGAAACTTTTAGGCTGCCAGCACTGTTCATAACACCTCTCTGCTTGGAGCTTTTTATCAGACTAAGCCATGCTTGACCTCACCTAGTGTTGGGAACACTCCTGACTCAAGTGGAAGGTTGGACTTAATGTCCTTCACACAACCAAACTTTGTGACTCTATGGTTTTATAAAAAGGCCTGGAAGAAAGGCATTTTTCTCCAACTCTAACAGGTCACCCACCGTACATGACATTACCTCACCTACACCTTTGCAGATCCTCCAGCGTTTGCTGGCACTATTTCTGCCCTAACAACCCACTCCCAGATCTCTGCCCTCTCTGCGGCACTGGGGCTGACCAGGGATTTCTGTAATGATGTGTTTTCAGACGCAGTGGCAAAGGGAAGCACATGGCAGTGGATGTCATCTGTGCCGACGGGGCGACCGTGTACGCTCCTTTCTCTGGCCAGCTTTCTGGGCCTGTTAAATTCTTCCACAATGGAAATGCCATCGATGATGGGGTCCAAATCAGGGGATCAGGTAAATAGCTATCTTCCATTTAACATTTCTTTGTCTTGAGCTCATATAGGATGCATTACCTTGCAGTTTAGCCAAGTAGTTTAGCCATGTTTTCTTTTATCCACTTACATACAGAACTTCTTCCTCCTGCTACAATGCAAATAACTGAGTTCTGCAGATATCTTCAAGCTTTTCCCTTTCCTATAGCACAAATTCCCACCTTCTCCCTGCCTTCCATCTTCCCTCTTCTACCAAGTCAATGACTCCAAGCACTACCTATTTTTTATGATCACGGTATTTCTGTTATTTCGGTATTTCCACTATTGCTATCTCAGTGGAAAGGACAAGACAGACATTGTTTATATTTCTGAAATGTAGTTCAAAAGAACAAATGCTTCATCTGTCACCTGATGTCTTCCCTCCTCTTTTTTTTTCACCAGGATTCTGTGTAAAACTACTCTGCATCCATCCTATAAGATACAAGGGTCCAATTTCCAAGGGACAAGTCCTTGGGAGAATGTTGCCCATGCAAAGAGTATTTCCTGGGATCACATCACATATTCACATTGAGAACTGCGACCACTCGGATCCTACAAGCAATCTTGAAAGGGGGAAAGGGCAAAGAGATTGAAATGGAAATGCAGTAAATTCCAAATAAATCCATCTCAGCATCCAAAAGTTGTCTTTCTTCCCATGCACAATGGTTTATATTATCACCTATTCAATACTTTGAGCCTCACAAAACTCACAAAACAAAAAAATATTTGGGTTTTTGTTGGAATTTGCATTTACCAGAGAATTAGGAAATTGGTAATGACTAGCTGTACAGCTTTCTTTAAGTCTGAGAAATCAGCTAAAATGCAAAGCACTCACTCCCTCCTGTGGCAGAGAAGGTGCATTCCTGTCAGCTTCTCCCCCAAGCACCAGCTGGCCTCAGTTGTTCAGACCAGGGAGAAAAACAAATCCTCTGAAAAATCAGCACATCAAGAATCCCAACATTCATCAGTGCAGACCTATTTAACTGGAAGCTTTGAGCTGGAGCAAGCTGGCATTCAACAGCTGTATTTGACTACCTTAAAGGTCTTTTCCAACCTTAGCAATTCTGATTCTTGGCTTCACAGAAACACTGCCTCAGTGACAGGGACTGAGAGAGGGGCAGTGTCCAAAGCAGCCTTTTAAGAGTTTCCCCCGAACTGTAACTCTGTCACCAGTGTTTATAAATACACTAACACTGCTCTGTTGGCTGGAGAGACACTGAGGACTCCAGGACTTCACAACTCACAAGCTTTATCCACACTCCATTTTATGGTTTGCATGTCTGAAATCAGGTTTCAGGCACAAACATGAAATGACAATGACTAATTTGCCATTCTCCAGTCTCTCCCAAGGTTTGTCACATAGATGGCTTCTAGCAGGAGAGAACCTCAAGAGGACACAGTGCAACTGAGATTAGTACCAGTGCATGGATCAAACCACTTTATTACATTTTCATTTGAAGCAAACCACACATCTTGAACCAAATACTGTTTGGAAATATTTCAGTTTTGTATTTAAATTATAATCCCCTGGATTATGGAAGTGCTCAGCTCACACCCTCTACTAATCAGTCAGATTCTTCTAAACTGTGCACAGGCAATAAAGCATTACTGACTCAGGTCTGTGTGTTACCCTGAATCCTTGGGCTTCCAGCTGGGAACCACCATGTCCAAGAAAAGGGAGGTTTAACCCCTTAGCTGCTGTTTTGTGCAAGTGGGGGAGAAACTCATTCTCTGCTGTGGAGGCACTGGCTCTGGCTGGGGTAGTTCACTTGTTTCACAGCAGCTAGAATGGAGCTGTGGATTCCCACTGGATTGGTAACACGGGCATGGTTTTTGCTGTAGCTGAGCAGTGCCTGCAGAGCCCTGCTCTGCTCCTTGTACTGCCCCAGGAGGCTGAGGGTGCACGGTCTGGGAGGTGACAGGGACACGACAGCTGAGCCCAGCTGACCCAAAGGACATTCCATACGGTATGACATCAGGCTCAGCAGAGAAAGCTGGGGGAAGAACGGGGATGTTTATGGGTGATGGAGCCCTGCTTTCCTGGAAATGGCTGATGGAAGTGGGGAGTGGATTCTCTTTCTGGGGGTTGCCAGCCTGTGTGGCTCTTGCTTTATTAGTTAAACTCTTCATATCCAGGCATTTCTCACTTTTACCTTCCAATTCTTTCCCCCATCCCTCTGGCTGTGAGGGGCTAAGCTGACAACCAGGGTTAAGCCATGACAGTGACAACCACCACCAGCAAATTCTTGTAGCCTTCTCATTATCAATAGGAAGATGGAACAAGTGTGGCACCAAAATCATTACAGCAAAAATTTATATACAATGCATTTCAGTTTACAGTGTGTAAAATGTTAACACAAAAATACATTTTAATTTACATCAACTCACCAGCCTTTCCCACTTTAAGAAAATAAATATAATACATTCTTTCTCAAGAAACAATTAATAGCAACAAGTATTAAACAGTCCTGAAGTAAATATTTCAGGATTACCTCCAGCAAGTCTTTCTCTAGAAATCAGGGCTTACACAAAGCCCTGCAAGATATAGGTGAGATTACTATAGTCCATTTTGGCCTCAAAGTGACAAATTTAAGTGCTCTAAATCCTTGATTCCAAATAGAAATGGATCAAAGACAACTTTATTGCATTTGATCTTTCCTTCTTACTAGCCACACCTACGAAATCCTTATTATTTCTTAGCAATGAAAGCCTGGAACAGCATTCAGACATCAGTCTTTGATTACAAAGACTTGAGCCCAAATCCAAAGCTATTCTTTACTGTCCGGACAGTTTCCAAAGTGCTTTACTACTCATTCAAGCAAGCAATCTAGAACCAAACTTAAAACCAGTAATTTTAACAAAATCTTCCCCCTCCTTTTAACACGTAAGACAAAAACAACATACTGTACAATGCATTCCCTAGTTTCTGTAATCTGACAAAATTACTTAAAGTGCAATTTAAAACTGGGAAGTTTTCTGTAAGCATAAGCTTATTAACATTTTATTATACTGCCATGAATTTAAGCTAGATTAAATCTGATTAACCTGGGATAGTGTATTTTAATAAACAAGCTTTTACAATTAAAACATGAATAATTTAAAAATAGCTATATAAAACATCATGACAAATAATACTGTACTCAAAACTCTATCCGGCTTTCCATAGATAGATTTCCTAAAGGAAAATAGTTTCTCTATTCTGACTAGATCAGAAAGAATAAACAAAGATATAAAAGAACCAAACCCAAACACACTTTAAAGTAAATGGAATGTTTAAACTGAAGCTCAGAGAAGCCCAAATTCAGTGAAGTTTGAAGCACCTGTAAACCACAGAACTGTTAAGAACACTTAAATCTATTTTCTATTTCAATATACAATTAATATTGTAGAGCGTTTTGCTGTTAGTCTAATAGAGGTTTCCTCAAGGAAGAAAAACTCAAATCTGGAAGAAAGTTTTCACGTTTAATTTTTCAATTTTTTATTTGCATAGAAAGCGACACCTCAATTCTACCATTTTATTCGCACAGAGAATTTACCACGTTGGCATCATATCAGGAAACCACATCCTTCCAAGGTGTTTGGAGACTTCCAGATGAAGCCGATCCAAGCTGTAATCACTATCTGGAATCAGCACCTCCTCCATTATGGAAAGCTGAGTAAGCCTGCCCCCACACATCTTTACAAATTCAATAAACCCTCTGCAGGTGACTTCACACTCCCCCAGCCCCATGGCTGTTAAGTTCTTACAGCGCTCAGCAATCTGGATGAGTTCATCATCCAGAGGCTGAAGTCCATTGGCGCACACGACCAGCTCGATCAGCCTGGGGCAGTTCATGCCAATGCGACCCAGCATTGCCTTGCTCACTGCACGACCGAAGTACAGGTGGGTAACAGGTGTTTCCTCTCTGAAGAAAGCATCAAATTCATCTTCATACAAGAAGAAATACATCACAATGTTGACTTTGGGGGAGTGTTTAACAAGAGCATCCCAGCTTTGCTTTTTAATGGTGTGAAATTGAACCTGTCCGGGATTTTCGCTCACGACATCAATGCGAAGGTGTTCGAGATCAACGTGTTTTTCACTTGAAAGAGCCAGCAGCAGTTCATCACTTAATATGTAGTAGTTCAAAGCCAGCTCCTTAAGTCCATGACACTGATCAGCCACGCAAAGAATGCCTGAGGAATAAAAAAAATTTTCTCTAAAATGAAAAGCGAATATAAGCACAGTTGTTCTCTGTAAAGCTGAATTGACTTTCCATGCTTATATCCAAACCCCATGAAATACCCAAGTTCTAGGTATCCATAACCTTTTACAGGGTTTTGGACATTAACACTTCACAGTAAAAGACACAAGTCACATTCATCTTGGGCCTGCATATCCTCCTCTTTGCCTCCTCCCTATGCAGAATGTTCTCAACTTCGAGGAAGCAACTGAAATCAGGTCAGATTCAGCTGAAGTTGCAGCCATTCCCTTCCCTAATACTCACTCCTTCAACTTTCAACTGAACTATTTAAATCACCACCACCACCCAATTTAACAGCTGCAACCTACTGTGAATTAAGACCTAAATAATGTTAGCTCCTCCTAATCTGCTGGAATATGAAGTACATGGATTGTGTCACCTTTTGTGGACTCCAGGAAAGAATACAGGAATAGACCAGACCCAGACTCCCTTTCCCCAGCACTAAGGTTTCAGAGAAAGACAAGTGAGAAGGGACCTCTGAACTTTCAGCAAGGCTGTATTTTGAAGGGAGTGAATCCTTCACCAGCCATGAGCAAGTTCGTTACCAGTCCCAGATCTGGACACATGAGGGCACTCTGGAAACACTCACAGTCTTACACCACAGGTTTCTGAAATCTGTACACACTCACAGCATCTTGCAAAACAATTACTGACAACTGTTATAATCTCCTTTATCCCACCAAGCAGTAGCTGATTCATGAATCAGGGGTTTTGTGGTGTTCCCACAGAACACCAGTTAGTTAAGGTTACAAATCTGCACACGTTAAGGAGCACCCACTTGGTTACCCTCACATAGTAAAGCAATGAACATCACATCCTTTGAGTATTTGTGAAAGGCTTGCACTAACTTTGGAGGCTTTTCCTCCCCAAGGCCTATCATCTGAGGTAGAAAAGCAGCTGGAGAGGTTGAAAAAAAATCCCAAGCATTCCAAAAGATGCAGTCAAGGGAGCGGCACCCCCACCTTCATCAACTCAACTCATTCACTAACAACCACCTTCTTCTTCACCTTCCAACTGTTCAAACTCAAGGCTAAGTCAATTATGATGCTTTACAACTCCATTTTTTGCATACATTCAATACTCACCAGCAGGTGAAACGTGAGGACAGCTGCTCATTTTTAGCAGTTTTAGAGTATCACTGTTGTTAGCAACAAGAACCTTCAAGGAAGGATCATCAAGAGGTGTGTCATCTATCTTGATTGATGATAATGACTTGGAGTTCACAAAAACTACTGTCAGTGCTGATGCAAAATGAGCCTATTTGGAGAAATTGAAAGAGGGGAAAAAAAATCTCATGAAAAGATGGGCAAAACTTCAGTGCTTTAACCTCACATTCTACATAGGCAGAAAGTACAAAAATGAACACTTCCTATGGATCCCCTTTTTCATAAGGATTATTTCAACATGAACAGAGGGGATCCTTGTTTAAAAACATGCTGCTGCATGTGACAAAATTAACCTTACACTCATTATTTATCTACTCTGATTTATCAGAACACTGTAATACATTTATAACTACAGGGATAACTGGACACAGTGATGAGCCTGAAGTACCTGGAGAAAAAAAGAAATGGCCTTTATTTTCCAGAAAGTAACTCCTCTGTTACTTGAAACTAGAGACTGTTTCATAAAAATTACCATCTACTGAAGAACAGAACATTAAGAAAGCTAAAGTGGTTTAAGAGTGAATTAAAATATGTTAGTTACAGTTTGTAGAACCTTACCTTAGAGACATTCATGAAGCTTGGTTTGGCTGTAGAGATCAAACCCAGTGTCTTGATGGAACAGTTCACCAACTGAGAAAGGATGTCACAGGCTGCTTCTGCTGACTCAGTACTACTATCGACCTATAAAAGCAATTTTAAAATACTGAAGTCACTCTGCAGTATTATTTAGAAAACAGCACCATGGAGACCCAAGACTGCAGGTTCCACATCTACTCCTGTACTGCTCCAGACTGCAATCATCACAGGCACAAAGTGCAACACTGACTGGAAATTTCTAGACCAGAAAGAATTCAGGGAAATTACCGTTAGAAAATTTTCCTGAGTGTGACCGCTGGGTAATTCTATTATGAACATATACCTCATATCTAAGTCTTGCCTTAAAATAAGTCTTTTTTGGGCTCTAAAACAGACTTGACAAAATCTCTGCTCCAGCAAACCAATGCCTTTCATCTACATGGATAACACCTTTGCATCTTCAATAACGAACTGATTCAAAACTTTTACACCTGAAGAGTAACTTTGAACAAATCTCTTATTTCACCTCACCTTCCACCTCTGTCTGTTTCGCTATTTCTTTACTCTGCAGAGGTTAGAGTGTAGAAAATTGCATGAAATTGTCTGCACATGTGGAAATAAGATGTTGCAGTAGTTGCACTTTTAAACATAAGACTTTCCAGGTACAACCCTTAAGGCAGCTGACGCAGAGCAGCTGCATCCCTCGTGCTCAGTGACGTGCCACTGACCCACTGCTCATCCACAGCTTACCTTGAAGCTGACGTACTGCAGATGGTCAGCATGCCTCTTGATAATCTGCTGAATGAGATCCGGATGTGTAGACTTTAAGTAAGAAGTGGCTGGCTGGCTAAGTTCAAATTCAAATCTCCTCCAGAGATCTGGGATGTGAAAAACTTCATTCCACCTTCGACAAACAGAAGACGCCCTGGCTCGATCCACTAAAGTCAGGAACTGAAAAACACGCAGAATTACGTGGTGTGGAAGGCTGCCCCAGTCCATCGAGGTGCACAGGTCAGATTCCCCAAACCCTGAGCCATATAAACTCGTTTTCTGTTTTTTGGTTGTCTGTGATGCTCCAGGAGTTTCAGTTCCAGCCACCACCTTCTGCCCAGCTCTCTTCATTGTGAAAGTTTCAGTACGTAACAATCCGACGTATTCAAACTGCACAGGCTCCTGAAACGTCTCACTCACAACAGGTCTCTAGAAAAACACAGAAGATTAGGAGAGGAAGGGAGAAAGGGCAGTGGAAACACAGTAAGAGATAACAAGTTAATAAAATTTAAGTACAGCATATTATTTTGAAAATAAGCATATCTATATGTCAATATCCAGCACACAGATGTTGGCAAGGACCTTTTCTCTCAAGTACCTTTTATTTTGTACAACTTGGATAGAATCTAGAGAACTTGGACTTGTTAATTTACCAAGTGTAGTTTCATGTAGTAGTATTTCATGGTACATAGAGCATTTTGTAGGGAACAAGAAGTATTTAACAGCAATTTAATTCAGAAGTAGAAAATGAATTGTTTAAATTTAAACTCAGTTGACAAACTATGGAATCTACTCATGATCTCTAAAAAAGGTTTATCAAATAAAAAACTTGATTCATAAACTCCTTTTTCAAACACAGATAAACCTGGAACAGACATGTTCAGAAAATTCAGACTGAAAAGTTTTACCCACCTTCCCCAGCTTTTTTTTCCAAATGCCACGCAGAGGAAAGTGTTTGTACAACTAACAGTAAAAAACTTCAGAGGCCACCTATCAAAGCAGGGCAAAGTAAGGTTCACAGGCTGTTTTTCAGCAGGAAAAGGACAGTGACCTTGGAAATCAGCAAACTGCACAGATCTACTTCAGCAAGGGATGTTTGCCTCATAAGCCAGAGCTCAGGAGAGCAGCATAAGAAAAAGGCTCTGCTTTCACAGGCTGAAGCAGTGCAACCTAACCAAGGCCACTCTAGAGTGAATTCTGTTCTTCAATTTTCAATAACTGTCTTTGCCATTTCATTTTAATACAGGTAGAGGCCCCTTCTCAAATGTCCCACTAACCAGATGTTCATCCAGACTGTCTCTCTTCCCCACCTCTGAGGAGTATTTTCAAAGCAACCATGCATTTTCCAAGGAAGAACAGAGCAAATTATCTATTTTTACTGAACAAACTTCCATGGCAACCCCTACAGCTTGCTTTTTCTGGACTGAAAATTTTCCATAGTATCTTCATTATGGGGGAAAGGAAGAAAACAACCCCACGCAAATCCCTGTATTGCAAAAACAGCTGCCAAAATACATAGTATCCTATCAAAAATTTACCTGGCATTTTCCCCAACCTATAAAACCTGACCTGTTTGGCTCATGAGTGTCTGACAAACTCCATTTTTATGAAAAGAAAGCATGTGCATTCTCTGAGAAGCTGGAAAAACAATTTAGCCAATTTATTAAGGGCTGTTCATATGACCAGCTTCACTACTGCTTGACAAATTATCTTGATCACCAAGGAATTCATTTTAGCAGTTGTTATACATATTCACCCAGTCTATTTAAATTTCCATTAGTGACTGGAATCAGCAATATATGCAGAAGAATGAGCCAGCAACACTCCTTAAATTATATTAAATAATAGTTTTTCTTCCCTGAGTAGACACATGGTTTACATTAACAGTGTTACTGATGTAATGAAGATACAGGCTCAGCATGAATAAACATTTTGCTATTAGACCATCAAGTCATCATCCACACAACCATGTTTTATAACTTCAGACTACTCTAAGTCATACAACAAATGGACATGCCAAACCATTAAGTGTGGATGTAGTAATTAACCATTACAAAACTCTCCTTTACAGCTGCTCATAGCCTTGCTAAATTTAGCAAAGGCTAAATAACTTTTGAGTCAAATATACCTGTTGCTTGTTTTTGCTCCTCCCTACTTGAGAAGAATTACAGAGTTGGCTGTTTCCTAAAACAAAAGTCCAGTACATAAAAATAAAATTGAACAAACGCTGTTATTTGAGAAGCTTCTCCTCGCTATTGCTATTCTCATGCAGATCTGCAACATCCTGGTTTAGAGATAGGTTTCTGATAAAAACAGAAATTTCTGTCTTATTTGAAACTTACTTGAACTTCATGGGTGCTGATTTGGCTCCCACAAAGCTCTGACGTCTGAGAATGACCAGAAAGGGCATTTCCCTAAACCAGATCAAGCTCCAGACCAGCAGCAGCACTCCAGATGTTGGAAAAGACACAGCAAGGTATTGCTGGTGCACACAGCATCCATGCTCTGCCTGCTGGATTATGGCCAGAGCTTGTTCTTGTTGCTACAGCTTTAGAAACTGCTGTCTCCAGAATATCTACGTTTAGTATTCTACATTACAGCTCTTTATACCCAGCTACATGAATTCCTGTTATTCAGTGTGGGATGCAAAGCCAGAAAAGGGTTCCACTGGTTATGCACCGTAACATTTTTAACAAACACGACGTCCAAATGTTTACTGCAAAAATAAGAATCCTTATTTCATTCTGAATACTTTATGAACAGTATGTATTTTCAAGCACAATTGAAGTTGGCTAAATTACAGTCCCATGTGATAGAACCCAGGTAGCATTCAAATGAGAGGTTTACACATATACACACACACAGCCCTACCTCTAAAGAATGTGGAGGTTCCTGTCAAGTTACCAGCACCTTTCTGGTATCTGAACATCCATCCCACTGTTGACTCATCCTGTATGTGTGCATGGATTCCTTAACCAGAAGGCAGGGATGGGTCCCAGAAGATGAACCAACCTGTGAAGCCACCAACCAAAGAAAAACTGTTCTGCAGTGTCTGGGAACCCCATAGAAAGGACTAAAATCAATTCTGGAACAAAGACTGAGATGAATAATACCCACTGCTCTGCAGGGCAGATGTGGAAGCAGAGCAACAGAATGCAACAAGCAAATTCCTTTTCGCAAACATTATCTGAAAAATACCATTTAACTAAGGAGACTGTGTAACTGTTGGCAAAAAAACAGCTTTTGCATTATCTACAGTTTTAGTCACATAAGAACTCTTTTGCCACACAGATACACCTCTGAATTCTTGAGTTTTACATGAAGAAGACTATAAACCTTGGTAAGAAATGCTTATTTTTTTCAGTCTACTCTGAAACCACATGAATTAAAAGCTATACTTAAAGACAGGATCTCTAATACTTTGACATTTGAAGACTTTTGGCTTTGAACTTTACTCACTTTTATTCCAAAAGTATGCTTACTGCACCATGATAATCTTGACAGTAAACAATTTTGGCTAATTAAACTGTATCTGGAAGAAAGATACAAATAATATACAAATATCCTCCCACATACTAATGAAAAGACTATCCTCTTAGTATGACAGAGTATCTTGGTGCACTACAAGAAAACAGACCCAAACCCCCCATATCCAGTTGCCTATTTTATATTACCTGAAGATGCTTTAATGGAAAGCTACAAGAACAGCAACACCCACCTCACTAAATCATGACAGATTTTAGAAACAGAAGATGTTTACCAGGTGTTGTGTTCAACTAGTAATAACATCTTTAGAAAACTTCCAATGTTGAACTTCTCTATTTTTCTTTAAAAATGGGACAAGACTTTAGATTCTCCAGGTTGTATCATCATCTTCTGAAAAACTACCCAGTTAATATCAGCCTTATAGATGCCATGATTAACAAAGGTGTAGTATACATTATTTATGAATACATGAGAAGTAGCCCCCATCTTCCACACAAAACCAAATTCAAGTACTGCAATCTGTGCAAGTAATGCTGCTGCTCAGCTCACACACCAGAAAAATTAGAGCTGAGTAGTCATGCTTGCCTATAAAGAGAAAGCTGATATTTATTAGTAACTCTGTGGGTGGCACCTGATGAAATCTGTCATTTATAGTGGCCTTGTATTGCACAGTCTGCAAGTATCACATGTTGTCCCTCCTGTGAAGTGAGCAGAGTCTGTACAGCATAGAATTCATTTTCATAAGTACTGTCAGTGTCTAACAAATAAAAGGTCTATAATGCCACATATAAACAGCATGCTTAAATAACATTATAACTGGGAGCACAAAACACTGAGATGCAATTTAAAGATTCAACAGAGAAGTGCATTAAGTTTATAAACCACATTATTTTAAAACAACTTTCTTACCTAAAGAATGCTTCCAGGTTACAACAGGCAATAAATGAATGAACTGAGGCAGCTGCAGCCATGGGGCACTCACATGCATCTGTCTGCTTTCCCCTCCTGTCCAGATAAAATTCCACAAAATCCTGTGTTAGTTTCGGGAAAAAAAAAAATCTTCATATTACCTCCAATGCAAAAATGATGGGCAAATACATTGACATCAATTTAAAAATTTTCTTGCTTTTGTAAAGGAGCTTGAGAGGATCATCTTAACAAAAGGTAGCTTATCCTACAATGCAAATGCTGTCATTAAGAGAAACACAAGGCCAGATTAAGTACAATAGTGATGGGAAACAAATGTTGCAACTCCATTTATACCTTTTTTGGTCAACAGTACAATGTAAACAACAAGTTATCCAGTATTTGCATTATCATTACCACTACTATCAAATTGGTAAACAACACTCCAGCTACTGGAGTAATCTAAGAGTCATGAAAAACAGGGAAAAAAACCCACCCGAATGTTTTTCCTGCCTTCTTCCCTTCTGTGGCAAGGCTGCCTAATGGCACGGGCTGCTGTGTGAGGAGCACACAGAGGGCACAGGGCTCAGCTGCCCGGCACAGCCCCCACCAGCACCTGCCCGGCTGCAGTCACAGGGCAGGAGCTGCTCCGTGACAACAACAGCGCGCCCAGCCCGCAGCCACCTCCCTGTTTACGAGCTCCCAGAATCCAGGTGACAGCCTGGGCCACATGGGAAGGGCATCACAAGGCACTGCATCAAGGGGTTCACATTACAAGTCCCTGGCCTCCCTCCACACCGTTTTCTTTTAATATGACATTATACAGGTAAGTCTGTGTTTCAGAGTCTACCATCATTTGTAGTCATTCAAAGCTTTACCTCCAGGAATATCACGAAAAAAATTATCTTATAAGAACACAACAAGACCCTGAAATCTTCGTTGTGATAAATTTCACACTGCTTTTACATAGCCCACTATGTTCTGAACTCAGGATTTCAGTAGTCTTTCCAACACTCCTCATGTGGCCACAGACAGAAGTAATTAGTAACAGTAAACTGACATCCGAAAATGAGAGAAAGAACAGTAATATTCTTTTCTAGTAATAACTGTACCAAATATAGGTCAATAAAGTAGGCAGTCAATAAAGACTACAATGCTCAGCAAGCTTCTGAATTTCACAGAGATGGGGCTGGTTACCTGTAACAGCCAAATAACCAAGAGTACCCCTGACGAAGAGAGATTCTCTTGAGCAGACCTGTCCCAAAACCCCTCAGCAGAGAAGGAAGTTCATACTTTTACACTGCATATAAGAACTAGCAAAATTTTAGATAACAAATAATAATAAAAAAAAGTTACTGAAAGTGACTGTTAGCAAGAAAAATATAATCAGGTGTACATCTAATGTACATCTGAGTGTCTAAGGCCAAAAGAGCCATCCAAACCAATGTAAATCATGTTACCTTATGTAAGCAGAAATGTATATAATAAAATGTTATAGTTATCAGAAATGCAATCAAACTTGTTATGCAAACAACAGTAAATTGTTATCTAATGTAGTTACCCAAATGATTATCAAAGATAAACCACAGCAATGCAGTCATTGAAATGAAATACTTTGATAACTGCTGAGGTTCACAGAATCTATTCATATCCTCATTTGTATAAAGCAAAGTATCAAAAATTGATGCACGCCCCCCATACAGCTCTAACTCTGATGGAGTATTTTGACAGCTGCACATTATCTTACTCAAACTACCTCAAATCCACTGAAGTCAACAGGATTCAGAAAAAATCAAGTTCATTAACTGTTTCTGCAACTTATCCTGCAACAGAGCTGTAAATTTCTGCTAAAATTAAGACATTAAAATCTCTACTGTGGCATGGGGGCTTGGTGGGGGATTTGAAAAGTGTCAGCAGTGGCTCTGTTGAACAAGCCTTCAGTAGCTGTTCACTATTTCCCAGGCTACAAGTCAGTTCAAAAAAAGGTTTTATTACTGGAACCAAACATATCACAGATTCAAGCCACAAAGAAGTAACTGCCTCCTCTGATTTCTAGATTTCCCTTCCAGTTCTCAAAACAGGACTCAACCATAAAATCAGATTTCTTGTAGAAACAGTGGCAACCAAACACAAATGCATCAAACTTGAGTTCCTGAGAAATAAAAACCCTTCCAAATAACCAAGCTTGGAAACATTCTGGGATAAAGTAGGCATCTTGATAATTAAGCTTTAACTTTCTAACGCCTGGAAATTAATGTTTGCAGACCTGCCTTACATGGCTGAAATACCAGTCCCATAAATCAGAGTGACTTAAAAGAAATCACAGTTCAGTGACAGCACACGAGGCAAACCCCTCACCACGTTAAGGAACTCGAATTCAGTCTGTCTGGGGAGCAAGAGCAGCACAAGGCAGGCAGCCCTGGCAAACTGCTGCCACCACAAATTCAACCACTGAGCACGGTGCAAAACATAGGTAAAACACACATTTTAAGCCTAAGTCTCAGAAGATCTAGTCCTTCAGGATGATGAGCTCAGAGATTAAGGTTTTTCTTCATCTAGGGCATTTTAGTGTCTTTATGCATGGCATTTTTGCTTCTGAAGAGGATTTTTTTTAATCAGTCCTTATTTTTCTCAAAACTGAGCCTCTGACTCAAGGGATTTACCACATTTTTAGTACGTTTATGACAAACGCTCAGAGTTCTAAAAATAACCACACTCAGCTGAACATCTTAATGCTTGCATTAACTGAAAAAATACAAATGCATTGCCACTTTTTTCGTGGTGAAATTTAGATACTGGACTTCTAGTGATGCACTGTTTTTAGGAGGAAGCCAACCCCCTGTGCCCAACGCCCAAGACCACTTGTTTTACTCAATGACACATCTGAAGCTGCACAGGTCTTTAGAAAAGCTCTCCTGGGGACTCACCTACACGCCTACGGCAGGAATGAAAAATAATTGTTACTTCCACAGGTTTTCCCGAAACCTTCCTGCCCGACATAAACAGGCCATTTAAGCTCCTTACATGGGAAAATCAGCTCCCAGGTACCGCGTTCCCGCAGCTCCGTGAGAGCTCCCGGGACGGCACAAACCCAGGGGACCGCACAGAGCCCCTCGCGAGGTTTGGCGCTTGGGGACAATGGAAATCTCCAGGTGCGCAGTGCGTCTGCCTGCCCCTCTGTCTGTCCCTCCGTCCGTCTGCCTGTCCGTCCGTCCGTC
>VYXD01005237.1:4343675-4461160 GCA_013397195.1 Hylia prasina
CCCCGCCGCGCCCCTCACTAGGCCTCCATCTCAGAATCACACCGTCGCTTAGGTTGGAAAGGACCTCTGCGTGTCCAGCCTCCTCTGCCTAAACACCAACTTGTCAAACAGACCGTGGCAGTGATAGGGATGTGTGCTCATGTCTTTCCAAGCAATTCCATGGGTAAGGGTATGAGTGTTAACGGCTTCCAAATAGGTCTTAATGTTTCTACCCAGTTCAAGCCTCATGTTTGTTACAGAATCCAGACAGTCTGACTCCTGAAACACACAAGTGGATCCACACAAGCCTGAGTTTCTGAATTTCGGGGTAAAATTCAAGGGGGGGGATATATGGTAGGCATTTTGGGACGGTTGTCAGCTGATGGGGAAAGGAATAGGGCAACATGCAGCTGGGAGTTTAAAAGGAGGCTGCACCCTCCAAAACCCTGAGAGAGGAAAGACCCAGTGGACTCTCCCCATTTTTTGGAATAAAATTGCAGGGATCTTCTCTCTCCTTTATGGGCTTTTCCTAGCGTGATTTTACATACAGCACTGTCACGACAGCTTTTCCTTGAACACCTCCAGGGATGGTGACTCCACTGCCTCCCTGGGCAGCCCATTCCAATGTCTGATGACATTTGCTGGGAAGAAATTCTTCCTTATGCCCAACCTAAACCTCCTCATGTCCAGCTTCAGACCATGTCCTCTTGTCCTATTATTGGTTGCCTGGTCCCTGACTCCCACCTGGCTGCCCCCTCCTGTCAGGGACTTTTAGAGAGCAAGAAGGTCCCTCTTGAGTCCCCTTGTCCCCAGGCTGAGTCTCCCTCAGCTGCTGCTCACTAGACTTGTGCTCCAGACCCTGCTCCAGCTCCATTGCCATTCTCTGGACCTGCTCCAGTCCTCCAGTGTCTGTGTGTGAAGTGATGGCATCAGAACTGGACACAGCACTGGAGCTGTGGCCTCACCAGAGCCAAGTACAGTGGGCAATCCCTTCTCTGGTCTCAGTGGCCACGCTGCTGCTGATACAGGCCAGGTCCCATTGTCCTTGGCCACCTGGGCACACACTGGCTCACACTCATTTCCTGCCACATGTATTTTCCATCATTTCCTGTTATGAATGCCTGTAAACCCTCATCATCCTTGAGCTGGGGCAGCCCTGGCCTTGGAAACTGCCCCACAAGCCTCTTCCAGGGGCTGCTCCCTCCAGGCAGAGCCATCCCTGCCCTTCCCATGGGAGTTAGGCATGGAATCATAGACTCAAAGAAGGATGGAGTACAAGCAGCCATTACTGATTTCTAGCAATCTTTTGGCCAAAAAGGGCCCCATTCTGAACAGCAATGCTTTCCCTGCTTGCTGTGTGTGTCCTCTCTGGGGCCTCTCCAAAGCACCCCACTGAGAGAAGGCTGAGCGTTGCATCACATCCAAACGGTGGATGCCCAAACTATGCCATTTAATTTGTTATCTAAAGCAGAATTTTTAAAAACTTTGCAGATTTAATCTATGCAGACACAGTGCATAACAGTTTACCACTAATCAGTGCTGTTTTTTTATTGTAGTTATATCTAGCTGTATCTGAACAATGAAGCTTTTATTACCAACTGCAAAACAGTTGCAGCCACGGAGTTCCTGGCTCTTGCATATGGTAATTATTTACCAATAATAAGCCTTGATAAAATTTTTTTTATGAAGAGGTAATGCTAAACATGTGCAGCATTTCCATGGTAGATTATATCTGCCCTACATAAAACCAAAGCTGGCAAAAGTTAACTATTTGTGTGACGTCAAAATACAGTTTATTCACGCACATCTAAAAGCCTAGAAAATTAGGATGTTGAAAGGCTAGTGAAACAAACTGAAAGGAATATTTGCCATACAGTCACTGTGACATCTTCAGTTTCCTCAGAGAGACAAAATGCACCACACTCTTAAAATCAATATGGTTTAGAAAATCTACTAAAAGTACTCTTACCTATATGGTTCTTGACTGCTTTATTCTGTTTACAGGAAGTAGGAGATCAGGTTCCAGGTAAAATTTTTGTCCCTAGTAGATGGTTTAAAACTGATTTTTTCAGTAAATACTGCTATGGTGAAAACCATCTTCAGCTCCGTAGTTACTCTCTGTAGACAGTAGTAGAGGATAGATTGTAAACAGAGATTAGTGCAGATTTGCAGCTACTATCTAAATCCACCAGTCATGGGTTTCTCTGGTGCCTTGCCAATAACCTTTGGGCTGCTGTGCAGGAACAGGTTCAAATGTACGTTAGAAAGATTCATATAGGCTAATCTCTGAGACTTTCTGTTTAGAAGTAGTTCCTGTTTTGATCTGGTCTAGCAGAAACACATTTTATGCCTAACTTAAAATGGACAAGTATGAAATAGTATAGAAGAATTCTATGCATTTTATAGCTGTAGTCATTATTGCTCAGATGCTTACAGGTATATATGAATTTTTTAAAAAATCAGCTGTGGATTTGACAGTACTGGAAAGAAATAAGCACGAACTCCTGGTTCACCCAGGAGATTCTGTCTCCCACTCATACCGCAGGGGCCTGGCACAGGGCTTCTGCTGGTGTCTCCAAATCCTTCATCTCATGCACAAGATGCAAAGATAAAGGGAAACTGCATCACTGGATCATAGAACCACAGAATGGTTTGGGTTGGAAAGGACCTTAAAGGTCAGGTTGCTCTGTCCCCTTGCCGTGGGCAGGGACACCTTCCCCTGACCAGGTTGCTCAGAGCCCTGTGCAACTGATTCAGGCAGGTGTGCTGGATACAGGCCCTGCTTATCTAAGCCCTTCCTGCCCACGTCGTCCAACCACTCAAAAGTTGAGCTTGGCCTTCCTCCTGTGGTCATCTCTCCTCAAACCAGATTTACAGAAAGGTACAGTCTACTCACTTCTCATGTTTATGGTGATTACAGGAATGTTTTGTGTAGTAATTCACACAGGTTTCATAATACATGCTCTTTCTGTACTTTGATCAAGAATGATATTCAAATTTTTTATCACTGGGCTTTGAAGTAGTAATCAAGAAAAACAGTTTGACTAAAGCCATGAGTTAATTAGTATAAGAAAGCATTCAGGAAATCAGAATTTCCCTGAGACCAAAGAATGAACATGTGTCAATTCAGAATCAGTATGCCATGAACTTGAAAGTTTTACAAGGACTGTGTGAAAAGTCTATAAATTATTGGCCATTTCTTAACTAGTTTTTAACAGACAGACTGCAAAAGTGAGAGGAGAAAGTACAGAAAAAAAAGAAAATATGGATGTTTATTGTAAGATCAGGTAGGAAGCCATACAGTACATTGTGCTGTACAAAGCCAGTCCATACAGAGAGTTCTCAAAAAGAATTCACCACAGCTTTTTTGACACCCTTACGTTGGCATAGCTGAACATCACAGGACTGAAAAATTTTAATGCAAGTTCTGCTTCATTTTCATTGTGATCATGATTCTGACAAATCCACATAACCAAAGGACTCAACTCTTGGCTGAGTGCTGTCTTCAACTCTTGGAAGATCACAGAGGAGGCCATGGTGGTGGGCTTTGGCTGGAATTTCACACAGACCCCAGCATTTCCATGCTGAAGGGTATTCAGGGTCTGTCAGCTTCTCTCTGAAAGCAGTTATATTTGCATCAGGGTGCTAAGCCAAATAACTCCTATATTGTAGCCATTCCTTTTAAAAGTTTAATTATAATTCTTTATTTAAACCCCAACTTAAACTTTGTGTTCAAACTCTGCAGCTTTAACAATTTAAACCTAACACTGCAGACTGGAGCAGTGAATGAAACTCATGCCCAGAAAGTGGGTTAGTATGTCGTGTTTGCTGGAGGCTTGTGAGCTGCTCTGCCAGACACCAGCTGCTGCACAGGCAGGCAGCAAGGAACAGCTTGTCTTGGGAATAGAAATCACCCAGGTTATTTTGTAAAAGTTGCTAGTGTGCACACTGAACATGAGATACAATTAGGAAAACAATGGCTTATCTATATTCCTCTTTGCAAAAGCCTTCATTTATAATTGTGAGGTAAAACATGGGTTTATGTGAGCAAATCTTTATGAGATGTGCTTTTAGAAGTGCAACAGCACTCTAATATTGTCTCTCCAGAAATAAGCATGAATCACTGAAGGGAGTAACAACAAGTGTGTTGTAATCCAATCCCATTGTTTAATTCTGTGATTCTGTAAGATGTTATATTACACTTGCTACATATCTATATATGCTAGACATGTTTTACACAAAATTGTTAATAGGTACAGTTAACAGTGCCCATCAAACTGCAAAACAAGATAAGAAAATTCTTGATAGAGGTGCTGTTTGTCCTTTCTGTGGAAAGAACCACCACAAAGGCGTATTAATAAGTTACAATTTGTCTGAAAATAAACTGTGTGCAGAAACTGCTGTATTCCTGTTGTTTACTGTAGGCATGGTGTTCAAACCCCATTGGACCAATGTGTTTTATTCTCTAATTTAAATAAATAAATAAATAAATAAATAAATAAATACTAGCTTGTCAGTCATTAATTTTTTGAGGAAGGTTCCAGTATGACAAGGTCGGGCTTGGAGCCAGGGGTCTGGTAGCCAGCTGGGCAGGGGTCACCACCCAGCTCGGCAAGGCAGGGCCACAGGTGCCAGCCAGGTTCAGCCACATCATGGAGCAGGTCCTGGGGGTGAGGCAGGCCCGTGGTCGGGTCAGCTCAGGATTCCTGGCCAGGCTCAGGGGTGGCACTGGCTCCAGCACGAGCCCCAGCTCTGCTCAGGGAGGGATTGACAGGCCAGGGCTGAGCTTAAATGGGCACTTGGGGCCCTGGGGCAAGGCTGGGGGTGAGGCCTGGGCTCTTAGTGCCTATTAGGTTATTAATGTATTAGTGCTGTGACACTTTCGATGGGTAACTGACCACTAATCTGTAAAGCAGAGGTTATTTGATCCTCTGACTCAATATTACCTAAGCAGGGTTAAAAATAACCTGCCAGCTAATTCAGCTTCTGTTTATTGGTGTTGGTATAGAGGTCACAGTGTGTCTGACCTGAGCAATGAAATCCTCTGAAATGGCCATATCCACTGAGGTTCCGATAAATGTGTTTGAGATGAGCACACAACAATTTGTCTTTAAAATGCCATCTTTAATACTTTTGATTCTGATTACCCTCTTTAACAAATAGATGCCCTTCACAGTGAGAAAACACAGGCTTTAGAGAACTAAGACTGTCCTTAGCAAGAAGCTGAAGATTTGATTCGAACAGAAAAATAGCTGATAAAAGAAATACCTGATTAGTCAGCACCTGAGGTAGCAGCAAACATTTTGAGCTTTAATACCAGAAAAAGCTTTGTAGTTTTACGGCTGAGTTGTAGCTGTGAAGCATCCAGAACCCTCTTTGGAAGATCTCAGAGCAAGTAAGAAAGGTTTGGGTACGGATGGTGTAGACATACAAGACCATGCATCAGATCAGAAGAAGGGATTCAACAACTGTGCAAGTTACCCTTCAATCCTGTGTTGCAATCATTCATGCTCTCTTTATGTCTTTATCTTCTTTTTCTGCCATTGCCAAGTGCTGGGGTTTTTTCACAGATTTGACAAAATCTGTTCACCCAGTTGGCAGGAGGAGGAAGTGGGTTTGTTGCAGTTTCTCTGCCAGGAAGGGAAATTCTAACAACAATAAAGGTTACAGAAGGGTTATCAACCATTTTTCTCCACCTTATTTGGATTTTATCTGTGGGGCCTAGGATTCATACATAGATAAAATAATATCTAATATTTAGCAACCTCATCTTGATTTTTAATTCATTTTTCTGACAGTCTTCTTCACAGAGATATTCCTATTCATTCTTTCCTGTACTGTGCCCAGATAACTTTTTTAAAATTTCTTTTTAATGTTAGACCAAGGGCTGGCGAACAAAAAAATGCAAAAGTGACAGATTCTCTGATGTTTGCATTGCTTTGTTTCTCTCTTAAGTGTCTGTTTTGTTAAACACATATTTTGTGTGTACTTTCAGGTATTGCTATAACATCACTTGGTCACAAGAGGGAACTCGCATATCAGTCCCTGGGATTTATTTTTGTATTAGAACTTGGAGGACTCTGCAGACTAATAAAAGAGATACTAGGATATGCGTGTGTGCCAGGGGTGTAAACGTGTGTATATAAATCTATATTTATGTATATATTCATGTCTTTTAGTTGCCAAAGAAGGGAAACCACTCATAGAAATGAGGAACAATAACCCTGGCAGGCATGGCAGTAGAAAGGAACCTCAGAATGGCCCACAGATAGCTTTTTTATGCTCATGGGTATATATAAACACTCATAGATACATGCTCAAAAGTTGTGGCTTGTCTCTGTTCCCACTCCACAGTTCTGTAAATCTCAAAACCAGTGCTAATAGTATCAGGATGGAGCAGAAGGGGCTTGGAACAAGGTGAGATCTAGAACAGGGATTATTCTCACCAAAACGTTTGAGCAGCCCTTTATTTGAACTGTCTGCCTTCCACCTCTTCAGAGAGTCATTTGCTGGCCAAAACTTGACAGTACTTGGGATCTGTTCCAGAATTTGTGGTATTTAATGTACATGAGTGTAATTTGATTGTCAAATGCTTTTGCAAAAGGAGAAGACTCAAATACTAATTGATTTCCAGTTTCTGCTAGATGCCAGTGGCAACACCATGGATTGTTATCCAGCCTGCCCAAGGTTCATATTTCTAAAATAAAGTTATAAATTCAGAGCTTTCTAACCTGATAACTAATGTCCTCAGAACCTGGTGCCCACACCTTCCTGCACTGAGGTTCCCAATCAAGCAATTGCCTAGTAATCCTGCTATTGTATTTGCAGGTTCCTCAAAAAAAGCACATGTTAAATCTCCCTAATAAACTGAGCCCAGTGTGGGAACTTTTCTTTGAACCTTGCTGCTTTTTCTGTCCACCTCCTGGAGAAGACAGCCCATGCACAGCTTGCAGTTGAGGATCTGGGTTTGCTGATATTTGAGCTGTAGATGCTCAGGGTGGTTGGTTTCCTAGGAGCAGGAGTCAGCTGTGAACATGGACTACCTTGGCTCACCCCTGGGGTGTGTCTAGTCCCTCACATATATTTGTTAAGCATTGCTGTCAAATTGTAGTGGCCCTTTGGTTTATCACATGGCAGTGAGGTGCTGCAGTCCCACTGCAGCAGGGGATACATCATCAGCTGACACTTGCAGCACTCAGTCCTGCTTCGTTTCTCTTTCAGCTGCATCATGTCCTTTTTGCACATTTTCCATTTTGCCCTGTGACTGTGTGAGTTCCTTAGCTCCCTTCAGTGTTATTTCTGTACAAGTGCTACCCTCCAACTACAGCCTTGGGGAGAACATCCCCACTGTGGCTGGAGACACTGCTGCAGATGCAGGGGATGTTGGGTTGCACGTCACTGATGTGTTGCAATGGATTTGGGGCCCTTTGAGAAAAGAGGTATCCTGCACCAAAGGGTGATTCCTAGAAGAACTACCACATATTTTGGGATTTGGGAGGAGATGTTTGGATTCAAGAAGCCAGAGTTGATTCTGTTAAACTGATTCTTGTTTATTCAGTGAAAGCCACTAAAGATAGAAGTCAGCTTTCCTAACCTGAACTTGCTTACTGAACTATGAATCATAGTTGATATCTGTCAGTTTTGATAGATGATACTGCTCCTGGTCCTGAAACTTCTAAGAGAAGATGATACATAAGCAATCATTATCTATAATCTCTAGATCTGATTTATTAAATAGTCTAATTATTTATTTAAGGGCACCACACCTGCATATCATTATCCTGTTAGTTTAACTTCATGGGATAACAAAGTTTGCACAATCTAATTATCTAATTTTCAAAATCTTGAACGACTGGGATTAGTCCAGCCCTCGTGGGGTTGGCAGCAGGGCATTCCTGCACCTCTAGCTTCTGCTTCATCCACACTGCTCCACTTCCCTCAGGGTTTCCCTTCATTCAAGGGGAATTCTCAGAGCCTGGGAATCTCTGGATCACTATAATCAGTGTGTTCCAGTGCCCAAGCTTTTTCTACCTACTGGACCACTGTAGGAGGTAATCAGCAAGGAAAGAAGTTTCCAGCAGTTATTGGGATACTCTGGCCTTCCAGTCTGTCCCAGGGTTTGGCACAGCTAAGCAAGAGCAGCAACATTCCAACAGCAGCATGGAATGGCAGCTCGCACTTAACCCAAGAAGTCTGTTTGATTCATCCCTGGAGGGATTCATGGCCAGCTTGGACAGGGGCCTGAGCAACCTGGACTGATGGAAGGTGTTCCAGCCCATGGCAGGGGCTTGGAACAAGGTGAGATCTAGGTCCCTACCAACCCAAACAGTTTTATGATTCTCTGATTCTTGCCACTCCTTTTTTTTCGTCATCTCTATGCTCTGTGTTAATGAGGACATTATATTGAAATATGCAGAATATGTGCTGTGCTCAGACCTCTTCTTAATTCCACAAAGATGCGTAAGAGGATTATTGGAATGGTGAAATCTGAATTAAATTATCCTTCACTTGGACGTCTTGCCCTCAGTATCACAGAGGAGCAGGGAGACTGTACTTTAAAAACTCATAAATTTCTCTTCCCAGTTCCTCAAAACTGTTTTACCAGTTTTGCTGCCTCACTCAGCCATCGGTGAAAGGTTCATTGCGCCCTAAATATCTGTTCTCTTAAACCCCTGTGAGATGTGCTACAGCAAATGGTCTGTAGGGTACTTGCTTCTGAGTAAGTGACAACAATGAAATGCATGTTTGCACTTCTCCTTGAATGCCACAGCCTCTATTTCTAAGTGCCCTATATTGCTGAAAGTCCCTCGTGGTCAGTAGGGATCTTCGGTCTTGATTTCCTTTCTATTCCATTTTACTTAATTGCATGATGTCAGGCATATGGAAGTATGGTAAAATGAGAGTGAGAAACTTTGTGCCACCGTGGAGCAATCTTATATCTCAATGACTGATTTATATCCTGCCTGAAGTCGATGTCAGACAGAATATGTCTCTTCTCTCCCACAGGCTGCTTGCAAAGTCAGAAGTAGGCTGATCACTATCTTCATCTCTTAAGTCATGATTTCCCTCTTCTTTTGCTCTTTTACAATTCCAGTTTGTGGGGAGTCAGGGGGAACTCCCCTCACTCCTGGGCTTTTTGTTGACTTATTGGGAAATACTTATTTAGTCTGAAATTTATCAAATTAAAAATTAGCAATATGAACACAATGAAAAAAAATCAAGGGCATCTGCTTTCTTGTGAAGTCTATTGGTGATGCTCTTTCTAACATGAGTAAAAAGAAATATCACTGGTATTATACACAGAAAATTATCTTTAAGGTAGTTTCTTACTTAATGATTTTTTTTAGATTATAACCTGATATAAGCTTAGGATTGTATCATGTGTTACTTCACTACTAGATTTAAGATATCAGAAGCATATTAGACCCATTGCTCATTCATGATAAGCATCTTTTATTTTTTGTATGTAATTAAAAAAAAAAATTGCATTCATGACATTGTGTTACTGAAGCTTTTTGCCTGTTCTTTCCAGCTCTTTCCCTCCTTTGTTACCTGAGCTATAACTGACTCTGTATTGCAGTAGGAAGAAGACAGCATTTATCTTGTATCTCATAATAGTGGTGTAAAAAGTCAGGAGTATTTACAGAAGTTCATGGAAGATGACAAAACATTTTTTCTTTGAACACATGCAACTTGTGTTATGGAATGTGTCCGTGAAGATTATGCAATTTATAGAACACCGTGGTTGCTTCCATGACATATGCACCTAGAGGTCCTGAAGAATCTTTTGTTCTCACTTTTGGAGATTTTTCAATTGATTGAATCAAAAGTGGGAGACCAATAGAGAAGATGGGAAGGGAGCTGCTGTTATCTACGGTGAGGTGGAGGCTTATCTGGGGCTGGGAACTGTAGTTCCTTTGGCTTTAGTCTTCCCAGTAGCACCACCTGATATTGTTAATATGATATAACTTTTGTGATATTATTGAATCTTGGAAATGTTAAACCCTAGTGTGTGTTGGGCTTTACAAGCAAACACTATCAGTCTTCAGAAAACTGTAAAATGCAGAGAAATGAGTTGTCTATCTTAACAAACCTTACTTTACCTTACTTTTCTGTAAAACTAGAAGAGTGAGGCTTGTCCACATGCCTCAGGAGGGTGTTGTGAGGATAACCCAGATAAGATCAGCTTCTTCTACAAGTGTGCAAAGCTGCTTTTATATACCAAGTGTGATGTATGGCTGGGAAGCATTTGAACAGCAGCCTGTGCTTGGCCTTCCCATAGCACAGCATATACCAGACTTGTTCTTACAGGGATGCAAGAGATTAAGGAAAGAACAACAACGTGCCAGATGCGCTGGGGCAGTTCTAATGCCTCCAGAAATATCTTCAAAAAGCAATTTTCATATATTTGTCATTGGAGACATTCTTATTAGACCATTGGTAGTGCTTAGGGCTTGCGCTTGTCCTGCAGCAGGTCATGGAGTTAGGTAAAATCAGGGATAACAGAGTGGAGCACGAGAGCTTTGGCTCTGCTGCTGTATTCTGCCCTGGTAAGTGTCCTGGCAGAGACTCCAGTGCATAAGGCTGTCCTACCCATGTTTCTGAAAACAACACTACAAGTTTTGCCATATCCATGCTGCTATGTGGATGCCTGAACTAAGAAAATTCTACTGTGGAGCTGCAGATTTTGTGAATGGGTTTCTGGCTGACTGTTGACAGCAACAAACTCCTTCAAAGAATGAGTTGTGTGCTGGCTGCTGTAGCAGGATTGGGCAAATTCCTCTTTGCTGAAGAGCAGAGTAGCTTCTCAAGTGCCTTTGGGTCACTCACAGCATACAATTTTGTATTACTTCATGCTAATGAGGAAAACACTACAGCTGTGGTGGTACTTGATATGGAACTGCATATGTCCAACACTGAACTCTCCTTGATCAGGCATTCCTGGAGAGAGGTGCTTTGTACACAGATAATGGTGTTACTTTCCAGTTTGCAGAAAGTAGCCACTCCTACCCTGCATCCTCAGTTACCAGGTGTTTCTGCCTCTGAAATCATAAAACAAATGGTCCACCTTATTTCTGAGTTTCTTGTGTCTGATGTGATGTATAGAAACAAGGCAAGTGTGGAACTGTGCATACTTGAAAACAAGCACGCACCCTGCCAGGGGCTCCTGGGCAGGTTTGAATTGCTGGAAGAAGGGCTCTTTCCCAAAGTCCCTGTTGACTATCAATTAATAATTGTCAATCTATTCCACAAAGTAATTGACTTGTGCACACAAGTTATCTTGCATACGGAATGTCTGACCTTCTTCACCTCCCCTGTCTCCCCTTGCCCTAGGCCACATCCTCTCTATCAGAGCATGATATGACACATCCCGTTAGAGAGCTGCAGCAGAAAGATAACTGAGATAACAGAATTAGGTACTTGTTACGGTAATTAAGCATCTCCATGGATTAGTTGCCTTTTGTTTTCATCTGACAGTTTCCAGTCCTATTGAGAGCCAAACAGAGAGAGAGAAGAGGCCCATGGGCATCTGCTGGGTCCCAAATCCCTCAGGAGCTTGAGAAAATGCTTCTGATATGTTACATAAGTTTAACTCCTTTTACATAAGTTTAACTCCTTTTATATAGTTGTAGCATATGCATTTTATATCCCTAGTTCTGTCTTTTCCCCAAACTCATACAAATGGGAACCTTAAGAACAACAGTGTAGATGAGCATTTCCATCATGCTTTTGATCCCAGAAACGTCCATCCCATCAATAAAATAAAGAAAGGAAATGATATGTTTTGTGTCTCTTTCTGGAAGTTATGAAAAATCCACCCCACTCCGTTGGATGTGGTGAAGATATGAGTCCTTCAAGATATTTAAGATATCAAAGTCCCTGTTACAATGCTTTTGTTCCTCTCTGAGCCACAACAGAGCTGAAATCTGGGATTTGAGATTTTCCCTACTGTAAAGAGATCTACATAAGATGTTGGTAAGGCTGGAATAGGTGACTGAGATAAGCATCTTCTCTTACACATTGGTTGGTTTCTTTTTGCAACAGAGCTCAATTTTGACTCTTCTGTTGAGCTGAGTAGAGAAGTGGTAGAGAAGCATTTCTAAGTTCATGGCACTACAGAAAAAAAAGCCAGTATTAAACACTGAGAAAGAAACAGTTGTCCACAACACAACCCCATTAAGAGCTTGTAATTAATGCTGGATTTGGTCTTGTTTTTGTAAGTTAAGATGTTAATGAGTTGTCTACTACTGAATATTTAGAAGAAAAAAGATGTTTATAGGCAGGAAAACCTGCAGCCTTGCAAGGAAGAAGCTAAGTGACTTGTTCATGGTGTGTAGGTATTGTCAAAAAATAAGTGATGCAGGAATAAAACAGATTTTTTGTTTGCATCTCAAGTCCAGAAATATTTCTTGTGCTATACAGTGGGCAGGCTGTGAATTCTGCTGGAGTATCTCATATTGGTGAAACTGTTGGACTGGATCTTTGCAGAAGCATTTTGGCACCTATTGATATAATAGGATGTTCAAACCTTTCAAGTACAGAACATAAAATGAAGGCTCAAATACATTTTCTGCTCAGGTAAATTATAATTTTATTGGTTTATTAATGGTTATTTCCACCTTTTATATTCCAGGTGGACAATAAATACAATAAATAACTCTTCTGTTCCCTGTTCTTTTCAAAGACTTTGGATTTTTAAAAATCTTAAAAGAAAAGAAAAATTAAGCATTGAATTTATTAATTTCTTGATAGGTTGTCAGGATTTTTTTCAGAAATTCCTTCACATTTCCTTTGGTCTCATACTGGCATTGATCACCATGTGCCAGTCTCTGTGAAAGAAAGAACAAAGATTGGGTTAGCAAAGGTTTTATAATAAAATAAAGCATTTAGATGAACCAGTGAAAATATACATTATTTGGAGCTACACAAGGATTTAAAAAATCATTTCCTAGAGAATTATTCCTTGAGCAGTGAGTGTAAGAATGGCTTTTCATGGTGACTGAGAAGGTGGCAGGTGGATTGTCATGTAATTCTATGCATTTAGTTCATAGATTCAGTTATAGCTAAAGTTATTTAAAGTAGGCTGTTCCAACCCAGAAAACAGTGCAGATACTGTGAGGAGCTGAGCAAGATTGAGACAAGTTAGGCCACCCTAACTATTCCTCCTTGCAAGTTTGGAGGCAACCTGAAGGAGCTGGGGACATTGCATGGTCAGCATCTTCTGTGTCTCATTGAATCACACAATGTAATCATACATTTAGTCTGTAAATAAAGGATGTTTCACTGCCTGAGAAAAGGCACCTGAGGGAGGACCCACGAGCCTTCCTGAGCATCATCACGAGTTGCAAGATTCTGCAGGTCACAGCTGTATTTCACAGCCAAGAATCAGTGAAGACACTACAGCTTAGGTAGAGTTAAAGCTGCAGAGGAAAAAGATGCTCTGCCCACCTGGCTCCAGCCATGCACCTCCTGCACATCCATTCCCCAGTGTCAGGTCATTATCATTTAATGTCAAAACACATTTTGAGAAAGGAGAATAGAAAAGCAATTTATATAAAGCTCCTCTCCCAGAGATCTACATTGAAAGGATTTAGAGAAGAGAAAGGGTACAGTGGGGCAGAGCTCATCCCCCTTCTTCCTCTGCCAACTTAAAAAGCTTTTCACTGCCTCACACGTTGCAGTTTTATGTGACTCCTGCACAATTTGAGTATTTAAAACACATCTGAAATTAATGAAACACCTACAAATGTTGAAATTATTAAAAAAAAATCCTTTCTTTTTTAAAAGGTAAAAAAAATCTGTAGAAAAGTAAGACTTACTTTACAGAGGTTTCTATCCAGTAGAGCCTGGAAGGTCCAATAAAGCCTTGTAATTACTGGATTGGAAGATTTGTTGTTTTCCATCAGGTGTTTGGTTCCATCCACAAAGCATGCCAGTTCGTGGCCATGCTGTTCAACAAAGAAGGCATTAGAAAAACCTAGAGTGCATTTTGTGTTTATCCACAGAAAGATAAAATTCGTATTCCTAAATGTGGCAGCATGTCACAGTCAAATGCAATGTATTTTGCAGTATATTGAAAACCTGTGAAAGACCTTTGGGGGAACTGCAAAACACTGAATTCTCATATATGCCATAAGAAATTACTGTCCTCTCTCTCAGAAAACCTTAAACTGTAAAAGTTACCTCTTTGAGGCATAGTTTCATCTGATGCTGGGGCTTCACTTCATCTGAGGAGGCTTAAAACAATGAAATAGTGCTGGATGCAACTAGAGCTAAGTCTGAGGCCTGACATCTCTAGCCCAGGTTCATTTAGTGTTTAGGCACCCAGCCATGAAACAAAGCCTTGCAGAGATTTTCAAAGCAAGAGCCTGTATCCCTTGATATGCAAGTCAAGCCTACAGAGGACTTTTGCCTGATACTGGGCTTGGTTCTGATTGCTCTGTAGTGGGAAGGCTTCTGCTTCCCTCCCCACCACTATTCATCAAGCTCAGTTTTGCTGCTATTGGTGTATTAAAATCTTCCTTATAACTGAAAGCAAAAGTTACATAAGGAGCAAAGTGAACAAACTTAAACTGAGTTAATACAAAACTTCTTTAACATCTACAAGAGCTTAAAAAGAAATATACTTACCTCTGGAATGGGGAGACATGAACATGACTGAAAACAAAAAGAGTGAGTTTTAACATCCAGCATTCAATGTACAAGGAGAGATTTTTTTAGTTTCATATTCTCAAAAGCCATGTACTCACACTGATAGCTGTCTGCCTACATGGGCAACTCACAGAACTATCGTCCTGGAAGAAGAGCAAGTGAGAAGTCAGTATTTACTATCACCTCATGCACAAGCATGCATTTTTTCAGAAGTGAGGTGCTAAACAGCCACTTACAAGCAGGCGCCGTGTATAGCGGATAATTTCCCGGACAGCACAATACTCTGCTTGCACAGAGAGCAGCAGACAAGAGAAGACTATGTACGACAGCATGCTGGCATTCATGTCAGCTCACTCTGATGGGTCACAGAAGAGCAGGAGCACGCTCCTTTTAATTGAGTCTTCACAAAATTCCCATTCTAATATGGAAAAACCCAATTATAAAACTGATACCAGGTGCCCACTATTTTTTCCCATAGCTTGGACAGCATTTTAAAGAACTCAAAAGTGGAATTGAGTCACCTACTTCAGTGACTTTAGTATTGTGGAAATTCACAAATGCTCTTCCGAAGTGATTAATTTGAACATTATGATATCACACCCCTGCAGGAAACAATGGTTAAAAAAATCTATGAAAGCTTTTTTTTTTTTTTTTTCAGATGTGGGGTTTGTCTCCTGTACTTATGTAAATTATATTTACATGAAAGCAAAGAGATTATAATGTTTCATCATTGCCAAAGTTCCTGAGAAAGCAAACTGATGTGCTGCAGGGTGGCTTCCCCCCAGGTTCGGAGCAGGACCTTGCTCAAAGAAAGCTGGTGACACTGCAGGGGTCTGTGGAGCAGACAGACAGATGAAGTCGTGGAGCAGTGCCTGGGCAAGTTGTCACACTGAGTTACAGCTGCTGCATCCAGAGAGCAATCCCTTGGTCCTTGAGCGTGGTGTCACCTCTGCTGAGCGCATGAGCGTGGGGCCCTCAGAGTGCAAACAGGCCACATCCCACCCGCTGCCTTTTCATGCAGAAATAGTCCTAGCGAACCCAAATGGTATTAACGTGGAAATTCTCTCAGGTGGCCTCTCCAAATACAGCTGAGTGTTGGTGAGAGCCCACCCTGGCAACAGAAGTTTCCTTTTTGCAACTTGCACACCTTGGCAGAGCAAGTGGTCGCCCTTCAGATTTCTTTTAAATCCCCAGGGTTGACTTCTAAGCATCCCTTAAGTCCCATTGTGCCTTAAAGGTCTCCTCCAAAGGCTTGAGACTTTTTCAGGTCAGTCTGGCTGAAGGGTAGGTGTGGTCCCTCTGGAAACTGTCCTGGAAAGAGAAAACACTGAGCTGCCATTAGCTGTTTTTTCTCTGGCATTTGCCAGCCAGCAACGGGTTCACCTGGCTGAGCGTGGCTGCGCTGCCAGCAAGGGGAGCAGAGGAGGACCTGCCTGCTGCTCCTGCCCCTGCCTCCCTGCCTGCACACCAGCATCTCCTCTGGGCTGGGCTGGATGCTTCCTGCCTTTTCACTGAAGTTTGTTCTTCGGTGATTCAGTGTGGAAGGTGTACAGAGCCCAGAAAACAGCCAGCAAAAGCCAGAGACCCTCCCTGAGCAAGCTGAAGCTGACAGCAGACTGCGTAGTGATCAACAGGTGCACAGATATACCCTGGGGATTGCAGGGCATCTTTCAGGGCACTAGACAGAGAAGGAAAAGAATCATTGATTTGTGATTGAGAGCCTGTGATTCCCTTAAAAGAAATAGAGAGACTTCTGTTAGAGGTACATCACCTTCAAGGAAACTGCTCTTTGCCCAAGCAGAGTAGTAGGCATGCTGCTCTCTGTTTGTTCAGCCAGAAAAGCCCCCATTAGTTTAAAGCATGAATCCCTGAGGGAAATAAATTGTGTGTAACATTTGTGAGACACTTGGTTTCTCCAATGGTTGAAAAAATGATTTTATATTCTTTAAAGGAAAGAGTTCAAAAGCATCTTTGATTTAGCCAAGGTTGTACAGAGAAAATGGTAACAAGTCACGGAAGAGAGGGGCAAGGGGCTCTTTGTGAAGAGAAGTTCTGCCATGGAACAAGGAGGTTCTACTATGTCTGTCTTTAAGGCAAATATGTTCATTAGAAATCCCATTTTTCCCAGCAACTGCTATGCTGTCTTTGCAAGGATTTTACAAAATCTGATGTACTTGGCAGAGTCTCTACGGCCTTGTCACCTAAGGAATGACATCTCAGTGCAGCTGCCATGCTCTGTAAACTAAGGCAATGTTGGTATAAATTGTATGCGAGATCCATAATTAGGACCTTTCCATGCATGAGATGTAATTATGGACATTGGGCAGGGAGCAGATCAGATAACTTCTTCCCAGGCCTATAGCCCAAAAGGCAAGGCCTGTATTTTTGTTCCTAAGTGCAAAACAGAGTGGCAGAGCTTCCAGAGCTGCTTCCAAGCTGCTCCCACGCCCGTGGTTCCTCCTTGCCCAGGGTCACCCTCTGCCAGCAGTTCCATCACTATCTCTACATCTTTCCATTTCTATTTGATTGCTTAGTGAGATCTGTCTCACACTGTTGTTGCTCCAGGCGAAATGAGTCGTCAGAGAAGCTGCATTCAATTTACAGTGAAAGAGAAATCACCAGAAGTCAAACTGGCAGTGAAAGATCTTTCCATGTATTGGTTAGAGCTGAGGCGGATGAGGCTCTGGAGTGAGTGGCACCAGTTGCAGCTTCTCTTTAAAGAGTTTAGGTTCTTTTCTGGCATTTAGAAGCTGCTCCAAGGATGTAGAAATTAATATCTGATGCCATCCAGCAAAAAGACTAATTTTTTACTAGAACCTTCAAACATTTAGCTTTGATACTTCAAAAATATTCATTATGATGACAAGCTGCAGCAACATATTTTCACAAATAGGTTGTCATTTGCTGGTTATTTTTTTTGTCCTCATGTCTAGATAGCCTGATCATCCACTCTTCCCCTTTAATCTCTTTTTCAGCAACACAGACCAAAATGTGGAGAGGAAAGTTTTTCATGCATTGCTCAAAAAGTTAAATAAATCCCACCAACCTTAAAGCTACTGGGAACAATATCCCATAGAAATATTCCCTATGTTGCCGTGGGGACCCCTGAGCAGGGGAACTCTCTGTGGTCAGCCTGGGGCAGCGCCACACAGCAGCAGATGGAGTAAACCCCTGTCCTGCCACTTCCCTACATGCTGAGGGATGCAGTGGGCAGGGTGCAGTGGAGGAGCAGAGTAGGGAGAGGGTAGAGAACCTCCATCACCACAGGTACTGCCAGCACCAGGGCAGCCCATCAACTTTCAAGTGATGGGATATTAAGATTCCAACCCTGAACAGATTACTTGGAAAAGGCGAATATATAAAACTTGCCAATGTATTTCTGTGGTCTTTTACAGGCAGTTTGTTCTGCTCCTTTGGAGACTCTAATGTCTCCAAAATGTCTAACATTTTTAGTTTATGTGTAAATACTTTGGGTTATATATTTTCTTATAATGCTTTTACTTTGATGCTAGATTGAATGACCAAAAATGCTGCACAAAACACCCAATTTCCAGATTGATATTATAACCTGGTTTGCATAAACCTCCAGAGTTTATGAGTTCTCATGAGTTCTCATGAGAGAATTTGCATCCCAGTGTAGTTTCTAAGAATCTCTACACATTTTGGGTTTTCTAATGTAGAAAAAAACAATTCCCTGCAGAGGAAAAACACCCAGATAACAAACCAGATTGTTTTACATTTGCTGTGTGCACCGATCAAGATAGAAGAGATGCAAAGACCGCAAATGAAGAGATGCTGTTCATAGTTTCATTTTCCAGAGATAAGGTGGCTTGGAGTATTTTTTTCCCTTTCTCTTAGATAAAGATGACATATGCTAATGTAGAAATCAAGGAAAATAGGGGCATTCTAATCCCTTTGTGAAAGGGTAAACCTTAGCATAGCAATAGCAAGATTACTTATAATAGAAAGGCGTCAAATGCTGATGAACATTTCAGACCAGGGAACATTTCAGATGCAGTCCAATCCAAGATGGTTGTGCACCCCCTGAGAGCCACATGCTGGCAGATGGACCACAGGATGTCCTCAGGACTCACATTAGCTTAATGGAGCTCTCATTACTTTCAGAAGAGTTTTAATTAATTTGAAGCCATTTAAGCTTATTAACAAACACTAGTGGCACTCAGGAGCTGTGAGAGGGGAGAGCACATGAGAGAGACCTTCAGAGCTTCAAGTCCTCCTTGTTTCACCCAATAGTACAGTCACCAGAGCTGGCCTGGGCTGAACCAAGCATTTCATGTTGCAATGATATTTAAGCAAGAGCCAAGACATCTAAAAAAAAAAGCCCTGACAGCAACAGGCCAGCCATGCTGTGTGTCATGCATATTGAAAATGCTTCCCACAACCAACCATCTCTAAAAGCAGGCAGAAGGCAGCAGGAATTGACCACAGAGGTCACCAGTTCTCTTGCATTTTAAGATTTTTCCTAGTGTCTTCTTCCAGTGTCTTCTTTTGTGGCCTGACTGCTTTCATACGAGGAAAGAGAAACATTGAGTGCTCTGCCATCAGAAGTCCACTCACCCTTCCTTGCTTGTCCCACTGTGCGATGGCCCTGTGTGCTGGATTTCCCACTCAGCACAACGTGCAGAGGGAGGCTGAACATGCAGGACAGACAGACAGCACAAGGCATTCACTCCATGGCTGCGTTAGAGCTCTTCACCAGCCAGCCCCACATCGCAGCTCCCTTTTCATGCTGGGAGCATTGAAAATCCACCTGCACGCTGCTTGATGGAAACACAGCAATAGTGATTTAACAGCAAAGCAGGGATGAATATTGGTTCCCACCTGGTTGCATAAGTAAGAACAAGCTGGCCCTTATCCATGAGAATTGGCAGGATTTCTAGACCATGTGTGAAGTAGGCCACATTAGTGCTAAAATGTTTTGACACATGGGAGAATGGAGCAGTCCGTGAAGATGAGCTAAGTCCTGGTGCTTTCACAGAGGTGAGGCCACGCAGGTGCCACTTTGATGCAGCAGGTGTTGGTGGCAGGGCAGTCTCAGCGTGTTTTTTCCCACTTGCAAGGTTCTGGTTCCTTCAACTCTTTCTCCTTGTGACTCAAGGTTATCTATTGCTTTCTCCATCACTCAAAGAGGATCTTTGTGTTCTCTGGAGTGACTGGGTGTTGTACAGCCCGGTAGCCTTAGAATTTCACCCTTCCAAGGCAAGGATTTGCTGATGTATCCAGCACTTTATATCTTACAGTGAAACTGCACATGGGACCTCTAAAACCTCTTTAAAAATACACTTCTGCTGCATTAGTGACTCCTAACAGGTTGGTTGTTTCACTTGTATCTGATTCTCAAGCTCACATGATCTACAGTTTAGGAAAACTGCCTTGAAAATCAGTGTGACTACTTAAATTTCCCCTCTCTTCTTGTGGCTTCATTCCTTTTGGAGCCTATCTCTGGAAGGATTCTCTACATACTGCTTATCTAAGCTGGCAGTGATCAGTCTGTGCATTACTTAAGGAGGATATATAGGAAGAAGATGGCTTTAGAGAGAGAAAGCTGTCCTTGTGCAGTTCACATTCAGTTTACCACTTGAACTTCATCCCACTTGTCTCATTGGATCTCACCATTTTTCTGGCTCTACACTTTACTTTTTTCTTCTCAAGTACAAGACAGGCATTGGCCTTCTTGGCTGACATGAATGCCACGCCTAGGAGAAGAATCTCTACTATAAAAACCTCTGTGACAAAACAAAGAACTTCAGATAAACCAAAGAGATATATCTTAATGCCTGCAAAGTTGTCAGCTACTCCTCTCTCTCAGAGAAAGAGAAACTGAGATGTGGACTGTGATCTTGCCTTCCCCTGTGGTGGGGAAACACCAGGCAGGGACTCCAAGGCATGAGAAAATCTCAGCCTGGCCTAGAGCCATCATAAAATAATTTAGGTTGGAAAAGACCTTTATATGCACCTTTCAGTAGATGCCAAATCTACTGGGCAATGCCAGCCTCTTCCCACTCTATGTACCACAGACATCACAAAGCTTCTCCCAGCCCCAAGACCTTCATCCACGTCAGGGCTGTTTTCTAGATAAACAGATTTTCACTGGGAAATTGGTTCCTGTTTAACTGGGGTTTTTTCAATGAAGGAAAGAAGGTGCTGTTACCACTTTTTCCTTTCATAGCACTAAATAGTGTATAAAGTGTGAAAAACAGTCAGCAACCCATTAAGTAATACAGGCTGTTGTAAGAGCTGGAATGCCACCAGAGACATCAAAGTTGGGCAATTACAGACTTCTTTGAGGGATGACAGGTCTGAATATGCTTTCATAACCCAGGCAACAAACATATAGAAGTATGTATTCCTGGTTCTTCTGGTCTTCCTTCTCATTTTTTGACAATTTGAGGTTTCACTGCATTTATTTTAGAAATGAGGGGGTCTGTAAACACCTTGAACAATCTACCAAGCAGATGGCTTCTACCACTCCAGCATGTGTGTGGAACATGCCACTGATGGCAGGTCAGTACAGACAGAGCGCTGACAAAGGAGTTGGGTCCATATTCTGAATTCTGTTGACACAGGGGTTTTCTTTTTTGTAATTCAGAGACAAAACCACCAACATATATAGTCAGTGCCCTGCTGAATCAGCTGTGTTTCTGTCTGTCTGCCTCCCAAATGTTTTAAACTCCCATCATCAGGTCCCTGAAGAATTCTTTGTAGATCCTAATTTCTATCCATGGATAATGATGCTATTTCCAAAAATTAATGCATTTGATATATCAAACAGACGATGATTCACAAGACACAGGCTTGTCCAGTCTCTGTGTGTATAAATTTTAATTGCCATCCCTCATCTTTGGGACATGGGGCTGGCCCCTTGTGGTGTCACACAACCTCTTTCACTGGTGACACAGCCACACACTCGCTACTGCAAAAGCAAGACTAAGCTGTCTATCAGTCTCCATGTGCAGGGATCATAGAGCCACAGAAGGGTTTGGGTTGGAAAGGACCTCAAAGCTCATCTCCTTCCAACGCACTTACCATGGGCAGGGACACCTTCCACTAAACCAGGACCCTGTCCAACCTGGCCTTGAGCACTTCCCGGGAGTGATCAGTCACAGCGAGGGGTATCACCAAGGTGCTGTGCCTCAAAAGCTGCTTGTTCCAACCCTAAGGTGTCCTTAGCCACCAGCAGTGGCCCAGAGGCAGCTGAATCTCCTTCCCCGTGGCCTGTGCTGCTGTCATCCTTGAAACCCTCATGCTCTAGCCTGGAGTTTCTTTGTCTCCTTTGAGGTTTGTCTGTGAATGCTAATGGGTTGATGTACTGATTAACCAGTGTGTCCACGGCTTGCCTCTAGTTCTGCCAGACCAGGGCAGCCTTTGGCAGGGCAGGGTCACCCCAAAATCATCTAGAGGCTGTCCAGTGTGGGGCTGCCCACGGGGAAGGGGATGTGTGCTGGTACTTGGGCTTGGGGTTGAATGGACAAGACACAGAGGGGTTGCTTGGCAGCTCCAGTGAGCAGCACATGCCCTGCCAGGGATGAGGATGCCATCAAGTGGCCAAAGCTTTATATTCACTTCCCACTTGATTTTCATGATTTTATATTCATGTTATATATATTTATATCATATATATTTTTATTATTTAGATTAGCTTTCTGCCCTCTGTTCCCTTTCCACACCAACTTGCCCAGGCTCTCCCTGACAGCTCCTTCTGGCAGGTGTGTGCTACATGAGAGTTTTGTCCAGGCAAATCCTGGGCTCTAATCTCAAAACTGGTTAATTGGATGAATAATATAATGAAAAATCACCGTGCAGCTCCAACATGGGTCTGAGGGCTGTACACCCAGAGAGCCCTGAATGGATTGAACCTGGGCACTGTGAGGGCAGGATCATGCAGATACACAGCTTGTTGTGAACTCCTCAGTTTAATTCATTCATGGTCTATTTTACATTATGCAGGCAGATGAATACACCATTCATTTGCATTTTAAAAATAGTCTGCCCAAGTATTATCCCTGTAGACACGTGATCTTTTCAATCTAAAAAACATTTTACATACATGCATTAAAATAGGCAACATGGAAAGGATGAATCCTTAAATGCAGCCAGCAACAAATACTTGTGTGAAGGCTCATCAATTTTTTTCCATATTGTTTATCAAAAACAGTTCCATGTATCCTAAAGAAGGTCAAAGGCACTGTGAGGCTTCTCACAGTGAAGTCCTGAGGTGAAGCAACACCAGCTGTTTCTCCCCCATTTTAAGGCCAGTTGTGGGACTACCCACTCATCTGTTTTAATCTGGGCCCCAGTGATGAGGAGCCCAAAGAAGGTGACCCCATTTCAAAGTACTGCTCCAGACACAAAGTTTTAGGCACTTTCTGCTGACATCTTCAAGTGGTGTGATTTCCCCATTCCTCCAGGGAAGAGGACATAGGAGTTTCTCCTTCCTTCATTTTAAGGAGGAAAGCTGGACAGCTGCTCCACATTGTCTTCAGAAACCCTTTTTTGAAGGTATCTGCTGAGACTGCAATCACTGGGCTTTTCCCCCAGAGCTCTTCTCCAGAAGAAGAGCAGTTCCTTTTGAACATTTCCCAGATGAAGTGTTGTCCTAGATTATTCCCTCATGTCATGTGTCCCTGTGCATGTGAGCCCCCTTGGCCTCTCCTGCCAGGGCCACCAGAGTCCTCTTGTCACAGCAAAGCTGGTCCTTCTTGGGCTTTGGCATCAAAAGCTCCATGCTTAGAAAATAAATCATAAGGATATTTAACAGCATAAGGAGAAATAATCATGATATAAAAGATCAAAAAAATAATTGAGAGGCTGAGGTAGACCAAAGAGAGACTGGGCCTGCCCCAGTGGTCTCAGTGGGATTTTAGCAAAGAGGTCTGAAGTGTGCTGTGTCCTAAAGAGACTTCCTTTGGTGATGCTCTGCTCATGGCTACAAAGTGATGTCTGCAGGTTTTGGCAGCTGGTGAATCACGTCAGGGAGCTCAGAAGGTCTAATGAGATACCTCAAGCCAGTCTCTGGAGGGCTGCAAGCTGTGTAATTTAATAGGCATCCTTCTATATGAAATGCAGATTTGTTTTATTGTTTTCTGTATAAAAAAAGCAGCTTAGACTCTGAATTTAACATCCTCCTGTTTCCCTATTTAATTTATACCTTGTATAACAGACTGAAGTTGTTGAAGCCTTTCCATTTTTCATGATAATGTGTTAAATTGTGCCAAACTGTGTTGTAGAACAAAAGTGTTTGTATGGGAGGAGTCACCCACTTCTTTGAACCTGAAAGCAAGCTAAGATTTAGTGGGAATCCAGACCTTCTTACAGAAAAAGCACCTGTGTACCCACTGCATTTCCTCCTTTCCTTGTTCACCAAAGAAGATGAGTGATTTAACGCCGTGTTGTACAAAAGATGCTCTCTTGGTGATTTGAGGTGGGCAGGGTTTGGGCACATCCCTTGGGAAAGGGAAATAGGCTGTCTTCCTGGTTCAACAGGAAAAATGTCATTGGTGAAGAAGCCCACCACTGGAATTATTAAGGTGTTCTTAGTCAACAGTGAAAGATTTGATAATAAAACAGTCTCTGGATTTGATTGAGCTGGTGCAATTTTCAGAGCCCTCCACTGACCACGTGTCCACAGCTGTGGGTTGCTGTAGGTGCAGGATGGGAATCTTCAGTCAGAGCAGCTGAGCCCTCACCAGCACCACACTGCTGATCTGGCTCAGGAAAGTATGGGACTTTCTGGTCTTCCTGGTAACACTTTTGAAATAAAAAAAAGAAGGAGATTTATGAAGTACTGCAGAAAACAGCGGAGATGGCCAAGAAAAATCTTGAGTATCTAGCTGCTAAAAAGTTTCTTTAATCAGGTATTTTTAATGCTGCTCTTTTATACAACTCTAAGTTAATGCGGGAAAGAATGAAACAGTGACTTAATAGTCAAGGCACTTTGAAAGAGCTTAGTTTCATATCTTTGGGGGTGGGAAACATGAGGAAAGAATACTGTGCAGGCACTATAATAAAAATGATATTTCAAAATGTATAAAATATTAGCAAATAATCTCCTTCCAAATTATTATTTCTGATTGATATTAATTAAAATAATCACAACAATCAGAACAGGTTACAGAAACCCCAGGCGATGTGGACCGAAACTAAAATCCATTGGCACATTTGCAGTCTGCTCTGAATCCCACAGACCCAAATTGTGTTTGGCTATTCAGGGGTAGGTATCCCTGTAAGCTATACAACTTTCAGATCTATACAATTGCAACTCTATTTGATTCAAAGATTAATTCTGTAATTTTAATAAAGCTGGAGGGTCTTTATGTGCTGACCTGGAAGTTAAGGATTGGTCTCAGTTTGGCATCTTTTCATTGCTTTGAGAGAAAGTTCATAGCCAAGAAACATGGCTGCACTCGATGGGAATCCTCGTACTGTGTTGACCAAAAGGCCCCTACAAAAGACCTGTTGGGAATGGAGCAAGGTTAGAGCATAGGAATATACCGACTGTTTTAAGAAGAGGAATAAAACATTGAGTGAAGTCGTGGTGGGATTCTGAAGAACCAAATCTTTTGGGTTTGCTTGGAAGATGGGCTCCCACTGCTGGTCTGCACTGGGAAAGGGGAACACAGTGGCAGAAGTCACTGGTTTGGCATCATTGTGCTCTGTGCTCCCTATGGACCCCCATCTGTAGATGCCAGCCAGAGTTAAAGAGGTAAAGGGTAAAAACTGGCCTCATGGCACTGGTATAAAACAGAAAGCAAGAAATCTAAAATGTCTTCCAGTGTTGTTCTACCTCGCTACAGTCACAGGGTGACAGAACCACAGAGTGCTCTGGGTTGGAAGCGCCCTTCAAGCTCACCTTGTTCTAACCTGCCATGGACAGGGACACCTCCCCTCAACCACACTGCTGCAAGCCTCGACCAACCTGGCCTTCCTTCCCTTGGCACACATAAACATGTGGGGATCATACAAACCCCGGGGTACAAGAAGGCTCTGTTCTCATGCAGGAAATGCTCTGACCCCCAGGGCTGGGTCTGTGGGCACAGAAGATGTTTGGGAAGTGGAGAGGCAGCAGTGTGGCTGCGAGCCAGCCCAGCTGTGCGGGGACAATTTTTCAGGTTTCACCTTTGAGCATAGAAGGAATTTCTCAATCAACTGAAAACCAGGCTTCCTCTGTACCTTGCTGAGAGCTCTCTTACTACTGCCTTTGGGAAAAAACTATTTGAAAGAAGCTGATATTTTCCCATGCATCTTCCTAAGGTCAAACTTCAGTACCTATACATAATTCAACACTTTCTTTAATGAAGATCTTAAATACCAGCTTCGAGATTTCCTTATTCTGGTCAATATAGTTCTTTTTTAAAGATGCTGGCACATACAAGAGTGAAAGATTATGTGGCTTTTAAATGCCTGAACAGTAAACTGCTTTTGAAAAAGCCTTGTCACTCCTGACTCCTGGCCTTGCCTGGTCTCCCTTTGAGCCCCCCTGACCACAAACACCCTGGTGTGTGTGAGGATGTGCACAAACTGCTCACTTTGGGGTGAGTCTGTTCACAGTGTGGTGGTTCCAGGGGGTATCTCTGCTGGCCTGTTTCTCACAAAATCACTCCATTAACCACCAAGGCTCACCACCACAAGTCATTAATCTAAGTTCACAATAGATGTGAAAAGGAACATCAGCAACCAAACCTCCTTCCAGGCTTATAACAGCAAAGTTCCCACAGCTACTATATAAAAAACATGAAAAATCTTGTCCCCGAGATCAGAAGCCCTTTGATTTAAGCATATCACCAATTTTCCCCCTGAAATTAATGAACTCAACTAAACATCATCATATCTTGTGTCAAATAAGTCCTAAGCATAGTGCTGACTTGTTTGAGACAGAATCAAACTATGTTCACATAATTTAGATAAAGCTTGCAATGTGAAATTGCTGTGTTGGGACATTTAGGATATTATTTGATTTATTGGGATGTTTTATTTTGTTAGGAAAGAGAAGTTTCTGGGAGGAAATTCAATGTTTTTGAATTATCCATAAAGCAACACAAGAGATCCAAGTTAAATAATAATGAAGATTTAGGATGAAAAGTTCAGAGGCATAAATTTTTCTTAACAGAATGAACACACCTGTCTATGGAGAAAGACAAGGGTATAGTTGTGTTTCTTTGTGTACATCAGGCAATTATTTCCAGCACTGAAAATGCTGTTCCTTTGTCCCAGAAGGAAAACATCCATCCCTGAGTTTGCCATTTGTCTCCCAACATTTAAAAAGATTTTCCTTATGAGAGCAGGATCTGGTCTTGCTATCAACTAATTACTCTGACTCAACTAATTAATTTACTCAGCTAAATCGTACTGATGGCTTTGGGGCAGGTGCCAGATGTGATGGCAGAAAAACTACAGAACTCCACCAGAAAACTCTTTTAGTTGTTAATTCAGGCAGGACAAGGAGGGCAGAGGATGAGGATGGAGAGAGAAGGGAAAACCCATGGAAATTCTCATTTCAGCCACCCTGCTGTGAAAGTGCCCACAAAGTGGAATGCACAAGGCAGGTACTGTAGCACCTGGGCACCCTGTCCCCCATCTGACTGTCCAAGCACAGTCCTCAGCATCTCTCCAGGTGCTTGTGCTTCACATGAATGTGACTTTCTTCACTCAGAGGCAAAAGCTGAACTAGACCACAGGCTCCTGTGACAGCTGGTGTAACATAGTGGCATGTTGGCAAATACTGAAATCAGTATTTGAAAACTTGTGATTCTGCAGGTTATTTTCCTGTTTGTAACTTGTTTGAGTTGTTATATTTCTCTCAGAATGTGCAAATTAACACTTTGGAGCTAAGAGACAACATGCAGTTCTGATGATAAATACAAATTTATTCCAATATCAGAAGATGTTACTTCCACAACTGTGCCTTGGCAACACATTGAAGCTGCAAACCCTTATTCTCTGCTATTCACATTTAACTGAGGCAAAGTTTGCAGGTAGAACAAATATCTTTTATTACACTAACAAAGTCAGAAAAGGGGGATAAGTTGTTTGGCACACAGCCCTTCTTCATGTTTGAAATGAAAGCAATTCTGATTTAAGAACGCTGGCAATCAACTCTGTCTTGGTGCAGAATGAGGGCAAGGAGTGCAAAAGCAGCATTGGTTCCAGCAAAGCATTGCCCAAGGTGACCAGATACACCCAGAGTGCCAGCACAGTCCCACTGGAATCAGTTCATTGACACCAGAGTCAGTGGGAAACATTTGATCTCTGCATTTTGCAGAAGAATCACAGAGGTAAGGCTTTCTACCTCTGATTTATGGTAAGTCAAATTATATCTATGATTAAGTGCACTAACATGTTTGAAGTTAATTACACCAGCAGTGTGTGACCCCCAGTCATTCATTTCTTTATTACGTAGGATGCATTATTACTCTCACTATTTTGATTTAGAAGGAATCTACACTATAATTACCTACTGTCATTATAATAATGTAGCACTAACTGGTTTTAGCTGTCTCAACACTGCAGATAGGTTTTTAACAGATATCGTGTTTTCCAATTGACAATTAAATACCTAATAACCAGATTTAACTTCAAATGTCACTTACTTTTAAGCCCTCATTCTGGTAGCTCTGCAACATGCAGTCAAGGATCCCTTTGTACTGGTTTAAATAAACTCCATCTGCCTGAAGTCGACTTTTCACAACATCCATTGGAGTACATACTGCCCAGGAAACAGCTCCTGGAAAAATGCAGAAGCATTTGAATAATTCCTTCACTATACTTCCTTATCTGGAGGTCAGTGAACTCAGAAATTCACATCTATCACATCATATTCATGCAATTTTCATGTCACGGCATTCACCCTGCTCAGGCACAGAAACCATATTTGTGGGGCAACGTTCCCTATTTCTGGAAGAAGTGTTCAGCTTTTGGGGGTTATGCTCCTGATCAGATGCAGATCAGATGCACATCTTCTGCTGTGCTTCTGGTGGAACATGGACATGCCATGGGAAGGGCCTGAGTTGCCACTTGTGACGATTTCAGAAAAAATGGAGTCTTCTAATAATTCCATTGTAAAGCAAAGTTTGAGCTGAGGATACAAATAACAGGTAGATGCATCTCAAGCTGCCAGGATTAGGCTCCACAAAGTGAGATACCCTGTCATTCCTTGAAAGAAATGCCTATTTCCACTGATCAGCCTGCAGCTGAGTGGGGTGGTTAGCCTCTGGAAAGATCAGTACATGACTGCAATCCATGGCCCAGCTGGACAGACAAGAGTTTGTCTGGACCTACATGAGTGTTGGGGCACACTAGAAAAGCTATCCAGAGGCACCAGGGGCCTGGAGAAAAGGAGAAGGCATTTTGTTATCACTACCTGAGCTAAGGATAGACCTGCCTTTATGGATCTGCAATTTAGAAATGGCCAAGGAGTGGGGTGACCTTTCACATGCTGGGGACACACATGCCAGTTTTACTGGCAAGTGTACACATGGAAAAAAAGAAGATCAGTAACAGTCAGCTGGGCTTCTGGTAGGTGTGGGTAGGTGCACACCCTCCTGGTGGGCAGCCAACAGGTTGAAGTCCTTGTCTGGAGGCGTCTTGGCTTCCACATATCCCTGGCAATGTGATTGGCAGGCTGCCCTGAGGCATCAGGGAGAGGAAGGCACTGTCTGTTCTCTTCTTCACTGAAAATGAGCCCAGTGAAGGTCTGATAACACGACTTCCATAAAGTTTGTCAGGCCATAAAGTGCAGCTGTGGTGCCAGGGAACCCTGCCCTGGGGAAGGAAGGTCGTTCAGTCCCATGGCCTCCGCTGCTGTTCAGGAGGATGCGGTGGCCTTTGAGTCACCCTCGTAATCTGCCCTGAGAACCTTCCTGTTCTTGTTTTGCCAATGCTGTGAGGAAGTAAAGGTGCTTACCTGCTACACCCCCTGCCACCCAGATAGAGAAGGGATTAGGAGAAATGCTTCCATCAGGAGTTATCCAGTCACAGAATATGGCGTAGGGGATGAAATAGGCGCAGTACCCGGGAACATCCCTCAGGAGCATTGCTACATTGCCTCGGTATACTCCTGCTATCCCCTCTTTCTGTAGGATTGTCCTTAAGCAGTGAATTGGGCCTCGATACACAGGAGATCCAGGAACTGTGGAATTTAGTTTAATGTTTGCTACAAAAAACAAAAAAAAAATTACAACTGTTAGAAGAGTTATATTGCCACAGAGCTCGTCTCCAAAGCCCATTGCCATTGATTAGATGTCACTGCCATCCAGTTTCTTCTGCTGGGTCAACAGATAGAATGGGGGGAAAGTTTTAGGAGAGAGTATATAGGTCCATTTTCAGAAAACATTTAGACACTTCAAGACAAATTTTCCTGAGAAGCATGGCATACCTCCCAATACTATATGCCCAGTAAGACTTCCAAATAAGTTTATGGCAATGTGCCCAATTTTCATGGATTTTAACTTCAATTTATGCCAAGTCACATCTTTGAAAGCCTTAACATCTTCAGAGTCTGGCCCTTGCCATGCAGACCAAGTCGTTTTTGGAAAAGGCATTAGGTTGCTAAAACACATGGAGGCTTTAAAAATGGAGATAGTATTGTTTTATCAAAGCAACAGAAAAAATGCCAGCATTTCACAGTTAAACACCATGACTGTAATTGTGAGAAAGGTGAAATGCTGAAATCCAGGCTGTTCAGCTCTGAAGTTGCTCCATGTGTTCATCTGGCTGTGCATCTCTGAAGTTGCTCCATGTGTTCATCTGGCTGTGCATGTGCTCTGGTGAGGTTCCCTCCATGCTGGCAGCCTGCAATGGAATTCAGCTGCTGTCTAGAGCTGAAGCAGCTCCTTCTGCCTGCAGCTTGTGGACAGGGAAGAGCCACCCACTGCCATCCTGCTTGTGTCCCCTCCTGACCCATCCTGCTCACATCTGGGCTATCTGGCACCCTGTGTGAAATAAGTCAGAGGTTTTAAAATGTCAATGGAAAATTTCTAATTTTGAACAGAGAAGGGTGGAAAACAGATGTTTATGGGCAAATATGTATGGGACTGGGAGCGTGCAGAGGGAGATGGGGAGCTGGCATTGCTGCTGGCTGCTGTGGTGGACCATGGATCTCCAGGGGACCCCACAGCCCAGGCACTTGCAGTTTCTACAGCTTCTGGTCTTCAGCAGACCTGTCTCATGTTCCTTATAGATCCCAACTGGCTGGAAGTGCCATTGATAAAAACCTACCCTTGAGCTGGGCAGGATGGGGTCCATCCTCAGACAAGAGGGGGAGTTTTTAGCCCAGCTGCAGCAGCACAAGGCAGCAGGAAGCCTGGCCTCGAACAAAGTGCTTCCAAAGCTCTGTGTACGTACCAAAGACTGGCAGAGACAGGAAGAGGAAACTCTTGCTTCCTACCTTTGGTGTACGGCTGCGTTTGCATCTGTAGCCTGATCTTGACCAGTTCCACGGGAGTGCCGATGCCCACGGAGATGACCCCTGCCACGATGCTGGCCAGAGTCATGTCGGCGAGCGAGGGCGCGGCAGCCGCGTCGCCGTGGCGGAGCTGGCCCAGCAGGCGCTGCGTGCTGCTGAACACACCGAACACCACCGAGCTGTAGATGCCGACGCTGGCCAGCGGGAAGGACATGCCCTTGAAGAAGCCGGCCAGCTACCCAGGAAAGGGAGCAGGGCTTAGGAGACTGAGCGGGACTGAGCAGTGTAAATCCCAACTTGTCTATCAGGTTGGGAATTCACAGAATCACCAGGCTGGAAGAGACCTTCAAAATCATCGAGTCCAACCCGTGCCCCGACACCTCAACTAAACCACGGCACTGAGTGCCACATCCAGTTTTTTTTAAACACATCCACCACCTCCCCGGGCAGGCCATTCCAGTGTTTTATCACTCTTTCCGTGAAAAACTTTTTCCTAATATCCAACCTATATTTCCCTTGGTGCAGCTTGAGACTCTGTCCTCTCATTCTGTCAGTTGCTGCCTGGAGAAAGAGACCAATCCCCAGCTGACTACAACCACCTTTTAGGAGGTTCACAGAATCACACAGTGGTTTGGGTTGGAGAGGACTTTGAAAGTCATCTCGTTCCAATCCCCTGCCATAGTGAGGGATGAAATGCAAATCCAAGTAGCAGATGTCTCCTGGAACCAGCTTGACACATGCTGAGCAAAGGAAATTGGTTTATGCTGCTAAAGGCTTATAAAGATTGTGCAGAATACAGGATATGCTTAAAAGCACAAGAACCCACACAGAAGTGCCTCATATAGATAGTGTTTGTCCTGGCTTCACCAAAGTCAGCAAAATTCCTCTGGGAGACCTTTGCCAGTGGGATCAGGCAAAAGAGTCACTGTGGATGCAATTGATGTGGAGACACTGATCATTCCATGACAGGGATCTCTCTTTCCCCTATAGGAGTCATCAAGTGGCTTACCTTAGAGTTAAGCAAGAGAAGGCTGTAGGGATTTGCAGGCTCAAGAGCATAAACTTTATTGGTCTTTATATAACTGCTGGTGTCAACAGCATTTTGTACAATTGCTTAATGTATTTATCTATTTATTGACTTGCACTTTCTACCAGCACATTTAAAGTACGATGAAGTACTTACAGACTCATTTCTGTACACAGTGAGAACACACTTGAATGTATTTCCATATCCTTGTCCAGCTTGCAAACGAGTCTGCAAAAGACATTTGTAAAATGTGATTAAAATCCTCTGCTTCCAGCCCAATGGAGGCTCATGCTACGTAAACAATGTGTGCTTTGCTTTGAGAGCAAGTCCTTCCTTAGTCGTAAATAGAACTCAGCAATAAAATAAGATATATGTGTATCCACCCTCTTGAACTTTGCCAGAAGCAAGGCTGAGCAGGATCTCACAGCCTGAAGCTCTCTGCAACATCTGGAATCAATGACTGTCAAGTTGCTCTCCAGTCTGGACCAGCCACCCTGACCCAGCACAGCAGGCTGCTGGTGTGCAGTGCTGTCTTGGAAAGGGCCTGATTTATGTGGAAATTGGAGAGTGGTGTGCTCTTCTCCATTTGGAGACTCTCAGGGAAGGCTGGGATGTGTTGCAGAGAGGAGAGGTGAGCTCCCCTAGGAGATTTCTGGGGCCCTTCTGCTCCAGGGTGGATTTTAAGACACAGAGATACTAATTGGAGCTAAAATAATTCAGCGCCATCTCAGAAATTCTCCATGCTTCACTCAAAAACACAGTTTCATATAATTTCAAAAAAGGACATCTTATTTCTGGAAAGCAAATCGGTTATACACCTTCCAACAGATGTAAGAAATGGCACGTGAGTAACAACAAAGCCTACAGGATTAAGCATTTCCCCTTCTCATGTGTGTGTATTTAGACTTTCATTCAAGCTGCTCACAAGGTTGCACTAGAAACATCCTAACAAGGGATGCATTTTTTGGGCTTAGAGGTGTGCAAAGAAATGGAAACATTCTTCACTTCACAGCATCTCAGGCTTCATCTTGGCTGAGGCCAGAGCTCATTTTTTATAGAAAGACACATGCTCTATCAGGAATGTTTTTAGGAAATGGGGATAACATTTCTGACTATATTTATCAGCACTGCTGCTAGCAATGAAGTCTGAAGGGACATTGCCAACCTGTGCTGGAGGGATGGTGGCCAATCCCCTCCCCTGGCTCAGCCCTGATTTACACCAGGGTGAAGCAGGAAATTATTTGGGAATTTAAAGCCCAAAGGAATGTGTATCTGCCAGAGTTCATGACTGGTGGAAGCTTTTGGATGGCAAACAGCAGGTAGGATGGCACAATCATTTGGCCCAGAGCCCTGCAAGAGGCTGCCAGTGCCACCATGGGACCCTGGCAGGAGCAGGAGGGACCAAAGTCTGTTCTCCCCTCAGCCCAGGCTGGCCCCTCACCCCGGGGTGGCTCCATGCAGCTGTTTGCACACATGGAGCATCCCCACTCTGCTCCAGGCCTGGCCAGAGGCCACAGAGAAGCAGCAGCAAAAGCAGAATATTTACTGAGCACTCAGAACAAGCTGCTACATGAAGATGCCGTGGCTCAGGCAGCACAGCTGTGCAGTGTGGGCAGGCCCAGGCCACGGGTGCAGACTGGGCACACTGTGACTCACACTGGGGATAACAGGGCAGGGGAAGGTGGCTGGACCTGAGCTACCCAGGGCAAGCTGACCCCAGTGCCCAGTCCTGAGTTCCCTCCTGAGTTCCCTGTGTTCATCTTAGCATAGCCATTTCCATTTTGCCTCTGTTGGCTGGTTTTGTTTTTTTTTCTTTTACCCAGTAACCAGGTACTTAGAGGTTCAAGTTAATATATTTTTTGAGTAACTGGGGGCAACTGAGTGGTCTCACAATCTGGTTCTCACACACATGTCCCTTAGCTAATCTGTTAACACCCAGCACTGAAATTCCTGCTGGCACCTGTGACAAAGTCAGCCATACCAGTACGGATGTACCTCTGGAAGGTTCTACTTTTTGTTAAGTTTTGATTAGATAGGGCTCTTGGGTGACACCCAGAAGCTGAAGAAAGTTCTGGGGAAATGAGTGCAATGGGTAGGATGAAAAGTGAATAGAGGCACAACTTTTAGAGTTTTTAAAGGAGATAGGAAAAAACAGCTGCTAGAGTTTGATGGGAGCTGCAGCAATGGGAAGAGGTGGCTGAAGGGGGAAGAGGTGGCTTCCTACAGATGGGAACTGTGGTGTAAATGCACTTACCCCACAGAGCCTTATACTCAGTCCTACCTCCTCCCCCAGATGGGGAAAGACCCCTCATCCCCTGGAGGCTGCGGGTGCTGCTGAGCAGCCCCTTTGCTGGCCTAGTGCTGTGTAAAAACTCTTTTCCACTCTCCTGCTCCTGAATGTGGAATATAACAAGTCTGCCTACTTGGTATTCCCAAGGCACAGCCTTGCCCAAAGCCAAGAGCAACAGAGGGGGCAGCCTGACAGTTGTCTTTATAACCACTGAAGGATGGGCTTGCTCTTTCTTGGCATCCACAAACTCGATGTTTCTGAGCAGGATTCTCATAGCCAAAGTCCCCCAAACCAGGCAATGATGCCATGAGCACCAGCCTGAGATGGGGATTGCCTTGGCAACGCTGGGCAGAGCCTGCCTTTGCTGCCTGTGCCCTGCCCATGGCTGGGTGGGGTGGGCAGCCTCGTGGCTCCTCCACATGGGGTCTGCACCCACCTTAGCAAGGTGGGACTGGCATCTCTTTAGCAGCTCAGAAAGAACAGGGCTGACCAGATATCTCCTGATCCCAGGAGAGCCTGGTGTGTGCCAGGGGATGGTTGTGATGGCTGGGGAAGGGAGGTGCTGTGGACTGTGCTGGGCCCTGCCTCCTTGACATCACCCTCCAAAGGTCTTTAAGGTGCCAACATGACCAGTGGCTTTTGGGTTTGCCACAGCTGGCAGCCCTGCCTGGTGCCAGAGCCAGGCTTGAGCCCACAGATCACAGAATTGTAGAGTAGCTCGAGTTGAAAGGGATCTTTTAAGGCCACCTAGTTCAGCCTCCCTGCAGTGAGCAGGGACATCTCCAACTAGGCCAGGTTGCTCAGAGCCCCATCCATCCTGCCCTTGAATGTTTCCAGGGATATGCATCCCCCACCTCTCTAGGCAGCCTGTGCCTGTGTTTTACCACCTTTTTTGTATAAGACTTCCTTATATCCAATCTAAACCTATTCTCTTTCTGCTTAAAACCAGTACCCCTCGTCCCATCACAGTGGGCCCTGCTAAAAATTCTGTCTTTACTTTAGGCACCCTTCAAGTACACAGGAAGGCCACAATAAGATTTCTTTGGAGCCTTCCATTCTTCAGGCTGAACAACCCCAAGAAGGGAAGAGAAGCTAAACTGATGAAAGCTGCCCAGAAATGCCTGGTCAAGAAAAGGAAGGAACAGGATGCTCCTCCCTATCTCTGCATCAATAAAGATGGTCAGCTTTGCTGAGTCAGGATGCACTGGCATTTGCATCATGCTGACAAATACCTTCTTCTCTAAATCCTTCTGGAGGAATAATTATCATGCAGGAATCATAAACACTGCGTGTCACAGCCCTGGGATAACAATTTCAGCACTCTGCCCTTCCAGTATTACCAGCACTAGGAAAACATAAAAATGTGCCTGCTGCAAAACAAATACAGTTCCCTCATTGCCCTTTGAATACTAGTCTGTGGCAAAGTTCAATAAAACATTGGCAGAACTGTTCAGTGAACCACACATTAAGGAAGGCCAGGTTAATTTTCAGCTTTAATTCTCCACAGAGGAACTTGCATGTATCAACGAGTTCTTTTAGTTTCTCATCCAAAATGAGCATTGGAGAGGAAGAAATTCTGTTAAAATGTTCCAAATTCCCCTTTGGGATAAGTGAAGGTCCTTGGAGGCATCAGCTAGAGAGAAGGTCTGAACTGATGGAGGTTTGGGTGGCGACATAGGAACACAGTTCAAAGTGTTTTACCTTGACCGTGTCCAGGGGATGGCCTGCAATCACACTGGCAATTCCTGGGGATGAAAGCAAAGTATTACGCAAAACATGGAAGCTTTTGTAGCAGGACAGGATGCAATGGGTTTAGAGGAGAGATTTCCATAGGAACAGTTGTAAGGGACCTAGCCAGAGCAATGACCAGCATGATGGCCTGTCCCTGACAACAGCTAAAAGCTGAGCTTAAACACTTTTCTGTGTACACTCTCCTGCATTCCTTCAGCTTTACATCTCAAAGGCACCAGAGAAGAAGTCATGTTTGTGTATCCTGTCCAGGACCAACCCCTTTTGCTGTCCTGTAAGCTCACACAAATTTTTGGCCTCAGAATGGTGAGACACAAGGCTCAGTGATGTCGTAGCTGACTGCCAATGGGACCTGCGAGCTCCTCATCCTTTGCTGTTCCAGGAGCAGTTTATGGAGATACCTGTCAGAGAGGATTCAGATAGAGAGGATCCTGCTCTGTATAGATCTCTCCAGTGCCATCCTGCCTTCCTGCCCATGGATCTCTGGGGAGAAATTGGCCCACGTTCTCTTACCATTCATCCACCTATTCACTGCCAGGAGCTCTCATGGCAGCACAGAACACAGTTTGGTTTCCCTCTTCTCCAGGAGAATGGAACACCTGTGTGCCATGGCCAGGACATGGCTTTGTGTGTTTGTTGCAAACAACATTAGCAGGTTGTGGAGAGTGGGTAAATTGTGATGCTTCCTCACTAGCAAATCTCTGAAAACCAGTGCCCACAGGTGCTCTGGGGACTACATGTAATTTCTCACTCATAGTAGGTTAATACTGAAAAGAGCATCATGTCCTTGGTAAACACATTATGACTTTTCTAAAAATGTGTTAAAGAATGTCCCCTCTCCTCCCGGACCTGGGACCACCCATGGTCCCATGCTATGCATGAAAACTCTCAGCTGCCACTGCTGCTGAGTGCTGGTGGCTGTTCACCTCCCAGGTCATCCTGTCCCATTGCCAGGGGTGTGCAGCAACAGCACAGGGCAATGGGGCAGAGAGAGCAACCACAGCCTGCAGAGATCCAAAAATCAGCTGCTCACACAAACTTTTGGCAGAGGTTTTGGGTTTTGCAGTCTGCTAACTTATTAACCTCATCTGGCAGGGTACCTGTGAGCCGCCTCACACCCTGCTCCTGTGTCGGGTCTGAAGGGTCACCTGAGCACAGGTTTGCTCTGCCACAGTGGACCCTGTGTCCTGCTGCAGCCCTGGGGGCAGCAGAGCTGGTCACCCTCTCAGCTGGAAAACACAGTGGGCATCTCAATTCCGTAAACCTTGTCCCATTACTGACGCCTCTGTGTGACGTTTGGCTTCCTTTACTTTCTGCTACCTGTTTCTCGGTGTTTGCCATCGGAATTCCCAGCAGACAGATCAATCCCTACCCTGGCCATCAGCCCGGTGGCAGCGGCAGTGGGACGGCGGGGTGAGAACCCGGCAGTGCCTGTCCCGGGGATGGGGACACGGGGAGCCCCGGGTTGGCAGCTGCCGGTCCCCTCCGAGCCCGGCGGCGCTTCCAGCCACGGGCACAAGGACGGGAGAGCCGGCGGGAGCTGGGGGCATGCGGGAGCCTCGGGAATTCGGCCCCGCAACAGCAGCATCACACGATCTCAACTTGGATTTTAACTCTCCCGCCCGTGGAAGTGGGATTAAAGCGCGCTTGTGAACCAAAGGAAGCAAACCGTGGGAGACGCCGGGCGGAGGCGCAGCCCGTGGCGGACCCGGGGGTTTTATCCACGGGCATCTCCGCCGTGCGCCCTTCGCTGCTGCTCCCCACCCGCGCTCACGGCATCACTCACCGCCCACCAAACCCGCCACGAAGTCCTGTATCTGGACGCTTCCCATGCTGCGCCGCCCAGCCCGTCCCGCGGGGCCGGGGGTCCCCGGGCTGGGGGTCCCCGCGGGCAGCGGTCCCGCGGCGCTGCGGGCTCCGTGCGCTCCGCGTTCCGCGGCTTCCAAGCGCTGTGACATCACGCACCGCAGCTTAAAGGCGCCGCAGGGGCCCGGAGACGCCGCCCGCCCGGGGAGGGGAGGGTCCCGGTCCGGCCGGGCGTGACGGCGGGGCTTCGTCCGCCCGGGGATGGGGACGGGGGGGATGCGCGTCGCCCCGGGGATGTGGCGCCTCGGAGCGGGAGGAGCAGCGTCGCTCCATGGGCAGGCAGCGGGGGACGGGGCTCAGCGTGAACGGGGGAAAAGATAGGGATGTGGGGAAGGTCAGGTACACTGGCGGATTGAAGATGTAAGTACGGCGATAGAGATTATTACACCTTTAATCAGTTGAAAAATATCTCCGTTCCCTTCATTGAATGACCGTTTGAGGAGATACCCCCCATTTCTGTATGATCTTTCCAGGAGATAACTCCAGTTTCTGTATTTTGGGAAGCAATGAACAATTGCCCCCCTTAACCATTCCTTCTACATAGTATTCACAGTTTTCTTATACATCTGTTACATGCTTCTCCCTCTGTCCTGTCTTTCCCAGAGTCAAGATTCCAGATCTGGTTTATTCTCCTTTCATGTAAGACACTCCTTCCTTTTCACCCTCCTCAGTCATTTTTGTTTAAAAGTCTTCCAACTGTGCAGCCAGAACCACAAGTGATAGGAAAGAACCACTCTGCAGAATAAAGATATTTTCTGTTTCGATCTCAACCCCTTTTCTGGGAATTCCTGACATGCCTTTCTGACTGGGGCTGAAGGTTGGGCTCCCTCTCTTGAATCATGAATACCTGATCTTGAGTCCAACGTGGCTGTTGTGCCTCCTCTGTGCCACTTTCAAATAGTAAATCTCATGTCTTACTCCTGAACAACACCTGGCCACTCAACGTGGGACCTCCTCATGATCCTCAACCAGCTCTCCTTGTGCTCACCAACTCCATCAGAAATGTCCTCTTGGACTTCAGGGGCATGACTGCTCTGAAAAAGATGTCTTGGCCCTTGGCCACTGAACACATATGTCTGGCTGAGGTTTATACTGCAGCCCAAAGCAAATTTTTTTCTGTCTAGGCTAGATTTCCGTAGGTTGCAGTTCCTCAGGTCAGTTTTGGAGGTTTTCTGACAAGATTGGCATTGGGTTTGCTACATTGCCTTGCTTAAATGCAAGATTGGATTTTCTTAATATGTATTTTGTCTACAAGTTCTGGAAACTACAGAAAAGATTGGTAGCTCATGAGCAAGGAATCCCAAATACCAAAATACTGGCTGAAAATATAATTTTTTTTTCCTTAAAAAATTGTTATTTCCGTTGCTAAATTAATATATTCCACAAAAAGGCCTTAAAACAATGTTCCCTTATATGCACGCACATATACACAGGAAACCTTATCACCAAGTTGGCTGAAGGTGGCTTTTGTCTAGAAATTGCTTATAGAAATTTAATATTGTGTGCATGGTTATCAGCTCAGATAATCTACACCTGAAACTTTAGATTTTTCAATGCATATAACAATGCTCATTCTTCATGAGGAAGGTTTTCCTCGAGCACCAGGTCTCTAATGGATTTTGAGGGGGACTGTGGTCCTGGATAAATGTTGGAGAGAACGTGTGTGCACAACCCTGTGGAAACTTGTCAGTTATTTCTTTTCTCAAACTTGCTTTCTTCCTTTTAGCAGAAATATTATTCCACATATACAGTGACACAGAAAAAGGGTTTCGTCCTCATTTTTCATGCACGTTTTCTTGCAAAACCAAAAGAAAAGCTGGCTGAATGAGGTAATTACCCAGATAGCAACATTAATCATTAATCATATGAGTTCTCTTTAACTGGGAGTGACAGATTTCCGTGCCAAATTCATAACATCTGTTAACTCAGGGAGAATATTGGACATGGTCTTTGTGCAAGACTGAACCTGGAGCTGAACCCATGTGTTATGGAGAGTTTAATCTGAACAAGTCCTGGCCTAGAGGAGGGAGGCTGGGCCAGGCTGACAGGAGATGTCCTTGCAGCTGTTCCTGTGGACACACCCAGGGATGCAGGGTACTCGAGGCTGATGGCAGTGCCCACAAACCCAATGATCCCAGTGTGGGCAGGGACCTGTGTGCCAGCCTGGACAGTCAACGTTTGCTGAGCTCCTCAGTGCCGTGCTCTTCTGGGGTTTGTGAGGGGGAATTTGTCCCTGCAGCAGAGTGGCTGCCACTCCAAAAGGGTTTGTCCTTAGTGCCAGCTCTGGTCTGGGAGCAGGTGAGTCACTCCCAGCCAGGCTGAGGCACCTCTCTGGTTATGCACAGGTGAACTTGTGCTGCAACTCTTTCTGCTGCTTTGAGCAGCCTGGCCTTGTGGAAGGTGTCCCTGCCCATGCCAGGCAGGCTGGAAATTAAATTTAATGTCCCATCCAACCCAAACTGTTCTAGGATTCTATGATTCTGTGATTTTTACCAAACTGGACAGAGGTAGGACCACTAGCACAAAGCTGCTTTTGGGCAGTGACACTGGCAGGTGCATCTTTACTCTCAGAAGAACTTTCCAGCATGCTGCCACATGCTGCCCATGGCCTGAGAGGCTCAGGGCTCTTATCTCCACCTGCTCTGTCAAATACAGTGCTGTTTGTTGAGACCTGTGCACACACCTCCACCTCCCAGCTGGCAGGACATCTCCTTTTACTGGTAACAGGCAGCAGTGACGTATGAAAAACTGGGAAGGGATCCATCCTGTCTGCTGCTCTGAGTCCCAGCCTGGGCTTGTAGCCACTCACAAGTGCTGGTCAGAGGGAGATAAGTGTGGTTTCGATTAGGGATGAGGAATTCTCTTCCCCCTGCCAAGAGGGGGAACAGGGAGATTGTGTCATCCTGAACACTCTGGATTCTTCCTCCTTCTCAACCATAAACCCTTTTGTTGGTTTTTTTTACAGTACCACTCTCTTTTGACCAAGTTACATAGTTTCCACAGCAGGTGTATAATGCTATCGATAAAAGGGAAGGTATTTCCCATTGTCTTACTGTGTATTTTCTCTGGGAGAGCTTGCAGTGAAGGAACTGGGACAGACTCAGGAACTTGTGGTAGATTCACGCTTAACTGCTCTGAGAATTAAAGAATCAACTCAGCAGGGACAGGGTATGTTAGAGGAGTTATTAATTTCGTATCCATCTGAAAACAATTTCTGGGCTAGGATGCATTTCACTGTAAATTCACTTTCTAATTCCCTTTAAATATTCCCTTTAAATTCCTTTAAAATATTAAACAGTCAGTAACAAATTATGGCTTAAGTTGCTGGGCAAGGTACAAGTAAAATGACATTAAACCTCACTGCTGCATCCAGAGTCACTGGTACCAGATACTAATGCTCAGTCTCTTTGAGAGACTGAGTTGCATGAGCAGAGCCCAGTAAATTAAAAAGTAATGTACAAACAGTGTGAAGCAATGTGTAAGTGGTGATAGGAGGATAACTCCATGGCTAGAGCAACCAGACAGATCCAGGCTGTGGGAAGACATGTCAGGGGGCACATAGCAGGAATAGTTTTCCCCTCCAGGAGCTACCAAACAAGCCTGTTTCTGTAGGCAGCAAAACATGACTGCTTGTTCTGCAGGAATGTGCATAGCAGATGAATTACAGGCTACAGACACACCAGAAACAGGCATGGAGGGCCCCACTGTGAACAGCTGAAAAGCTCTTCTCTGCCCTTCCTTGCCCAGGACCTGGGTGGAGGAGAAGCATTCCAGGAAGAACGAGGAAGTGAAGGGAATCGTCTGATCTTTTCATCATCTGTATCCATATCATATCATCATATCATATCATATCATATCATATCATCATATCTCTCTATCTATTTGTTTTTATTTAGGGAACTCTTCTGACAAATGCCTGAAGCAGCTGATATGCCATGAGAAGATCTCTCTCCAGACCTGCAGGCAGATCTGCTGATACAATTCCATGGTGCTGCACAGACCTGGGACTGCCTGCCCTCAGCCTGCAGCACCAGGCATCCAACATATCTAACATATCTAACATATCTAACATATCTAACATATCTAACATATCTAACATGTCCCCCCAGATCCCAGCCTGGCTGAGCACCAGCCAGCGGTCAGGGCAGGCATTCCATGAGCAGCTCTCAAACACCATCCAACACCATTTCTTGAGAGCCATGAGCAGCCCTGTCCCCTGCACCGAGCTCTTCCTCTGCCACAATTTCTGGAGAGCAGGAGAAGCAGCAGTGTCTGGAGCTGGGTGATCTGCAGCCACACTCCCACCCAGGCAAGGCTGACTGTCCCACAAGCTGAGGAGGTTTTGGCTGAGATGAGGCAGCTCAGCAGGACATGCTTGAAGCTGAGAGCAGAGCAATGATGTAAAAGCAAAGGTGTTCTTCCCTGCCCTGTCAGGAGGAGACTGCCAGCTGTGACTCATGATCCCTGCTCCCATTGCCTGGGTTCATTTTCCACGAGCAGCTGTTGATAGGACTTGGAAAGAGCGGGAAGTTTCCCTGGCAGAAGCAGCTGGGCAGGCAACACGTGGTTGTACTGCTAATGAGCCTGAGTGGAGCACTTTGCCCAAAGCCGTGAAGTGGTTTCCAAGTTTCTGTTCCATCAACAGCTCATGGAGTTCAGCTCAGCCCCACCATCCTTCATGGTCATGTCACAGAACCACAGAATGGTTTGGGTTGGAAGGAACCTTAAAGATCCTCTCATTCCACCCTCCTGCCGTGGGCAGGACACCTTGGATTAGATCAGATTGCTCAGGGCTCCATCAAACAGCCCTTGAACACTCCCAAGGGTGGGGCATCCACACCTTTTCTGGGCAACCTGTTGTAAACTCCCACTAAAGAATGAGAAGGTCTCAGAAAAAGGGCTGGTGGCCAGGATGAATCTTCTCAACACTTGGGAGAGGATTTATTCCTTTGAGATTTATGTCTCCCTTCTCAGTTCTCTGCCTGGGCTGGTCATGGCAGCCTTCTTGGGCATCTGAGATGAGCTTGTGGCTTGTCATCCAGTGGGAACCTAAGGTCAGGTGTACACAGTCCCACTGCAGACATCCACATTTAGGTAAAATAATCCCCACTCTTGTTTTCCAGGTCTTGTGTCAAGTCAGACCCAAGGCAGAGACCCTTCAGGTGAGATGTGTTTGGTTTGAGCTCTGGCTTCATGTGATGAAACCCCTTCTGCTGGCATGCATTTGCTAAATACCACATCTGGAATACCAGCACGTGAATGCACAGTATCTCACACAAACCCCACTGGCAATTTTAAATAAGAATAAACCCTTCCTTTCAGCTTGTGGAAGCTGGATGTCTAACTTTCTAGAAAAATAAATGGCGAATTGGACCTTGGCTTTTGTAAATCGCCTTGAAATTCTCAGTAATTGTGAGTAATTAAAACATTCAGCTCTAAAATTAAATTTAAATGGTGTGAGGGGGGTGTGTGTGTGTGTGTTTGTGATTGTTTTTAGTGAAAAAGTTTCCTCTGTGTTTACCCCTCCAAACATTCTACTACCATTTTTACTATCCTGTTGCAGGAAAGGGGTTTTGTGTTGGTTGCCAAGCCCAGCTGGGCTGGGGTAGAAACTTCTCATGGGGGGAAGAGAAGGAAACTTTACAAGGTGAATACCTTATTTGCTTGGAAACATCTCTGCAGTCAGTAACACCAGGAAGAGGAATTGCAAACAACACAGTTTGAAAGTTGCAAATACCAATCATGGTGCTTGGAAGCTGCAGGAGAATTTACATGAGAGAGGAAGACACCGCTGCTTTGTGGGCAATGCTTTGATTGAATGGGCACAGTGAGACAGTTTCTCATTTGTGTTAATGGAGAAGCATTCTTTGTTTGTATTCAGTCTCATTGATTCCCTGCTCACAAAGTCCTATTTAAGCCCCATTAATTCACTGTGGAGTCTATAGGAAGAATTTGTGCTCATCCCTTCTGGAAGGGCTTGCAGCATCACTGTAGTGAAAGGAAAAATCAAGAGAACATCAAGCTGAGAAGTGCTTGGGTAGGAAAAGTCAGCAGAGTGAAGATGGGAAAATGGGGAGCAGAGCCTTTGGTCTGCTGGAGAAATCCTGTTCACCCTTTGCAAATCTCTCCATGGCAATTATGTGACATTATAAACAGGACTCCAGGAAGGTCCCTCTGGAGGCTCCTCCAGTTCCAGTAAAGCAGAGTGCTGCACCTTCAGCTGGGGCTGGATTGTCCTTGTGCATTCTGGCTCCAGGAGCTGCAGAAGAGGAGGAATGCCTCAAGAACAAATGCCTGCTCGTGGCGCCTTTCCTCGGACACGTGGGTGACCTGCCCTGGGGCTCACTGAGGGCTGGTGTGGTTTGTTTGTCTCCTGGACAAACAGGGAAAGCAAATGCTCTGGAGCAAGGAGCCAGCCCTTCTGCTGGGCTTTAGCAGAGAGAGACTGTGACAAGCATTGCCAAGGGAAAAACCCAGTCAGTGAAATCCTGCAAAAGCAGTTGCTGATCACACATGGTGCCATTCCCATCCAGGCAGCTGGCCTCACAGTCTGGGTGCTGTGAAGGGTCCCCTCCCTGCAGGACAACATCCCCCACTGGTTTTGGTGTTGCCACAGGACATGGGGATGTCTCAGCACCCATGTCCCCACACTGGGCTCCACAGAGCTCAGGCTGCTGGGCTTTGCAGCAGGAGCTGGCTCCTTGTGTGCTGGTTCTAGAGCTTTTCACTCTGGATGTCCATAGATCAGAGCCCAGATCTGGTCTGAGTTGTGCTCTTGTGGTGTCTGTCCAAAGCTCAAGGAAATGTTTATTCTTCAAAATGTATTATTTTGCCAGTGGGTCATTCCTGTGCATCCTTGCTGTCATTCCAGAGACACCATCAGTGTGACCACTACCAAAAGGAACTTATGCACAAAAACTTCAGGTCCAGCCTGGGTATTTGTCACAGATGCAATGCTGAGTAATTACCTTGTTGAATATATCAACACTCTTCCTCCAAAACCTGTGAAAACAACTGAACAAATTGCTGCAATGAACTTCCCAGAGCACCAAGAACCAGATTTTGGTACCTTGAGAATGCCAGACCCCCAAGGACCTGGACCTGATATTTGATAATATTTGGCCGACAGTGCCACCAAAAGGAAATGGGATAAACCACCTATCCTAGAAATGCCTCCTGATGGTGTTTTTGGAGCAGTTTCCCTGACTGCCCTCCCTCCAGATCTCTGCTTTGCCCCTTCCTCCATACACCTGTCCCTGTAAGAAACACTCACAGCCCTCCTGAGGCACCAGGGAAGAGAAAAATTGATTTAGCTGAGAGAGTCTCTTTTTAGCAGCTAAAGATATTTCCAGCTCTATAAAATCATACAAAATTGCTTGACTGCTAAATAGCAGCACATGGAGAAATTTCATTCTTTGTTTTGGAAAACATATTCCCCGTATCCTGCAAAATAACATTTTATTTGCTTGTGGTTAAGTGGAATAATTTTATCATTTTGTTTCCAAGCAGGGACTGTGACAAGAAATTAAACAAAATAGAGTTTGCCCATATCTTTAAAGCATCCATTTCTGTAGCTGACTTTGCTAAGGTAAGCCTATCTGATGGGCCTTTCATTAAGCTGGGATCACAACGGCAAGTTTATCTTAATTTAACGAGAATTCACACTCTCCATTAAGAGAAGAAGATGGATTAAAATGCTTCTCCGATCTGAGAGAGCTCGGGGTGGCTGCAGGGGGTGCTGTTCACCTGCACACACCAGGGCTGAGATGGGCTCTGCACAGCGGGACAGACCCCTGGCGTCCAGGGGGATGCTGAAGAATTTTCCTGCCAGGATGTCAGTTCAGGCTCTGCACAGCCCTGAATGCTACAGCTGCATCTGAAGACTTTGACTGAACATGAGGGAGAAAAGCACATCCCCCCAGGTGCCTTGATTTGGTACCTTGGATAAAACAGTTTGGATGTATAGCACAGCAGGATCTTGCAGCTCTTGCTGGGTCTCAGCACACCCTGGGTGTCCCCAGACTGGTGTGTTTGAGGGGGAAAAGCCAGAGCAGAGGCTTTGTGAGACCAGGCTAATCACCTGGAGCAGAGCAGGAAGGATCAGTGAGCTTTGTGTAAGCTGTGTTTTCCTTGCTGTGGGGAAGGATCCATATCCCTATTTCTTTTTAATCTGATGATGAGGAAACCATGACTTGGCTTCCCTGCACTGATGAAATATAAAGATAGTCTTTTTATCACAGTCTAAAGGATCTTTGTCTCTTCCCAGCATTTGGAACGAGCTATTATTTGTTTTGCCAACCTGAAAATGTGCCAGTTGTTCCTGAGGAATAGTCCAGGCACACCTAGGCTATCAGTCCTCCCCTTGGAGCTCTCCTGCAGCATCACGTGTCAGGAGTCAGTAATTCACTCTTTTGGTATGACTCAAAACTTCATCTTCTGTTTTGAAAGGCAGCTTCTTGCCCCAAATAATGATAAAACCAGGCTGTGCTCCTACTACCAAATGCTGCTTTCTGCCCTTTCTTTCGATTTCAGAGGAGCATGTGACAGGTTTCACTGTGGTGCCTGCAGGGAACACCAGGGTGTTCCCTGAGCCCTCTCCAGCCACAGGACATGCTGAGGAGCTTTTACAGGACTCAGCAGCTGAGATAATTCTTTCATGATGGCTTTTAAATCCATTTCATTGCAGCATTAAATGCGTTTGCCTTCCTCATCATCAACTACCCAATGGTTTTGAAAGCTGTTTTCTTCCCTTAAAATTCCTGCCATGGTTTTGCTCCCAGGTTTCCTCGAATCCTGCCTCTCTAGCAAAGGCAGCTGCAGCCCCCCAGTCCTCCACACCACCTTGAGGACCACGACTTTCAGCATTTGGCTCATCACCTGTGCAATTATTTTCCATTCAGAAGGTACACAGTGGTGCCAGCTAACAGATGCAGCCAACAGAGTGGTCTGAATGGGCCAAAGGTAATGGTGACCTTTCGAGTTGTGGCTGTGACATTTTTACAGATGGAATATTTTTACCTGCTCAGGTTTTCTGTGTTTGCTTTTTTTTTTTTTTTTTTTTGCCTTTTTTTTTTTTAATAATAGTTTCAGCACCATTTTTCCAGCTTTCTGCCTATCCCTATCAGAAGGAGTAATGTCAGAGGAGTCAGTCCAAAGCTGACTGAATTTTTGTTACTACTGCTGTGTGAGCATGTGGGGAGGAACAGGCACTGGAGAGTGAGGGGCCTCCCAAGGGCAGGCTGGGACTGGCAGGGAGGAGGCAGCTCCTGTTTCCAGCCTCAGCATCCCCCTCAACAGGGCATGTGGTGTCCAGCCTGTCAGCCTAGCCTCTCAAACCACAACATTTTGCTTGTAAAAAGATAGAAAAAAAAGACAGAAGAGAGGAAAATGTTCCCAGTGAGGGATTTAGAAGAAGCGTCAGAAGACTTGTTCTCAAATTATCCCAAGATCATTCCCTTCCATCCATCACTGCTGCTGCTCAGTGGAAAAATCATATAAATAAAACTAGTCCAGATCTGCTGTACATGAAGGCAAGCAGAAACTTTCAGCTTGTTTTATTACCCTACAGCTGCTTGCTGTGGAGTTTTCTTTAGTTGGTATGACCCAAATCTCAAAGCTGCAGGCGCCACGCCTGGATGTGCTGTGACTTCATCCCTGTCCCTTCTCAGGTATCCTGTTCTTCATCAGCAGATCCTGGGGAGCCCAGAGGGAAATAGCTGCAGCAGGTAGTGCTGAGGCTGTTTGCTGCTATCCCCAAAGTCTCACAGTTAGTGCAATTAATGCAATTAGCAGCGCTGGGGCCAGGATTGGGCAAGTCAAGCTGCTACTCTCACCAGCTCACCCCAGCACAGACTCACAGCCTCTGTTTTCTCTTTTTCTTTTCCTTCTGTGAGTTTTCATGTTCTATTAACTTTCAGAGTTTCAATTGGCCTTGTCTCTCTCCTATCTTTCCCTCATGGTACAGCAGCAATGATTGGTGAAAAAAAGGTTGTTTGTGTTTTTTCTCCCCAACTCTTTCATTGCTGGTTCACGCGTGCCGTGATTTCCCTTCGTTTCTGCTGAAGTTTTCAGTAGTTCCCTCCCCTGCCCATTCTGTGTGACAGCTCAGTCTGAGAAACATCTGCACCCCATTAGGAACAGCTCTGGGTACATAAAGCTGAATGCAAAGGGTAAAAAAATGTTTGATGGCTGTGTTACTCTCTCATCCAGGAAGCAATCTGGCAATCAGCACGGGGTCCCTAGGGCACCCGAGCTTAAAACACAGGCACAACCTTCATTTCTAGCAAGTCACAGAAGTTACTTACCCTGCTAAAATACTAAAACTGCTATGAATCATACCTGGAGCATGAAGAAGCTGATGTCTTCTGTGTCACCTAGCAATGTCAGCTTCCTTTTAAATAAAAATTACTTGGTGGAGTGCTGTCGTGGAGTCACCACCCAGAGTCACCACTATACCCAGTTCCTGACTGCTACAGAAATCAGCTTCACTCCATAGTTTCTCAAAAGCTGGAACAAACTGAGGCTGGAAATCAGACTTGTTTTCATGGGGCTTCAGGTAGATCTGATTTTGGTTACTCAGGGACTATTTGGCAAAAGGCCCATCAGACTGCAGGGGGCTTTGTGGTTAATCTTGGCTGTACATCTGAAGTCAGCACAGTGCTTTGCAGGGGCTGCCAGCTGGGTGTGAGACCAGCAGGATACATCTCCATCTCACTCGAGTCACGAGATCCAACCACCTCCCTTGGGTGGTTTTACACCCCATCTGCCTGCCCTGCTTGTTTAAGCATGTCCTTTGAAATCTTTCCTCAGGAAATTCTGAACAACCTTCAATTTTGGTGAGTTTTAGGATTTTTGTGCTCCCTGCTGGTGCATGGTCTCTTTTCTCCTCCAGATGACCAGCACGTTCCCTGAGAGCTCACCTTCCCTTTCTGCCAGTGTACTTTCTCGTAAAGCATTTCAGATTTTCTTTCTCTTTCCGAGAGCAAGCAAAGAAAGAAGTGTTTATCGGCCACTTGAAGATTTATTTTTCCATTTTTGTAATCTTTTAGGACAAGAGGAAATAGCCACATGTTGCACTGGAGAGGTTTAGGTTGGCTGTTAAGGAAAATTTCTTCACCAGAAGGGTTGTCAAGTATTGGAATAGGCTTCCCAGGGAAGTGATGGAGTCATCATCCCTGCAGGGATTTAGAAGACGTGAATGTGGCACTTAGAGACGTGGGCTTGGCAGTGCTGGGTTAATGGTTGGATTGATGATCTCAGAGGGCTACTCAGACCTAAATTGCTCCGTGACTCTATTTTGAGGCTGTTTTGACTCTGAAGCTGCCTCCATGCCCATTGCTGTCCCCAGACCCCTCTGATGGGTGAGCTCAGCTGGCCTTCCCTGCACTGGACATGGTGAGCCAGGCTTCCCAAAGGCTAGAGCACTCCCATCAGTTCCTGGAGAAAACTCACAACTGAACAAGCAGCTTTTGGTTTTTTATACAACCTGTTGGTGCTTTCCCTGTGCCAACACAGTTTAACAATTCATTTTGGAAAAGGTTGAGGCCCCTGTGGGCTGAGGAGTGTTTCAGACACAAAGGCTGACTGTATTTCACATCCTCGTATGCTCATTTTCTTAGTCTTTATATGAACATAATTGCAAGATTTTCCTTCCTACTTTCAAGTGAGAGGACCATCAAAGAAGCGATATCCAGCCAGCCACAGTTCAGGCACGTCTGGGGAGGGTAATAAAATGCTGAAAAAACAGAAAATGTTTTTGATGCAGCCTGTTGCTACAGCTGTCAGTGCATTGCTGAGAGCCGGGAGGAGATTCCTCCAAATTTCATAGACAGGACATAAATGGATAGCTAGAAATAAATCAAGACAGTCACAGACCAGAGCCAAATGGTTTGCAAGGGTATAGAGAGAGGATCTTGATTTGGGAAACACAATGATTAATTTGTTTTCATACAGTAATTACCAATTAATCATTTGGCTAATTATGTTGTATCATAAATTAGTTATAAACAGACTTCAGTCCAATTATGAGGACTCAACTAGATCATTTAATTGAATGTTTTTGCTTCCAAAAATGCTTCACAAGACTTTTTTTAGCAGCTGAACACATACATCTAGCTGGAAAATGACACACGTTTAATCACTGACAGCTAAAGATGCCTGAAATTACACCCTGTTGTAATTAGTGGCGTGTCCATAGCTGAGCTTGACCTCTGTGATAATGCCAGTTGTTTAAGTGTGTAATCATTCCTTTACATCAGATCCTTTTTTCATGAAATGTTGGTATCTTAGGCAGTTTTTTTACTTCATCAGATGAGGAGGGCTAAAATAAACATTCTTCTCTATGCTGACACGTGACAGCATTAACAATTGAAAATAAAATTGCACATAATATGTTCTTTCAAAGAATTTCCTCAGAGTTTGTGGAGAAAATACCAGCTGTACATAGCAGACTAATACTTAGCAGCTCAAGTTATCCCTTGGGGATACATCTGCCAGATATAAATATTAATGAAAGAGAATTGTGATGGGAAGATTAAGATTCATTAATCATTATTATTAGCCATCATCAGGTGCTAACGGGGCAGCTGCTTGGAACCCCCTCACGTTCACCCAGAGCACCTATTCATGGGGATGCTGTAAGAGAAGGAGCTCTTCAAAGGAAGGGATCAACACTCTGCTGCCAGAGGAAATGTATTTAGGGAGTAAATCCAAGGCTTGGTGGCTGTGGGTGTGAGCTGGGTCCCTGAAAGGATGTGGTGGGAGCAGGGGCACAGTCTCTGGTTTAGGGGAAAACACAGCCAGAGAAGCCAGGAAAAGCTGCAGCTCCCATGCTCCAGTGGGATATGGAGGATTTCACAAGCTTCCCATCTGAGGCGTTGTTCAAACACCGTGCAGCTGTCAGACCCTATTGTTAGGTTTATATTGTGTTGGGGTTTTGATGTTTCAGCCATTGCAGAGCTTTGGAGTGGGAAAGAATTCACTGCCTCCTCCCAGGCAGGTTGGTGTCTATTTTCACAGCTCTGGTCAGCCAGGCAAGCTTAACTCCTTGCTCTCCACCATGCTCCCTTTGCATTGCTTGTATTGCCATTTCCTTCAGGTCTTGCTCCTGCAAGAATTTCCAATTTATCTGTTTGCCTTTGATAATTTCTCTCAGTACAAGCCACCATGGAGTGGCTCTTTGGTGTAATTGCAACAGGAGCAGCTCTGAGGGAGCCTAGAGCCCCCTCTAGGCTTTGGCATTATTTTTTCTCAGCTAAAACCACAAGAAGGTGGTCCAGTCTCCCCCCAGACCACAGGCTATGGCCAGGCAGGTGGCTGTGCCCCATGCAGTTCCTGCTGCACAGGAGTCAGGGAATGGTTAACACTGGAAGGGACCACTGGAATTCATCTAGTCCAACCTCCCTGCTGAGGGAGGATCCCCTGGAGTGCCTTACTCAGGATTGTGTCCAGGTGCCTTTTGATATCCCCAGGGAAGGAGGCTCCAGAGCCTCTCTGTCCCAGCGCTCAGTCACCCCCCCAGCGCAGAAGTTCTTCCTCATGCACAGAGGTAGGTGCTCAGAGAAGCAGGGCACAGTCATTCCCTGCACAATTTATATACTTCAAACACGAGTTTGGAGGAGTCCACAGCTCAGGTGATCCTGATGTTCAGCAGTCCTTGGGGATGCATTTCTCCATGTATATTTACCAGTAGCAGAAATAAGCCCAAGGCCTTGACAAAAGGCTGCAAACTAAAATACATAGCACATGCATTTTTCCACATGTGAAACTGTAATGATTGCTGCAGAAGTCAAGGGCTACATAATTTGGGTCAGGTGCTGGCATTTCTGCCTTGCCCACACCTGCAAATCCCATCAGCTTGCGTTCCTGGGAAAGGCAAAAGTGCCCCCAGGAGCCTGGGAGGAGTTAATGGGAACTGGTAGCACTGGGGTAGGGACAGATAGATTTATGGGGGATTATGTAGGTCAGCAGGCTGTTTGCTTTTCACCATCCCTTCCCACCTGCATCATTAACTGAGAAAGGGTTGCAGACTGGGCCAGCCTGTGCCTTCACCCCAGCCCACCTTTCCATATTTTGAGGAACAGGTTTGTTTTGGGCATACTTTACTTGTGTCCAAGCACATTTGTTCTTGTGAAATTTAGGATACAGCTCTAGATAGATACAGAAACATGTCTGTGTGTCAGGACAGACTAATATAATCCATTCCAGGGTCCAGGTGTGACAGAAGCACAGCTGCTTCCCCTCCTGTTGCATCAGCTTCCCTGTGGATAACCGGACCATGCAACCCTTGCTCCTTCATTCCTTTGTATTTCCATGTGTTCCTGCTGCTGATCAGCATTCAGCACAGCCCTCAGGCACTACCTTCAACCTATCCCTGCCCTGCAGAACTCAGCTCCTCCTCTCTGATGTGGCTCCTAAATTGCGTTGGCAAAACACCGAATCCTGGATTAGGCTGTCCCAGCAGGAGACCTGTGTTCTTCCCCCCATCCCTGGGCTTACCCAGTGATGTGCATGTTCTGGTATTTGCATGGAGGTGCATGATCAAGGTATTCTCTAGTCACTCACCATAAACACAGTTCTGAAAGGGAGCCAAGTTTTTTCCTATTAATGACTCACTTCCATTCCTTCCCATCACGTTGCTGGGCAGGGACCTATTTAAGCTTCTTTGTTTCATGCTGAGTTCTGCTCTTCTCTGATAAATGCTACTTGCCCAAAGCTTCCTTTCTAGCAGAGTTCAAAATAAAGTTATTAAGTCCTATACATTGACACAATCCAGATTTGGGAGAGAAAGGAGGGCCCTGCTAACGCCGGTCTTTGGGGCAGGGTGCACACCAATGCATTTAAATGTTGGGGAGCTAATTTTCTCCCTAAAACAGCTTTTAGTGGGGTTCAGGTTTATATAAGGAGTGTGCTGTTCTGTTCCACGTGGGGAGACTGGAGGCCCAAGCCCCACCTTGCTGAGGCTGATGGAGTTCTCTCATTGATGTTAGTAATCTTAATCTAGATCTTAAGGCCTGCAGTCTTTTACTAAAACAAGTTCCTGACTTCAGAGACAAATTCCATCCCCTGCCATGTCTCTGTGCATCTTTTTATTGACTTTGAAGTAGGTTTTCCCAAGGGGTACACAGACTAACAAATATTGTTGCTAGAGTCTTGTCCCCCTTCCCAACTGAAATCTGACATCAGCTGTTGAGAAACAAGAACCTGCATTATCAGAAATCCCCAAGGACATCTATGATCATCACCACTTTTGTTATTAAAGGGCATACTTTGCCATGGCTTGTTTGGTTTGTTTTATGAATTAACTTTGAGAATTCATGAGATTAAAAGCTTAAATGGGATCAATGAAGACTGCACAGCATGCATCAAAGCAATTGCAGATTGTTTTTCAAACTCCAGAGGACTGCTGATGTTGAAGAACTGAAGGTTTAGGGCAGTAATTATGAATTTTTCAAATAGCGAGATGAAAGGAAATACATTATCAGTACACAAGGATGAACCAAACTGTGTGACTAGGGCCACTCTTGGGGTGAAGGCACATGATGTCCTCACTAAGGCAGGAATCTGATCCATGGAGCAGTTTGAGAAAAATCGTTTGCTGCCTGTGTACAGGATGTTAACTATGTGGAAAAGTAATAAAGTTGTATAAACCTTGGAGAGAAACACAGAAGCTTCCGGCACTGCCCTCCATCCTTTCCTTTTTACCTCTGAGCAAGACTGTATGGAAAATACATTAGAATCATGAGTTTTGTTCAGCTCTGACTTCAAGATGGCAACATATGATATGATATTTGCCAGCTTTTGATTAAAATTATGCTTCTCTGATCCATGAGCATAAAGCTTGTAATATTCTCATCTCCCAAATCCTTGATTTCTGATGTTCGCTGTTCCCATAAATTATCAAGTACAGCCAATAGAGGGAAGCTAATTTCTATCCAGTAAAAATCGGGCAGATTTGTGGATTTGATACTACACCATTCAAAGTATTTTAATATGCCAAATTTATGGAAATGCTGAATTTAATATTCTCAGAACAATCCCCACCTGCTCCTCAGACAGAATTCCTGTCCTCCTCTGCCTGATCCCTTGAGTTTGGATAATCTCATTCTATTTTGCATGGCTTTCTTTCAATGTACCCAAGACATCAACCTTCTTTGTGCTTAAAACCAGAAGCTGCTTCATACAGTCTCACTTAGTTCATCTGAAACCTGATTTATCTTGTTTTTCAGCAGGAAGGTGGCAGGAAGGTACTGAAGTGCCTGTGGAAATGCAGAAGGCATGCTTAGTGCTCTCGTTGCATTCCTGATTCCGGCTGGGGCAGCTGTGTGAGGATATTGGGATGAATTTTCACCAGTCTGGCTGACCCCAGGTTTTTTAACATTTTTTAAAAAGCTGGGGGTGAGGGACCATTTCATCCTGAGCAGTGCCTAGAAGACTGGGATCAAAGCTCCTGTCTGGGAACTCTGCTGGTTTCCAGCATCTAACCAAAATCCCTTCCCAACTGGTCAAAAACCACTGAAGTGCAGTGTAAGCAGAAATTATTGTTAAAACCATCATGTACCTTGCATGGCTGTAGCATAAATGCAATTCCTGGTCTCAGTGTCACACCACAAGGAAAACCATTCTACCTATGGAGATGTGAAATAGTGAAATGTGATGTTTTTTTCTTCTTCAATCCTTAAAATAGGTGGCATCGGTACATTTAGCCACAGCCTGTCAATACACTCTTAGCAGTGTGTAATTATTAGAGAAACACTTGAAGATTTACTCACTGGTTGGAGTAAACTCATCTATTTTGAGCAGAAATTGTCTGTGGACAGTGCAGGGATGGGAAAGAGCCATGTTTCATCAACTCGTGTGGTGTCTCGAGGAGGTGACATAGTTGGCAGTAAGGAGAGGATGTTGCAAGATTTCACAACTGCAGAGAAAATACTGAGCTGACCTTTTTTGGTTAGATGCTCATCTGGTGTAAATCAGTCAAGATTTACCAATGCCAAAATGTTTCTGGATGCTGTTTCCAGTTTTCCAGCATCAAAACTGATGTTTATAGAAGCTCCTAGTTGAACATATTAAAGTAATCAAGAGTATTTTCATTACGGACTGTGCAACTGAAATGAAGACAGACATAATGGAAATGTGTTAAAAAAATCATATTGACAAAGAATTTAAATAAAAATAAGTTTTTTTCTCCTGTGTATGGCTGTTATGCACACGTCTAACAGATGCCAGTAATACAATGGAAGGATTGTAGTGAGGGGGAAAGGAAATGTATTTCCCAATCCCAACTGGAAATTATGTCTCTTTTTAATTCCTCCAAGCAACTTAGATTTAAATAATTCTCTTTTTTTTCCCATTGGCCATTTCCCATAGCTGTACATCCCTTGAGTGAGCATCTCGCCTTTGGGATTAGCTACAGAGAAGCACAGTTCTTTTCCTCACAGCTAGAGAAATTTTATTGGATTTCCCAAGCTCCTGCTCTGCTTCTTTCTGCTTCCATTACACAGTCTGGGATATCACTGGAGGGTTTTTTTTTTGAGAGAAAGAATATTTCACTTTATTCAAATTCATGCAAGTTTTCATGTTGTCATAGGTTTCAAGAGTTTCTCCTTCACATCTGCATTCACAAACCCCCTTCTTTCTTCTCAGGACACCAAGCAGCTGCCACGGACATTCCAAACACCTGATCCTCCCATTTGTCCTCCTTTGGTCTCCAGGCCTTCTGTCCTGGGGAAGGTCTCTATTCTTTGAAGTGGGCCAGTGCAAATCCCTCCCTGTGTCCTGTAGTAAGGGAAGTACCCAGTGCAGGGAGGGGGCTGGCTCAGGTGTGGGAGCCTGCTGGGGCAGGAGGCCATGGGCAGGCAGAGTGCAGAGCTGCTGGCTCCCAGGAGCTCCTGTGCTGGGGGCTCTTCCCTGCTTGTAGAAATTGTCCTTGGAGAAATTGTGCTCTTTCTCAGCTCCATCCTTGGCAGGATGCTCTGAAAAAAATGTGTACAGGACCGTGGGCCTGATGTTTCTAAGAAATTTTAGCCTGTTAGCAGGCGCTGAATTTTCCCAAGGGAGAATTTCTCAGGAAGGTTTCTTCTCAAAACAATCTTGGCAAACAACTATCCTTTCTCAAAACAATCCCTAGCCAGGTGGTGTTTTGCTGTTTCTCTAGTTTAACCAGTGGGATTAGAGAGGTGCCATTCCTGTTCACCAATCATGTTAAGTCTCTATCAGAACACCTTATAAAAGGCAGTAAGAATTAGACAATAAAGCCTTTTCTATGTTCTTTGCCTTCTGAAATATTTGGAGCCTCTCATCTTTCTTTCGTGTCCTACAATGACACAGGAGCAAGACCTGAGGTGTCAGATGATGGGATGTTGGGAACAACACTGCCCCTGGGAGCACGGCAGGTCCCTGCAGCAGTGGGACAGGTCCCACCCAGAGCCAACAGTGTCCCACACAGCAGCAGTTTGGGGTCCACAGGTTGTTTCAAGGGAAAGGGCCCTTGCAAGGATGCCTCAGGTATCTCATCCTTGCAGATAGCTCTGCTCCTGCATTGTGTTTTCAGAGCACAAGTCATCATTTTGTTCCTAAGGGCCTAATTTTGATGTAAGATGGGCCTGCCTCTCTTCTTCCCTTCCTACCCCATTTAGGAACATATAAGGTGAGTTCACCTGAACCTAATTTGCAGGTATTTAACCCATTTTAGCCATATATGTCATCTGTATGTGAGTGGTTGGCCAAGAAGCTCTTCAGATGTCCCACAGTGTGGAAAATCTCCTGTGGAGTGGCTGAATAACTCACTTTCTCATCCTGCTTAGTGTTAGCCTTGCCTTCATTGGAGCTTTTTTCTCTTTCTGTGCAGATGTGATGTGCTGGGCAGACACAGATGTGGGATGTTCTGTAGCAGGGCAGGTACTCAAGGTCCAACACCTGGGAATTTGGGCCAGGCTGCTCATTGCAAAGCAGGAGGTTCAAGTCTTCAGGGCTGTCTCTGGTCACCAGGATGTTTTCCAAGCCTCCTGGGCAGGATGATGAGGCTGAGGTGTTGTTCTGTCTCCACATCCTGAAATAAATTTGTATTTGATCAAACATGACAAAATTATGCCATCAGTGGGCAAAGGCCACAGGCCAGGTCAGTGCCCAGTGCTGATGTGTCCTGCTGAACACCCAGGCCGTGGCACCTTGGCCCCTGCTCACAGAGACTGTTCAAGGCTGAGGATTGCAAGGATTCCACATTGTCTTTCAGCTCTTTCTTCCTGAGTCTTGAAATATTTTCTCATGTAGGGTTTTCAATTAAATTTAAATACCAAGTTAGCTCCTATACTCTCAAGCAGTCTTTAGCAGTTCACACAAAAAGAAAAAGATTCTATTGTTGATTAAGAACAGCAATAACAGAGCTCAAAAAACAACCCCCAGCCTCACTATCTGGTTTTTCACAGGCTACTGTTCAGCACTGTATGAAACCATGGCAGAGAAAGTGGTTTTACCTCTTTTGAGGTTAAACTTACATCAGATTTCATGAGCTGCCTTGGAAGATTTCAAGCCAAAGAAAAGAACTCCCACAGCCTTGGGCTATTTAGGGTGATTTATGGTCTCCTGAAAATCTTTGTAGATCAGCAGTGATTATGAGCATTCTGGAAATGGAAGAACATTGAAATTTGGGTAGAGACTGAAAAAAAATATTGTGGAATCCTCCTCCAGATATATTCTTTTTGAGTTTTCTGTACAACCAAAATGGGCATATGGAATTCAGGTCTTTAAAAGAGTTTGAAGTTTCAAATCAATTATTCTTCTATCTCTGTCTTTATTTGAAAAGCTAATTTAAGCTATCATTGCTATATATAGTACTATTTTATTGGAGGAAAAAAGGTCATCTTGCTGTTACAGGCAAACACACACAAATAGTTTTGCACTAGAAAATTTGTCTGCTTCTTGGCTATTTGCTACTCTGGTGCTGTTATTTCCCCATCCACAGTGACTTTCTCTTGCTTTTTTCTTACCTAAATCCTTGTCTCCAAGGTTTTTTGCACTTTAAGGATACCTTAAAAATATCTCATTGGAGTGGGCCTGAACCTTGCCATTGGATAATGTAATTGCCAACCACCTGTTCACCAGGGTGAGACAAAGGATGTTTTCACATTTACCACATACTCCAGAAGAATCTAGGGAGGGGAAGGCCAGGGAGAGAATCCTCACCCTGCATCTCTGGCTGCCATGGTGATGGGGTTCCAGGGGAGCATCACAGAGGGAGAGCACCCCACCCCCCCAGCTCCCTGCTGGCAGAGCTGTCCCTTTCCTCCACCCCAGTACAGTCTCCTGGGCACCCTGGCTTTACTGGGATGCTTGCAGATGGCCTGGCTACTTTCTAAAGAAATATCAGTTGCTTTTATCTCTGCCAGCGAGGTAGTGAGCTGCTGAGACAAGCCCTGATAAACCAGACATCACCTTCCCTCACCTCCTTCTTCTCTGGTGTAGGAGAGAATGTCTGATGGACTTCCAACAATGTGACCAGCAGCCAAAGTGACACATTCAAAAGGATAAGTTGTAATAGCAATAGCTTCAGATTAATGCTTTTTTTTTTCCATTTTCATGCTATTTATTGCAAAGACAGTGGTAAGTAACTTTCCACTTTATTGCAACATAATCAGAATCACAGAGTGGTTTTGGTTGGAAGGAACCTTAAATCTCATCTCATTCCAACCCCCTGCCATGGGCAGGGACACCTTCCACTATCCCAGGTTGCTCCAAGACTCGTCCCAACTGGTCATGAACACTCCCAGGAATGGGACAGCCAAAGCTTCACTGGGCAACCTGTGCCAGGGCCTCACCACCCTCTGAGGAAAGAACTTCTTCCTAACTTGCAACCAAAATCTCTCCTTTTTTAGTTAAAAACCTTTCCCCCTTGTCCTATCACTAGTGGCCTGTGCACAAAGCTGCCCTCCCAGTATCTGCCATTATAATAATGCACTTCTGGATAATAAACATAGAAGAAAGCATGAGAATGCCTCAATTGTGCCTTTTAAGGTATTTCTAAGTCATGCATTTCCATACTTAAAAAAAAGAATTTATGCTGTAAATAAAAAGAGACAGACTTGATGATATTTCACACTGAAATAGTTATCATGTATTTTCCTCCATTTAAACTTAAAATACCTTTTACCACATTAGAGATGATTTTTCTTCTTACTGCGTCAACATGTATGTATTTCAGAGTTTAACTGGCAAGTGTAATAGAGTGGAGCAACTTCTCTGAAAATACATTAAAAATGCTCATAAATAGCTGGGTAATGGAGAAATTCTGAATAAGATTCATTTCTGCATAGTATTTGATCTATTTACTGAAATTCCAAAGCTCTAAAGCACAGGAATGATTTTGAATGGACTATTATTATTCATCCCATATATTATCCTGGTTGCTGCCTGCAGTAAAAATTGGTTTATTATAATGTGATTTCTCAGCTGCAACAGTCAGATATACTGGCAGCTAATGAAGTGTTCAGGCACCCAAAACCTCACCATCATTGAAATTCATTACCACAAAGGTTCTGCCAGAACTAATTGCTGTCAAGGCTGCTTATGCACGTCTTACTTTCATTTCACAGAGTGACAGAGCTAATGCTGGTACAAACCAACAGGAGCAAACCCCTCCAGCCTGCAGCACAGTGCTGGAGGTTTCTCCAGTGAGTTAACACTCTGGCAGGGCCAAAAATAGTCTGAGGACTTGGATGTGCTTTTTTCCCTTCAAACTGGAATATGGAATTGGTGTGCAGAGGAAATAATGACTGAACGTGGGAGGGATTTAGGGGAGAAGTGGGGAGGTCTCTGCTGCCTCCAGTGCACCCTGAATCACTGGGCTTTGGGCAGGGCATGGGCTTTGGGATAGAGACTGACTCAAGGACTCAGAATTGGGATTTGCAGATGAGTGGTCGGGGTGAGCCCCAGCCCATGGGTGCTGTGGTGTTCCAGGCCCTCCTGCAACCCCGGGTGCTGAGCTCCCACCTCCAGCTCCCACTGCCCTTGCAGCCTCCCCTGGCCAAGGCACAGACCTTCCTGTGCCCCCAGATTTATACCCACAGGCTGACATCCACACACGTCCTGAGCTGCAAAGGCTCTTCTGAAAAATGGGTGCATCTTTAAAGATTCTTTTGTGGCAAAAAGCAATAGAATTATTGAATCATTTAGATTAGAAAAGACCTTCAAGGTCATGAAGTCCAACCTTTGACTGAATAACCACAAAACCACACTGTGAGTGCCACGTTTATTCATTTTTTTAGCACTTCCAGGGATGATGACTCCTCCCTTTCCCTGGGCAGCCTCTTACAATGTTTAACCACTCTGTCAGTGAAGAAATTTTTCATAATATCCAAGGTGAACCTCCCCTGGTGCAACTTGAGGCCATTTCCCCTCATCTTATCTCTAGTTCCCCGGGAGAAGAGGCAACCCTCACCTTGCCACAACCTCCTTTCAGGTATCTGTAGAGAGCAATAAATGCAATTTTCAGGAAAGGAAGGGAGAGGAAGTTTTGAGCTCAGTAGAAATTTCTGAACCCTGGGACTGCCTGAACAGATTTGTTGAACAACTCCATTTACATGCTATTTGCACATTCCTGTTTCAAAAGTCAGCCTACACGGACTGCTCCTGATACGCCTTGCCAAAATACTTGGGAGTGATCCAAGGGAATGATCTTGACTGTTGCAGGTGGGTTGTGGACCCTCGAGAGGTGCTGGAGGTGTCAGGGAGCTCACTAAGTACAGCTCATTACAGCATGGAGGGGAAGGATCTTCTCAGCACAGTGAGTTTTGGTGCTTTAACAGGACACCTTTCCAGACACCTCCTGGCACGGGCAAGGTGAACAGGGATGGGAGTTCTCTGTCTCGACCTCCTGCTGTTACGTTTTGCTGCTGAGATCAGTGGGAGCAAAGCTGCTCTTCTGTGGAGCCTTTCAGTGTTTTCTGCAATGATTTCCCTGTGACTTCAGACCTCTGTGACTTGGCCAGTTGGTTTCAACAAAGACAATTTTTATTATTTCAGTGAAAAGTCTGGATGTGTTCATATGTTGTACTTGCCACATACACATTTTCAAGCATTAGTCATGCCATAACATCTGCTTTTTATTGGTAATTACACTATCCCCATTTTAATAAGAGGTAATTCTTAAATTTCTCATAAAATATACATGACTCCAGGGAAAGAAGGTGAAAGGTTTTGCAAGCCTCTCACAGCCACAGACCAAAATGAGCCGAAATAAATCCTTCCTGAGCAGAACTTGTCCAGCCACTCAGGACAGCACAACCAGGGATTGCCTGTGTCACTCACCATCCCTCTCTCTTCTAATTGTTCGTGCTCTGCAGAACAGACTTGCAAAGTCTGTGCACCACAGCCCTGCTGGGGGCTGTTAATGTGCACAAAAATGAGGACCTGCTCCTAAAATGGCACATATGTGGATACCTCCTGGGTATAACTGGACTGGAATTAACATGAGGGGGGTTCTGCGAGATCAGGTCTGAACTGGGGAACAGTAAAAGTTTGTGGGTTGTTTCCAAGTGTTTCAGACACTTTGGAATTGCAAATAGGTGTCTGGATTAATGGACCATAGTTTGTTTGCATTCATATTTATGGTAGATTTGGTGTAATAGTGTGCCTGAAAAATGAGTAACATCTGAAGTAGAAGACCAATATCCAGATAAAGAATCATGAAAAGAAATATTTTGGAGCTGCACTAAAAGCTTCCATTTTCTCATTTCCCACTGTTTCTCTGTAAGCAAGTGCTGCTGTGCTGCTTTGGCCGGTGAGAACTGGCCTCTCCAATTCCGTAGCCTGTTTCCAGGGATTTTCCTAGTGATTCTGGACAAGGAAGGCAGTGACAAATGACACTTTTGCAAGGTCATCTCTAAATCTTTGAAAACCAGGGAGCTTTTTCAGTGGCTCCTGCCATTCACTGAATGCCAGCAGCCAAGCCCATATGGAGCATTGTGTGCTGAGCTCATTGTCGATGCAAATGCACACAACTAGTTTTGATTAAGAACAAAATGAAGAATTGACTCAATCTGCTTTTTCTTTGTTTGAAACGCTTCAAGCCTCTCATTATCATCAGGGTTCCTTTCAGTGCAGGAAATGGGAATTTCCATAAAATAATGCTGAAAGGCACAGGGTGAAGTCAAAGAACATTTACCTTCCTAACGAATGGAAGGATAAACATGCAAAACAAATTTGGGAACACTCAGCTAAACATTTGGGGGCATGTTATGGCATGTGGATTGTTTGAATTATTCAATATATATTAAGCAGCCACATATACAAATGGTAAAAGGACAAAGCAGGGGGTTTGAGAGAGGCCTTTTCCCTTTGCAGAGTAACTCACAGACATCCAGAGTGTGATTATTGCATTCAACAGCCAAGGAGAGTTTTCAGTGTAGAGTGTCCAAATTGCAATGTTTCCATTTGGGGGTTGGATTAGATGACCTCTAAAGGTCCCTCCCAACCCAAACTATTCTATGATTCTATGATTTATGGGAACAAGGAGCTCTTTCCAATGCAAGGAAGGTCCCGTGGCAGCATTTGTGGCCTTGGGGTCACTGAGGTGGGATCAGAAGGACTTGTGTAAGCCCAGGGCTATGTTTGGAAATGCTGATACTTGGAGGGATGTGCTGGCCACTGAGCACAGCCAGCACGCAGGTGGTCCAGCACCATTTCCCGTCCTCAGGATGTGCTGAATGGAAAATCCTTGTGCCAAGGGAAACTGGAAAGTGGCAATCACATTCCTCTCTGTTTCAACATCCAGATGGATCTGGCCAGAGTGTCCCTTCATTTTTTCATGGGGGTTTAATCATAGCCAGGGCTGGCAGTGTTCCCTGCAGATCTGGGTGTTTGGGATTTCCAGTGCAAGGTCTGGCTATCCCGTGTATGATACTGCAGGGCAATTTTTCTGGGAAGAGGAAAATTAAGGGAAGGACATTTTTACCAAGGATGACATTAAAGAGCTATATTGCAAAGACAAGCTCTCCAAAATGAGAAAATGGGGGAACTGAAGGTGCTTTTCCCCTATCTCTCTTCATGCCTCATCACAAAAATATCAATAATAAAACCAGCTCCTGATTCCTTGTGTTGCCTGCCTGCCTCCCCCAGGTGGCATGCAGGGGTCAGGATCCTTCCATGTGTCTGGAAGAAGGAGAGAAGGAGAGCTGTGTTCAAGGCACAGCTTTGCCGAGAACAAACTCCCTGTGAGCAGGTGAGGGGTTGGCAGATGGGTGGCCATTGCTTTACTCTGGTCCCAGGGGACATTACTGGGAAAAAAATTGTCTTTGACACAGTTACAAATATGGCTGTCATTTCCAGAAATATCAGATAAATAAGGAACCAGGAAAAAAAAAACCTTAAAATCAATTAGAAGCCTAGAAGTAATACATATGAGAGAGATTAACCATCCAGCTGTCTTTTGACAAAGTTGGTGATTCCTATGTGCTGTCTTAACAGCAAATCTTCCTGGTGTAATGTTTGCTTGCATCACCTGGAGCGCCCCAGTTGAACCATTGTCCTAAACAACACAAAATACCTGTTTCCTTTGGTTTGATGCCTCAAACAATAGCTCTCAGCTTCTCATGTTGTGTGGTCAGAAAAGGTCAGAGAGAGTGGGATAATCCTAGAGGCAGGAGAATATTCCCACAGGAATACTCCCCACCATTTATGAATAGAGGTTATGCTGTTGGGGGACCCAAAAGACAGATTTCAGGGTGAGTTTGGGAAAACTTGGATTAGGAAAAAAAAAAGAAAATATATTTCCTTTTGGTTGGTGCACCTCAATGAAATATTGCTTTATCTGTGCAGGACAACCCCAAATACAAGAAAAAAAATTACAGCTGCAACAACTGGGAACCAGAAGAATATTGAACAGAAAGCAGAGAGGGAGGATGTGTCAGAGATTGGCCCCATTAGGTTTTCTTAAAGCAAATCTATCTCTGCCTTCACAGTGGTAGGTGGAAGTGGAAAGAAAGCTCATTGTGTGTTTAAAAAACAGGTCATCTTCAAGAAATGTCACAGAAACCTTGAGTAGACATGAGCAAATAGCCCTGAGGGAGTCATTTGTCTTTGCTGTCAAGAGGAAAATTAAGACTCCAGGGGACACAGAGGCTGGGTTTGATGGATGCTTGGAGCAGAAGGCAACAGGGTCATCATTCCTGTCCACCAGGAAAACAGGTTCTTCCCCTGGAGAAAAGTGACTGTATCAAGTGTACACCTGTGGGGAGGAGAGAGGCAATGAGAAGATAAATGGTGGAAAGTCCCTAAAATCTCGTGTGGCCCTGACAGCAATAGCCTCACTCATGAGCCTGACACCTTTGTGGCAGAGGGGGCTGGTGGTTGCAGCAGCACTGCTCTCCCCAGTGTCCCTGCTGGGTGTTTCAGGGGATTGGTCCCAGTACTGAGGGGATTTAGTGACCCACCCAGCTCATGTGCTGCAGCTCCACACCACGGCACAAACCAAATTGCCCAGAGTGGAGATGGTTGGGAGATTTGCTTCCAATTTCTGATCCTAATGACAAACCTTACCTAGACACACCTGGGTACAGCACCTACCTCTTAGGAGGCCATTCCTGTGATGGATGATGCTCTGCAGCTCCTCAGCCCCCAAATCATTCTGTGGGAGACCCAGCCCTGAGAAGGAAGAGAAAATGAAATTTCTGTTTTAATCAACGTCCAAGGAAATATTATCTCTTATATATCCTTGGAGCTCTTCTAGATCAATTATCTTGTAATCCTCCTAACATACACATATGCAGGGAAGATAACTGCTGATTAATAGCCTGGAGCCATTTTAGTTGATCCCTGGTCAGCTGTGCAATATGTATCTCTACTCAAAACCAAAATTTGACTTCCATAAGCAACCTATTTCCATCCATGAATTTCCATCATGGTAAATTGTGCCGCTGGTTTTACTAGTTTTTTTCTGTTTTCTAATCAGATTTATTTCAGCCATAAAACAGAATCTGGTGACTAATGTTCAACAGATTTCATCTGAGCAATCTGTGCTCTCAGGTTATTAATACAAAGAAATAAGGAAAAATATTCTGATAATATTTCAATATTGTTACCTGCCAATGCTGGAAAAAAGGCTGCAAACATGCTCCAAGTCTTGAGGTCAGCTTAAATAATATTAAAAGATTTCAACTTTTTAATTAAGTTAGTTTCCTTGACTACTTTTTCAGTTCAGGCATTGAGGATGTACTGAAGTCTTCAAAGGTACTTTTCCCACAGCTCTCACATAATCATGGACTGCAGGAGGGGGAAGCACCACGAATAATGAGACATCCCACTAAGCTGCACAGTTTGGCAGGCACAGAGTTCTCTAAAGAGACTCAAGGTGTTTATAGACATTTCAACGACGCTTTAAATTCTCAGCATCTGCAGCTGTTTCCAAGCAGGCAGAGAAGAAAAGGCACCAGTGACACAGAGGGAGGACTGGAAAAAATTGTCCAGACCTGAATAGCAGTCCCTGATCATGGCAATCACCTCCATCAGTTAGCTCCTGGGAAGGGACAAGCTCCTGCTTGGCAGCAAACCTCCTCATTATGGTGTCCTCTTAGAAACATTAAACTTCCCCTGCATCCTGTGACATCCAGCCCTAGAAGGGGAGTAGGAAAGGAAATTGCTCTTTGGGTTGCCAGCTCCATCACCACCCCCATGCACACATGGCAGTGACCAGTTCATGGTTGATGGTTCTGTTCACTATTCAATTTATTTTAGGAATATATTCTTCACTGAGCAAGCTAGCCCAGTGGAAGATGTCCATGCCCATGGCAGGGGGTTAGAACAAGGTGAGCCTTAAACTTCCTTCCAACCCAAACCCTTCTGGGATTTGGCATCTGGGACTGTTTCCTCTCAGGCAACAATCCATGGGTGCAGCAGCAATCCAGCTTCACTCAAGCTTCACTCCTTTGCCTCTGGCAAAGTTTGGATGGTGCAGCTGGGAATTGGGTCCACTCCCGCCCTTGGGGCAGTCTCAGACAAGTCAGGCTGGGGGGTTTTGACTCGCTGGCCCTTCCACACTCACTGTTTACCACAGCAGCAGCTGCAGGCAGCTGTGCTCCTCCAAAAACCGGGTCCTGGTCCTTCTGCAATTCCCCCATCCCCAGCACGAGGTGTCCCTTCAGGCTCAGGCAGCAGAGCGAGGGAGGGTGGTCCCGGCAGAGCCAGGACAGAGAGCTGAGGGAGATCAGCAGCATGTCCAGGAAACACATTCCCGGGACATGACGGCACATCCCGGGGCCAGGGGCTGCACTTGTGCTGGGGGGGAGGACTGGGCTTGCATTCAGGCTCCCCTTCTCACTTGGGAGCAGGGTTTGAGCACATTTTTCTACAGCTACTTCTGTGTTTTTCCCAAACTCCTGCCTCAATACTTCTACTGTGATTCTGAAGGGAGAATAATCCATCATCAAGGGTCAGCCTGCAAACTGCTGAGTGCCTGTGTCATGGCCAGGATCCCACCTGCCTCACCTGTGTGTGTGCACCCACATCCCCCCTGCCAGGGGAAAGCCTGCATGGAAAAGAATCTCTATGGAATTTTGTCCCACAGCAGCTAACAGGGGGTCCCCAGTGAGCCACAGCATTCCCAAACACCAGGCTAGCACATTAAATAAAGCAAGGAGGATGCTCCAGGTGCAGCCTGGCCATGGCAGCAGCCCACACGAGGTGTGAGGCAATGAGCAGCTGGACACCACTGGCTGTGTCCTCTCCTTCTCAGCAGGTTCATGGTCACATTCCTCCTGTGATGAGGGCAGGTGGAGCAGGACCTGAATATCCAGCCTCATTCCAACTGGATAGACTTTGCCTGCAGTCGTGCTCACTTTTGCCCAAAAAGGTGTTTTTAAGGAAGGAATCAAGATCACGCACACAATGCTCAGGTGAAATTTGCTCAGGATTCACCTGTCATGGTCGTCTTGCCCTAGAAACCTGATTTCAGTGATCACAATTTTACAACCCAAGACTGACAAAATTTGCTCTTCTCTGCTGAACTTTACTGGGCAGCTCAACCAAACACTTTAAAAGTATGAAAATGAGATTAATCATTTTTAAGTCATGGGTATAATGAAATATATATTAAAAGCAAATGACAAATGTGGGATGGAGCCAAGGCAGAGCATGATCACACCCCACATGAGATTTGGAAATAAACCATCTAAATGGATGCAGGCTCCCCTTGATGATGGGCTTGCAAGATTGCAGAGGAGCTCTGGAATTTGCTGTGAGGGAGCTGTGGTTGAATTTCTTATTGTCGCTGTTGTTTTGCAATGCCATAATAAATGTTGGTGAATTTGTAAATCATAAAAGCAGGGACCACGGGTGGGTGCTTTCATCCGAGGACTAGAACAAACATTTTTGGTGTCAGCCTATGCCAGAGAGAGTTTCAGTATTCTAAATTAAAAACAAGGAGGAAAAAAAAAATGAAAAAGCTAAACAAGCAACAGCTGTTTGGAATGGGGCCCTAAACCCAAAATATATAAATGATGTTCAGACACACGCTGAGAGACAGTGACAAGAAAATGCTCAGCACAAGAACTGCAGGGTCATTTATAATTATTCTGCTCACAGGGCTCTGTTTTTGTCCAGTCACATGAATTAAGTCATTTTCAGTGCTTTCAAGAGGCTTTGGGGACTCAGACTCTTCCACATCTACCTGCACTAGTCAGAGCCCCCCGTGACAACTTTGGGATGTGTCCCTGGTGACTGTACAGGGATGTGGCACAGCCTTGCACTGCACATTACAAAACATTAAAAACAGCTGAATTAGGAAAGTATCAAGAGACATTTTAACATTGGGGATAGCAAAGAAGAGGTAATAGAGAGTAAGTATCAAAAGAAAACAGCAACTGCCATTGAAAGCCTTCTAGAAGCAGATTGTAGACATATACTTTCTCCAAGATGAATTATGAGTATTAGTTTGTTTGGAAAGGTATTTGCCCTTTGGACAGCCATATTTTTGTTTTGAGCTTCAGGAACATAAATTACAGTCATTTCAACACCAGGCTTACATTTTACTTCAATGATGTAAATGAGTTCCCAACTTTCAAAGGCCAGCTGTCCCTTACAGCAAGAGGTAGCAATTATATAAAATTCTTTTATTGCATGGAGGTATTTTCAGTCCTTTAAGTTTATGTGCCCCAGGTGAAGCAATATAAACAAACTATAGCTGTCAAAATTGTGTTAATAATGGAAACTGCATTTGGGAAGTTTTAGGGACAAAACCTATAACTTTATCCTGCTGAGGTGTGAAACCTTTCCAATGTAAAACAGAAGTGCAGCTGTGTAAGGCACTGAGAAAGGTTTCTGCAAAGCCAACATTCACAGACTCTTTAGGTGTATAAAGGTGGTGGCTTCCAAGCCACGGTCATTAATCAGAATTGTTGCAAAAAATAAGGTTAAAAATACATTTAAATGTCTCTGGGTTTTTTGGTAAACTTTAGATACACAAAGTAAAATCCACCCCTAATCCAATCTCACTGAAATCCATATTTTACAGATGTGCTTTTGTTCATGGCTGATGGCAGCAGTGAAATGCTGAGGCACAGCCTGAGTGTGGACACATCAGACAAGCCAGTCTGGCTCCTGGCCAGAATTGCTCCTTCAGCCTCAGTGCTGGAGTTTTTTGTTGTGGATTCCTAATCCCTTGATTTAAACTTCAAAAACAGATCAGGCAAAGCAATTGATTGCATCAGTGCAGGTATTTGGGTTTGGTTTTTTTTCCCTAGCCCCAGTAGATGAATAGAGAAATGCTACAACCTTAGAAGAATGGTTTGACGGTCCAGAGCCAACAAAAACCACACCAAAATGTGCTGGTGTGCCTATGGATGGCTGTAATTTGCTGCTCTGTCCACCCTGAGAGCAGAGCACGGTGCAGCTTCCAAAAGCACTTGGTGTTCCCAGCTGTGAACACACCTGGAGCTGGTTCTGATCTCCAGCTCTCTGGCTTTTTACAGCAGTGACATCCTGAGCCACATGGAAGACAATATTCTGCTCTACAACAATTTTTAGAACCAGCTTGCATTCTGCAGCCAGAAATAGTGATTTCCTTGCATAGAATCACAGAATGGTTTGGGTAGAAAGTCACCTTAAAAGTCAACTTGTTCCAACCTCCCCGCCCTGGGCAGGGACAGCTCCCACTGTCCCAGGCTGCTCAGAGACCCATCCAACCTGGCCTGGAACACTTGCAGGGATGGGACAGCCACAGCTTCTCTGGACAGCCCCATCTCAGTCCCTCACCACTCTCACGGGGAAGAAATTCTTCCTAATATCCCACCTAACCCTGCCTGCTGTCTGTTTGAAGCCATTCTCCCTTGTCCTTTAACTCCATGCCCTTGTCCAAAGCCCCTCTCCAGCCCTCTGGAGCCCCTTTAGGCACTGGATGGAGCTCTGAGCTCTCCCTGGAGCCTTCTCTTCTCCAGGTGAACACCCCCAGCTCTCCCAGCCTGTCTCCAGAGCAGAGGAGATCCAGTCCAAAACCATTCACATCCACAGGACTGAGTTCACACTCCCCCATGAAAAAGTCAGGGAATTTGCTATCACTCAGTCTTCCAGCAAGGCAGCACAAAAGTTTGGAGGCAGAGAGGGAAGGTTTGGATGCAGTTCACGTCTCTTGCTTGGTGAACTGACATCGAGGAGAACTGAACTTCAAAGACTTCCATTACACAGTCAATGACATTTAGGAAGAAAAGGAAAATTACCGCTTTTTGGGGAGATTTACAAATGCCATCCATGTCCATGGGTGTAATTTTCCACTGAGGAAAAAGAATTTCAGAAGCAACATATGGACCATGCAGTAAAGAAGTTACCATGGCAACCAGCCTCCTAAAAATCCCTGTATATGTATACAGAAATCTAATGCATGTAATAATTATGGCCACATATCTAAAGTAATTTATGAGTTCCATCTTCCTAGCCTTTTTGTCTATTAGAAGTCTAATTCATGCTTTGAATATCTGCTTACTCTGCTGCCTCTTGAACCTCCGCACATTTTGCAACTGAAAATCAAAAGCATCACAACTGACAGTCACTGACAACAGAGCAAAATCTAATTTAGCTAATTCAAAATATATGCTATAAGCATAAAAGAATGGTTATAGGACCAGAATGATTTAAGCTCTGGGAATACAGCTGAGATGACATTTAAGTTCAGAAAATGTTATCTGTTAAAAACAAACAGATGGAGGCGTTTGAATGTCAGAAGAGTATTTCAAAAGCAGGGTGTTTTACTGGGGGAGAAGGGAATTTGGGGGGTTTCAGCTCTCCCTCTCCTCACTGATCCCTGTGTCACGATTATGCTTTCCCCAGAGCCCTGGTGCTCCCATCACGGTGAGCTCATGGACATTCACTTCTGCTATATTTTGAAATCTCTAGGGGCGTCTTAACAGACCCATGGCTTGGCACAACACTCTCCCATATTTCTGTGCTCTGGCATTAGGAACCAGAGATATTCCTTGTTGTCCGCTGGATACTCTGGAAACTTAACAAAGATGGATTTCCTACATGGGAATCTAGAAACAGATGTCTAGAAATTCTAGACATCTAGAGATGTCTAGAAAAACATCTCTCTGCTGTTGAGAGCAGAGGGAATCAGTGCCAAGAGAAGATCTCGTGACTGTGGGATGGGAGGCATCAGGTGCATTGACATTTTCTTCCAGATCCTGCTTCCAAAGATGCTGTGAGGAAATGTTTCACTCTTGTTCCTGGGCAAAAATCAGTCTTTTTGGCTGGTCAGAGTGGGGAGAGTTCAGGTTAATTAAATGTAAATTTTACAGACTGATGTCACAATTTATGAGCTGACAATCCTGAATATTGAGGTCAGTCCCAGCAGCCAGAAGCCCCAAGTGAGGTTCAGGTCCCATTTTATTCTATCTTCAGCCAGGAAACAAATCAATTAAGTGCATAATAAATGAACAGACTTGACCAGTGTTCAGGCTCTCAGTGAGCTCTGACACATGCTCTAACTCAGCAGTGTCAAGATTAGCCTGTTAAAAGCATTTTTTCATACACCTGACTCTTGTTCCTGCAGGTGAGAGCCACCTCTGAGTTTGCTGTGACAAAGCCTGCACTCCTGTTTGTGAGATGCTGCATCTCCTGTGTGCAAACAGGGCTCCTGCTTCCTTCTCAAAACAAACATTGGAACTGTCAAGTGAGTACCTGTTTGTCACTGGGACTCCTCACAGCCCCTCCTTGCCCTGACTGCTGCTCCCCTTCCTGCTCTGAGCACCAGTGGCTGAGGACTTGGTGCCAAAGGAGCTGAAATGCAGCCTTGGGCAGGTTTTGGTGCAGGTTGCCTCTGCTTCCATGCTTCCAGCCCTTCCAGCTGCTTGTTCTTTCACCCTTTCAAAGCAAGCAGCTTGGAAGGTCCTGCAAATATCTCTTCCAAGGGAATGCATTGCTAATGCTCTTAAGTGGACGTTTATCCTGCACTGGAAACTGACAGAAAGTTAATAAAATCACATTTCTAAGCCCCTTGAGCCCTTGTTCCTGATGAGAGTTATTTCTATCACAAGCTTTAGCTCTCTCCCTCTGGCTAATTTGCAGCAAAGTCACTCAGGAAAAGACCAAGATATTCTTATTGTTACATGAGCAAAGATGTATTTGTTCTCCCTGAGTGGAAGTCAGCACTGTTAGAGAGACAGAAGAAGACCTTGGCTGAACTTAAATCCTTTCTTTAGCATGAGTGGCTATAAAACTAGATTTTGCTCAAATGTCATCTCACTCTGCTTGCAGAGACACTTGATTCTATCTTGCTCCGCCATAAAATAAATCTTTGGAGCTTTTATTTATTTTTCCATGTTTTGCAATGAGTCTGTGGCACTTCCCTTCTTCCTGCAGTGGAGACTGGTGCTTTTTTTAGTTTTTCTTCATTTTGTTCTTGTGTTTAGGCAAGAAGGGATGTGCTCCTAAGCCAGGAGTCTTCAAAGTCCACATCACACCTGGACTGATCACCCGGGACCTCATCTGGGGAGGAGAGTTCCATATGTTCCCCCAGTGTGACATGCTGAAATTACAGCTGCTGCCTGGCAGGTTAAACAAGAAAGAATCCCAAAACTTGAGGGTTATGGGAGGATATTCCACCCTGCTGCTTTGCTTGGTGGTCATCTCTGGGAGCTGTGATGCCCCCCCTGGCTCCCAGCCTGACAGGGGTCACCCTCCCCAACCACATGGCAGGAGCAAATCCTTGTCCCCAGGGATGAAAACAGCTTGTTGCAACAGCTGTTGCACACTAAGTCATAAGTGGCAAAGCAGATGATTTTTAGGAAACCTGGACCTATGTGTGCTGGCTAAGGGAAGGCCACACTTATGTCAGGGGAATTACAGTTCCACCCACATCCCATGGAGAATGTGTGGGTTTATGGATAATACAAAGTTTGGTGATTATTCCTTTGAAACAGCCCTTCTTTTTCATTCTGGAGAGAGAATATTCCTTCTGGTGGCTATACACATAATAATTCTTCTTAATACTTTCCCCATTAAAACTCACTTGACAGAGGGAACTCCACATGCCTTTAGGACTCTGAGGGGCACCAATCCTGAATTGGGTGGAAACACAGCAGCACTTAGAAATCTGGCAGCAATAAAAGAGCCAGCCACAAGAAGGGTGCAATGAGCAGTGTCTCTGAGCTGGGTATTTTGTTCCTCACACTGCAACACTTGATCTCCAATGAAGCACAGCACTCTCGGGTCTTTAGCTTAGCACCCATGAGAAGTAAAGGTAAAAATGTATCTGCACATCCCTGTGTTTATTGGGAGAGAGAGAAAATTTAGAGGCACCAAGATGCAGAATCTGCACAGGTCCCTCTGACACAGAGCACATAGACTGAAACAGATGGCACTTTATTGTCAGAAGAAATTACTGTATGCACAGAGATGCTGGGTTTTTTAAACTCAGGCACCTGAAGATGAGAGCCATGATCTGCAAGTAGCATGCCAAATGTGAGCTTTGAACGTCTTTGTTGTTGTTGGTCCTTCATTTCCCATTTTTTCCTGGTGAAGAGGAACGTGCCAAGGCTGATGCTATGATCTGTGGGTTGTGTGCTGAGAAGGCAGCGTGTGAAACCTGCTGCCTCCTCCTGACCTGCTGGGCAGAGTCTGTCCACCCTCAGGGCACAGGAGCCAGACTTGCTGGCAGTATCAGGCATCCTGGCACTCACAGGGTGCTCCTGTCCCTGCCCAAGGCAGCACAACCACTTATCTCATCGCTCCTGGCTGCTGTTCAGGAAAGATCTCTAGGAAAGGACTTACATGCCTTCAAAAAGAGACTTAAACACACGCTCAGGTGCCTCCTGGAGCGAAAGTGTCTCTGCACACGATAAGGTGAGGAGGTGGCACAACTCACCTGGCAAAGAACAGGCAGCATTCCCACAATCTGCCCTATTGTCCTTGCCAGACCAACATCACGGTGCCTCAGATCCACAGATTTACAACCCCAGGCTTGAAGAGAGGCCGTTCATGGGACAAATTCTCGTGACCTTTCCAAAGCTCTCCCCAGGCTAGAGATGCCAGGCTTGAAAAAAGTCATTTGCCGAATGATTTCTTAATGTTTGTGTCTGCAGGGGAAATTTCTCATGCTTTTAATTTATTGCAGAAGAAAAGTGGAAACAGGGAAGGCTTTATGATTTTTAAATGTTCTAACATTTATTTTGGTGTTTCAGTTTTTATTACAATTATGCTTGTGACAAAGGAAATTTCTCAAGACCAAGAGCTAATGTTTGCTCTCAGCCACAACTGCATTTTCAATTAATGTCAGAATATGCTAAAACTATTCTTTTGCTGCCTCAGTAGGGAAGAAAAGCCTCTGGCACACGAGTGTGCAGTGCTGTCAGTCCCATTACTTGTGAATATTGCTAATATACACCTTCCTTTAACTTTCCCTTTGCCTTTACTGGGTTGTGATTGTCCTCTGTGGAATTTCTCTTGAGCTGGATTTCTCCCTGAAGACTTCTTGGTGAGCACTGTGCAAAAGACAGTTCTCTTCAGGTTGGTGGGTGAGAGGAAATCTGTTGTTTTCACTCTGTTCTGATCAGAAATGCTGAATATGCATCTCTTCAAACACTTATTTTCCTTTCCTGCAACCAGACCTGTAAGTGCCACATTCCCTGTTGGAGCAATCGGTGGTTCCAGTGATGTGCAAACTGGTGTCTTCACAGAATCACAGAGCAGTTTGGGTTGGAAGGGATCTTAAAGATTGAACCCTCTGCCATGGGCATGGATGACACCCACTAGAACAGATTGCCCAGAGCTCCATCCACCCTGGCTCCATCCAAGCCATCAGCTGGTCTGGATCTCATTTCAAGGCTCTGTGTTCTTCCATGAGACATCTGAATCTCAAATAAAATGTTTAATATAGTCACTTAACTCCTGATCCCTGGATTTCCTACCTCAGCGTGGTTAATAGTTTACATCCACTTCTGGCATTATATGATATTTATTGTAGCTGTGGAAGTCACGCCAGCCAGTGAATTAGATCACGTCATGACACTTCCTTGACCCCTGCATCAGCACGAGCAAAACAAACAAAATGATTGTTTAGGTGCTGTCCTTCTACCTTTTTGTCAAGTAGAAAACCTTTCAGGAATTTCAGATCTCAAAAATACCAACAGAGGAAAGGTGCTTCTCCATGTTCTGAAGCTTTGCTTGTATAATGCTTCCCCGGTCAGCACCTGTTACTTAAATCCTTATGTTTTCCACCCCGAGAACAGCTTCCTGATGCCTGAGCCGTGCAGCTGGGCTGTGGCTGCCCTCTCTCAGCCGAGGGCGGGCAGCTCCGGTGCCGGGTGCGGGAGGGATGCGCTGCCCGCCCGGCAGATGCGCTTTGATGCTGCCGATGCATCAAAGGGATGCGCGATGGGATCCCCGCCCGCCCCCTCCATCTGCGGGCCCGCGCTCCGGGCAGCGCGGATGTCGGACCTGGCCGCACAACAGACGCTGCTCCAGCGGAAACCCAGGAGTAAACAGCTTCCTCGTGCTGCTCCGGGATCACCTACAACATCCTGACCCCTAGGATTGCAAGTTGAGATGTGATTGTATTAAATACAACGAGCACATGTGGTGTTCTCAGAGGCGCAGGATGCAGGCACCGCATCTTGACCGAGTTAGGCAGAGCTCAGTGTCTGTCCATGGTGCAGGAATTCACAGGCAGCACGTTGGGAGGGAGCCCTGGACCGGGATGTGCTCTCGGATCTGATCCTCCCTGGTGCTGCAGAGCATGTCCGGGTACATGGGACTTGCAGAGGGTTTCTCCCAGGCATGTGGATTGGGGTAGATGGTAGGAGGCAATAACACTCAAAGCCTTGCATGATACCCAGCATATAGATAAAGAACATAGGGACTAAAAGGGGGATTAAAACAGCCTGAGGGTGGAACAGACAGGATAAGGAAAATCAGGATGGGGAAAATGTATTTCATCCTGGCAGTAAGACAAATGGATTACTGTAAAAATGTAAGAAAGGCTACAGTGGGGCACGGAGTGTTTAACTGCCCTGGGAGCCTGTGCTCACCTGCAGCCAACACCATGTCTGAGGACCACACACCTGACTGCAGGAACAAGGTGTGTGCCCCCAGTTTACTTTCCCACCTTATAGGCAGGGTTTTAAAAAACTTTTTTATTAAAAAACCCTACATCCTTTAAACTGTTGTGTTCTTCTGCTTCCTAAAAATATCTTGGGTCATTTCATTCACCAGCACACTCAGAGGGGAGACTTGCAGGTGTGATGAGCTGCCCAGCTGGCACCTACCCCCATGCAGGGCATGCCCAGACTTTGTTCCCTGTGTCTGGTTGAAGAGGGAGGGAGCTGTGGGGCTCGGGAACAGCAACATTAGTCACCTCCATACCAAGGCCCTTGGAGATGTTTGCTGTTTGTGAAATGTTGTGATGAGTGTTTGGTTTCTCTTGGTGACATAAATCAATCTCACTGCCTTGGCACTACTTCTCCAGAACAAAGAATTCCCAGAAAAAGGGAACCCCACTGCTGGGTTGTATAATGCAAATGATCCTGTTGGCCAAATGGTATTTCCAAAACTGAAATTTTTTTCTGCAACCAGGATGCAACCAGTATCCTAATGAAAACAACACATGGAAGACCTCAGGATAAGCCCCAGTGTCTGCTGAAGAGTACATAGCTCTGGTCTGAGTCCTAAAGCAAACACAGATGCATCTAAAACAACCATCAGAGGAAAATAAATGTGAGGCAAGAAGGAAAGTCTATGTGTGCCTGCAGATTAATGGCTGTCTTGTCCAGGCTGTGGGGTTAAATTGCAGGCTTTGTATATGAAGAAGCAACATGTAGCAATAGGAATGGGATTGTGTCCAGAGAAGGGCAATGGGAAAGGGGCTGGAGCACAAGTCTGATGAGGAACAGCTGAGGGAACTGGGGGGGCTCAGCCTGGAGAAAAGAAGGCTAAGGGGGGGACCTTCCTGCTCTCTACAATTCCCTGACAGGAGGTTGTAGCCAGGTGGGAACTGGGCTCTTCTTCCACATAATGAGAGATAAGACAAGATAAAATGGACCCAGGTTGTGCCAGGGGACATTTAGATTGGATATTAGGGGAAATTTCTTCATGGAAAGGGTGGTCAAGCATTGGAACACACTGATCAGGGAAGTGGTGGAATCACTGTCAATGGAAATGTTCAAAAGCTCTGTAAATATGGCACATGGCTTAGTGGTGGCCTTGACAGTGCTGGGTTAATGGTTGGACTTGATGATCTTCGAGGGCTTCTCCGACCTTTGTGCTTCTGTGACCCTGTAGGCTGAACAGATGAGTAGCCATGGAGGGAGTGTTGGGTGTTGCTTTTCCAGCTGAGATCAGAGAGGAGCTGGCTGCTCCCTCTGGCTGGGGACAGCTCCTCCCCATCCCCGTTTTGTTGGCTGATGAACCACAGGGAATTGCCTGAACCTTGAAAAATCCAACCCCAGAGCTCTCCTGCATCTTGGTGCATGGAACAACTCCTGGTAGAGAGGTGAATTGTGAGCACCACAACTAAAATGAGAAAAAAACAAAGCCTCCATTCCTCAACCCAGAGCTCTCTGTCCTGAGGTATTCAAGGAGCAACCTGTTTCTCCTACTGGGAAGGCTGAGGCAGCCCTGGGATAAGGTCTCCACTACCATTAAAATATTTTGACAGACTTTTAAGCAAAACTTCTGCAGGGCAAAATCCTTTCTTTCAGGTTAGATCACACAAGTGACAAACATTTTTTTTCTCAGATACAAAGCTGCATATTTCCCATAGATTTTTGAAAGCAAATTTCATACTGATCACAGGTGATAGAATACAAATATCCAGAAACATATCCAGGCAGGCTCATTAGAAAATCATGATTTCTGGGGGGTAATGTACTCAATGGAGAAACCAGTGACTGAGCAGAATACTTCAAGAAGAATGTTTAAAAGCAAGTCCTTAACATGGCATAAACCTTCCAGCCCAGTTTCACACTGGTCAGTGTGCTAGTGGAACACCTACCCCAGCAGCATCCCCCAAAATTGCTAATGTAGGATTAATTATATCTTTTGGGTCTGATTCCTGCTTTTTTTTGTTTGTTTGTTTTGTTTTGTTTTTTTTTGAGGGAAGCACTGAAGAACTACAAGCAGCAGGAAGCCATTTGTTTGGGAGGTGGGGTTTTTATCTGCCTGAAACTATCTCTGGCACTGTATGAAGTACATTTCCACTGACATTGGCCATTCAGTGCATTCTTAGGAAATTTCATCTTGCCTTATGATATTTCCCAGTTTTCTCAGTGGAAAACTGTATTTTTGGGCACATTGTAGCAATACCCAAGAATTCAGAACATGGATTTCAACATCCTCCAGTTGGAAGAATCTTGGAGTGACAGCAGAGCTGTTTTCCAGTTTACACAGTAAGCAGCACTGCTATCCTGCAGGCAACACCTCCCTGCATCCAGTCTTGTTCTGACTCAATGTGCAGAGCAGAGCAGACTTTCATGAATTCTGATTTCTCTGAGTGTATTTTCAGCTTTTTCCTGTTTCCCATGAAACCCACAATAAAATAAAATACCCAAAATAAAATAAAAATTAAAATGATTTTCCTGTGAATCTCTGAGGCACCAACCTTTGGAGACGTACCTGAGAAGGGATGAAGAAGCCACCCAAGGATCAGGAGCCAATGCCATGAAATTCAATATTTCTTGGGAACAAGTCTGAAAAAAACATAGAGCTGAGCACTGAGTTTAGCACATTGGGATTTATCAGGGTACAGTCACTGGCACCTGGGGCAGATCCTGGAGCAGATATGCCAGGCAGGACCAGGACTCTGTGGGTTTAGGAATGAGGTGCAGGTGGGCATGTTACCAACCTCCATGTTACCAACACCACCAGAAAGTGACAAAAAATTGTACCTTTTTCAAATCTCTCAGAAGAGACATTTGTTCCTCTGATATCTGAATTTTTGAGAGTCAGGCATTCAAATCCTGAGGATTTTCTAGTGCCCCACAATGTATGTGTGTACTTTCTGACCAGACTTTGAATATCTTAAATGACTAAATATTAAGAGCAGGAAAGTGGATTGAATAGAGACATCCTAGCCTCATCAAAATCCCTCCTGTGCCTCTTCTACCCATGAGCTTTAGCACCATATAGCTGCTCTTTTATTTTAAAAAAAAAATCTGTTCCCATATTTAGGTTCCTCTCTTCCTGTGAATCATACTCAGATGATTTTTGAGGACCTTTCGTTCTCTCTCTGCCTTACATGTTAATCCAAATCTCCTTTCCTAATTAAAGTTTTATTCTACAAGAGTCTTTAACATTCACTTCTAAGTGGCAAAATCAAATCCAGCTCCTCTTGATAAGGAAAACTCATTCCTCGTTGATTGACAAGTTTAATTAAATACCAATATTTTCCTTTAATTACTAGATTATTACCAAGACAGCAGGTTCAGGGATTATTAGGGATGCACAGGGAAATGGCACCTGAAAGCTGAGCTGCACAACTATTTCAGGTTTGCTGCTTTCCCTTTCCCAGAGGGGACTTTATATGCTTAATGTATATGTATATACGTTAATGTACGTGTATATACATGTATATTTATAAACATATGTGTATGCTTATATGCACCTGGAGGAGCAGGATATGGGCAGGCTCTGAGCTCTGATCACAGGTGACCTTTCTGTGCTTAACTGTGTTGGAAAAGACCTCAAAGATCATCAAGTCCAGCTGTTCCCCCCAGCACTGCCAAGCCCACCACTGACCCAAGTCCACCTCCACACACAGATGTCTGTATGGCCTCTGTTGGGATTCCCCTTTCCCTACTGCCTTCAGCTGCAGCCCCACTGAGCTGGAGGGGCTTTGAAGCATATTCAGTTTGCTGAGATACAAGAGGTGAGCAGCCAAGCTGTGCCAAGCCTTGGTCTGGATAAATCTCTACACTGAAAATTGCAATTAATAGCCAAGAGATGGCAGGGTGCAAACTGCATTCTGAAAAACATCCCGTCCACATTCCTGGGGCTTCTCCATATTACAATGCCCTGCACTGCTACAACACAGTGTTCATCTCTGGAAAAGGTGGAAAAACCTTGTCATAGGTCTATTGCACCACTGTGTGAGCCAGTAACCATTATCTTCCCCAAAACATTTAATGTCCAGAGAAAACAGGATGGCTGTCACAGGCCAGAGATTCTCTGATTAATTCTAACTTCATTTGCTATTAATCACTGTTTATTTCAGTTACAGTCTGCAACTGAAACATGTATGTATGTGAAGCTTTGTTTTCAAGGATTTGTTCTTGCCACTGTTTTTAATAAATTATTGGTGAACAGTAGGAAACTACAACTGTCTTTTTTTCCTTTTTTTCCAGGTAGTAACATTTACTTTGTTATTACAGAAAATAACCTAACCATAATAAAAGAGGCTAATAGTTTTTTCTTTCAGCAATCGACTAAGCCCTTCCCCTGGGGTACCAATCTAATTTGTGGGATATGAGTCAGACATTGTTTTTTCATGAAAAATAGAGGAGCAGAGCTGATTCACATGGAAGGTATCATGGTAATGATCTTGGTGACAGGATAAAGCCCCAAGAGCCAGGTCAGATAAACTTCCCTATCAAGACCTTCCACTGTCCTCCATAAACCAGATAATCTGTGCTCAGATAGGAAAGCAACTGAAAAACTCTTTCAAAGAGCAATTTCATCCCAAGGCTCCTTATCTTGGCAGAGATGTTGTCATGATGCCAAATTATTCATCACAGCCTATTAAGACGTCAAAGCTGGAAGTTTTCTTTAATTTGTTTATGCATCTGAGGAAACTGTTTATGGTTCCCCATCTGTTAAAGAAACACTGTTTAATATGTATTAACAGGGCTGTAATTTTCATATGGTCTCTACCGTGCCTTTGATGACAGGGATAAATGAGATACATTGAGGAGATTCTGATCACGGATCAAAGAGATGGAGGGCCCTTGATACCTTTTCCAGGCTTCTTGCTGACCAGCCAATTAAAACACCAAGCCACAAGTTCACTAGAGCAGGACAATTACTGATCACTAAAAGCAAAAACTCTTGGCTGTCTGCATGGTCGACCCAATGTGGACTGGCAGAGAAAATGTCCCAAAATACCATTTTGCCAAACATACCTTTGAGATCTACTTCATTTTTGACATACTTATTTGAAGGACAACCTAACCAGAGATTTTCAGTTATGATTCTCACCAGGCACCTCCACCAAATTTGCATCAACCTTAGCATGTAACTGTGATTAGATAATGGTTTAATTTTCCTTGATTTTCACAAATTCACTCAATGCTGGCAAACAATTCAGATACTCAAATATTGCAAAACCAAGTGGTCTCCTACCCTCCTTATGGAATCCTAACACAGCCACAACCTCTGGGCAGTTCCTCCCTGTTAATATTACCCACAGCTCAGTCCATGCTTTGCCAAGCAAACACCACGGGTCAGAAGTGCTCATGAGAGTATGAAGTCACAATAGCATAAGATAAAATCAAAATCACTGGCCATCAATAGTTTCTACCAAGGGCAACCTTGACACGTGCAGTGCAATGTGAGGGATTCCAGCTATAACATTTCCATTAAATTGAATGAAAGATATGAGGCTGATTCTCCCCATACATCACAGGCTTTATGTTGTTCCAGAGGCTCAAAATTCAGCTTTCAATTTAAGTGATGTATTTTATGATTTATATTCCCCATCCCATATTTCCTTTCATATGCTGCTGTTTTCCTGTTTCATATTCACTCTAGGTTGAGTTGTTGAGTATTTTGGAGTATGAGCATATGTGACATGCTAATGGGGGTGATCTTCATTCAACCAACCTGCTCTTCCTTTTTTCAACAGATTTGATTACTCCTTCTCCAGTATGTAAAACTTCCTTTTCATTGCCAAGAGGAGATTGGCTTCAGCATCTCAAGATACTTTTTCTCACCCAGCTTTCCCTGTTTCACTGGTTCCTCAGCAGGCACCTGGGGTGGAAGGTCCCAGAGGATCACACTGGCTCATGGGCAGCTGCATCCCCCTCCCTCACCGTGGAGCCAACCTCACCTTGCAGCCTCCAGGTGAAGGGGTGTGCAAAGTGGATGGGAAGAGAGTTATCCCCAGTGAGTGGGAGCAAACCCCGAGCTCCTGCTCAGTGCTGAGAGCAGTGAGTGTGTGGGAGTGGTATCTGATCTGCTAATTAGCGTCAATTGTTTCCTTTCCAACATCCTGTTACTTTACCCACATGGTGATTTACTGATGTTAAAAATTTGGGTTGGCAGGTGGAGTCTTCTTTGTTGCTGGTAACTGCCAGAAAAGCAGGTGCCTTGTTTTCTGGATTTAAGAGGCTTTTTGTTTTTCTTTCCATGGATATTATTTTCTATTTGAATATACTTTCCTCTCCTTGTGGCTTTTTTCTTTGCAATTCCTATCTTTTCTTTTTTTTTCCCCCTAATCTCTGACTTTGGAATGTTTCCATATTTGACTGTCACTGGTATTTAAACAACTTCCTAATCTCTAGGATTTCCTTTCTTCTGTAAATCACCTTTAAAAACCCAGAAATCCTTGTTATTTTCCCTTTTGTTTTCATTGTTTCATCTATGACAAGCGACATTCAGTCCAGAGAGCATTTAAGACCAATTTCAATTTCTGCATGATGAAATATCCCAACATTTTTTCAAGGCTGAAGGAGGACTTTTGCCAGAGGGAATATTTGTTCTCTCTAGTAACAAGGTGACATGGTGCCAGTTCCATCTAATTTCATGTGGGGCCAGGAAGGATTCATTGAAATGGCTGCAATATTCATTCAGCATTTCTTTCAGAGAGTATCCTAAATAAACTGAGAGCTGCGTGATGTCCTCAGAGCCGTTTCCTTCCTCCCAGGGATATGGGAGGACTGTGCTTATTCTCACAGGTAGCAACAAAAGACACCATCTGCTTGGAGACTTTATAATCAGCTTATTTATCTGCGTGTGGGCACTGCAGGAGGCTTCAAACCTGCCCCCTGAAGCCTGGCTGGAGGGAAGCCACGATGGCTGTGTGGTTTTTGGGGCAGGGACCGGGCACCTGGTGGGCTCTGTGCAGGGTCAGGAGCTGGACTTGGATGATCCTTGTGGGTCCCTCTCAGTTCTGTGTTGCTGTGATTCCCTGGTCTGCCCCTGAGTGTGCCCCCATGAACCCCTTTGGCTGCACTCCAATGTTACTTACACACACCCTCAGGTGCAAAAGTGCCTGAAAGCCAAAAGGGCAACAGGTGGGGCAAGAAATCAGCCAAGGGGGCATTGCACAGGGGAGGGAGGGATGGGGGCAATGGGTTCTCTTGGCAATTTGCTGCCTGCAGCCCTCAGAGGTGGAGGGAGCCCAGCAGTGACAGTAATTGCAGTAATCAAAGTAAATCATATCTTGCCACTTGCCTACATGACATTTTTTTCCCTGTACATGAGAACAGAAATGAATTTTCTGGCTGCGTTTGAAGATGATTATTTCAAAGATTTTACAGGAGGATTAGTTACACATTTCAGCTTTCAACTCTGGAAAAGGAGATTGTATGGAAAAGGGAACTTCAGGTCCTTCTTGTGAGATTTTGAAGAAGGCTGTGGAGAGCATAAGTCAGAGCAAAAATGGACCCCATGTACATTGGATTGGTGATACCCTTAAATGAGCAGTTGTGCTTTGAAGTGCAGTGAGAAAATAGAGATTTTTATCTGAGTGAAGTAGGAAGATAATTGCACTCAGAAGCTTTAATCAGCATGCTTCGGATTTAAGCAGATGGATACACAGGGCAAATCTGTGAAGGATGAATTATTTATTTTGGGCACACTAAAACTTTGTCTCTTAAAGGTCATCAAACTTTCAACAGAGTTGACAACGTCTGTTGCATTTGTGAATGAGATTAATCTTCTCATTAGTGAGAGGCAACGTTTTCTTTTGAACTTGATATGCCTGGTAGGAGAACAAAAAACCCACAGAACAAAATCATTTATGGAAAAGTACAGCTGAAGAGCATCTGTTTGTCTTACAGCAGTGGTTCTGCCCAATTGCTCAAAAAAATTAAACTGGAAACCATAGAGCTGAATAATATGTTCTGTTCAGCAGGCACAAATATTTGACATATCTATCATTCTTAATAGGATTATAAAATTAAAAGCCACCCCAATCAAGCAGCATTTATCAATTAGCGTGATGTCCCTGAAGTGGCTAAGGAATTTTGGTGTCAAAGGCAATAAAAGAGTCATTTACACCCAGTATCAGTAATCAGCAGTGAATAAAGAAGAAATGCCATTGTTCATCATTGACTCCAGTGAGACTGCTCACATGGGTGAGGCTAAATGCATGCAGGAATGGTTAAAATGATTTATGATACTTTGCATTTAAATCAGACATGGGTCAAAACTGGGCTCCCAGCTTGATTTTATCCATCTGGATCCTGATCAGTAGGGCCAAATTTTTATTTCTGAGATTCTGTTGCATTTCAGACAACACAAGATGGTTGCTTACAGAGGCCTGGGACCACGGTCATGCTGCCAGTCCTCCCAGTTGGGATTTCCATGGGAATTCCACAAGAGTGAACCCAATGTGTGCCCACGTGCCAAAGGGGTTTATAGGCAAAGGCAAATTTGACTCCTCCTGGCCACCACAGGGAATCAACGGAAGAACTAAAGAGAGAAACTGCATTATTAATGGAGATAAATGATAAGATGAAGGCTCATGCACGATTAAAATACCATGTTGTTCAGTGAAGGAGGTCTCCAGTGGGCACACTGTAATATGGGACCACAGACAGGAACATTGGGCAGTTGTTAATTAATTAAAACTCATGCGGGATAGGAAAAAAGCACCCAAGATCCCAGAAATTACTCAGATGCCACACTAAGTTAATGACATAGACCTGAGTTGATTTTCATTCTTGGAGTGGGGCCAGGATAAAAGTAATGGTTATTTTTGTGACTTTAATAAGAGCACAGAGTCTTCATTGTGCTCAGCAAACACAAACATTTTAACAAACAATGTCTTTTTTTAATTGCATGGACCTCAGCCTTACTACTTTGGAGCACGGCATACACGTTTCAGTATAAGCTCCTCTCTACTCAGGAAAGTATTTCAAGATGCACAGAAGTCCCTTTTGTAATCAAGAAGTGAGTGAAATAAAAAGCCTCAACAATGAACCAGCTTGCCTTTCATAAATAACAGCTTTGTAATAGTTTCTTGAATATAACTGCACAAAAAATGCTGCAGCAATTTCAAAAACTTGTATCCAACCTAAGTGCTGCCATACAAACCACTTTGTCTGAAACCTGACCTCCTAAGAGGAATAGGTCGCAGAGGTTTTTGGATTTTGACTTAAAAGAGAAGCCCTTGGGCACTAAATTTGTAACAATATAGTTTAGACAGGGACAACCTCATCAAAGAACAGCAACAGCCTGAGCACCCAGAGCCAGGGCAGGGCAGGCTGGTGTCAGCCCAGATCTGCTGCTGGTGTGATGCAGTCTGGGGACTTACACACGCTCATGATGACTTAAACCAGCCTCAAAATGACAAAGTCAGGAGAGCTGAAGCATCATGTCCAATGTAAAACTGGTCTGAAAGATGGATACTGAGCACCCTCCAACCTGGGAATCCCCCAGCTCCACGGCAGGGCATCAGGCAGGGATCTCCCTCACCTCTTACCTGTCCCATGACTATCCATATTTATTTTCAGCACAAACCTAGCACAGAAATCCTCAAATTCAACTCTGAGATGCTGTGCACCTATCAGGACCACAGCAGTAATTAAAAAAAGGAAAGGTCTGCTGCCTACTGTGTGGTGGTTTTTGCATGGTGAGGGTTGAGCAAAGTGAGGCCATGTTCTGTGCAGGGTTTTTCTTTCTCAAGAGAAGAAACTACCCTGGGAAGAAAAGAGCCTTTGAACAACGTACTCAATAAAATTCTAAATTTGAACACACGCACAAATCATTTGTGAATGTTTATTTCGTTTCACATCAGGAAAATCCCCCTTCCTTTGGTTAGAATTATTACCTTTTAATGGATACCAGAAGATTTGCTCACTGACATAATTTTTCCCAGGATTTTTCTTCCTTTGTGTGTCCACAGTGTTTCCCTGTTTTGCTCTTCCCAGGAACATACCCTGTATTCAGTGGGACAGCTTGGTGGTTTCTGCAGCTCCTGAAATTTCTAGCCAGCTTGGAGTAGGCAACTTAGGCAGGGATTTTAGACTGGAGATTAGAACTAAAATAGTGTGAAAAACAAAGGAGCAAGAGCTAAATGGTTGATACTATTAGCAATTCCTTTGCTATAAGGCGCTGCACATAAGAGAAACTTTTCAATTTCTTGGCAGTTTGGAGGCACCACATTTGGGATGTCTGATGTTCCTCACTTAAAAGGAAAAGACAAACTGGTGTGAAAATCAGTGGACTGGGGTGACACACGATGATTTGTGGTTGTGTTTTTCACAGAAGGAAACATGGCACGTTCCTGGTGTGGGCATGCAGATCCCCCACACTGGAGAAGACTTTCAGCCCTGGGTAGGGGCTGGGAGCAGGATGCAGTCCCTTCACCAACAAGGGGCTGAGCTTGGAAGCCACACTGACTTAATTTATTGCATGGAGGAGGGTCTGGAAAGTGGAAAATTAGCCAAGACTGAACAAAGAGGCTCATCTGTAACCATGGGGACACACAGAGGGGCCGAGCACCACCCGGGAGGACTCGGTCAGGAGGAAGGACACACAGAGGAGCTGCTGCAGAGGGGAGCTGGCCGTGCTCTCGCTGGGGACCCAGCACGGTCCCTGTCCCAACTGGGCAGGGACAGAGACTTCCAGCTGTTCCACAGAGAAGCATAAAAGGCAGGATAAATGTCTTGGACAACCCTGTGACTGCAATGTCTGCGTCATTGGTGCCATATTTAGGCACCGTGAGGTTGCCCAAATTCGCCTCACAAATATGAGTTGTGGGGAGCAAAAGCAACCAAGAGAAGCAGAGGCAGATATGGGAAGCCTGATGTAACAGCCAGGACTTCTTGTCTCCTTTTCTTTAAATGAAATAATTAATTCTCCTAAATCCCATCCTCACCTGCCTCATGGAACAAGAAAGGACAATCCCATTTACTCTTTAAAAAATTATCTAATACCTTAACCCTTATCTTGGTGTTCTGGTCAACCCCAACATTGTAACACAATTGTTGGTACTATTTTATTTGTTACTGATAAATCAGACAAAGACTTAGTAAACTTCACTTACCACCTGTTTATTATGTCTGACACAATATCTTTTTAATGACAAAATTATTTTTAAATCACTTTTTGGTCAAGGCTGTCATTGCTTAAGAGAGGCGGTTTACAAACACATTGCAATTACAAACACTTGAAAAGCTGGCAACAGGATATTAACACTCTATAGATGAGTAAATGTTTGGGAACCTGTTAAAATAGTAGGAAATGAGGAATTGTGAGGACATGCCCCAGTAGAATCCAGAAATTTGTTCATAGTCTCCTTTCATCCATTTCAGTGAACCCTTACCATGTCATGAACCCTTCTGCACTTGCACAGAGCAAAGTGGAGGGAAAAATTAATTTAAAAGGAAATAGGAACCATTTCTCAGCCCTGCTTTGAAGCCAGCCGCTCTCAGTGCAGCCACAGAAGCAGCTTCCATGGCCAACATGCCTGCAAGCCATTAGAGCACTTGGGATCTGGAGATAATCTTCACTGCCCAGACCCACTCCCAGCTTCAGAAAGACTGCAAGCATCATCTGTTTGATTTTATCTGCTCGTTTTCACTTAAGGGGTGCAAGAAAAGAAGACACCAAAAAAAAGCCTTTCAAAACATTTCTCTTTTTGAGGTGTGGCTACTATCAGAGGCTTACATAAAACTGTATCAGCCTCCATAGAAATCTCAGGCATATATTCTATTATGCAGATACGTTATGGAGAACAGCAGTCATATTTCTACTCTCTGTCAAGCTGATGTAAATCTGATTTTCTGTAGCTAAACTGTAGGAGAAAGAAGAATTCTTTGCATGAATGAGCTTTATTTACATAGACAAATAGTGATAAGACAAGGGGGAACAGTTTTAAACTAAAAGAGGGGAAAATTAGAATAGATGTTAGCAGGAAATTCTTCCCTCTGAGGGTGGCTCTGGCCCAGGTTAATCAGAGACAGTGTGGCTGCCCCATCCCTGAAACTGCCCAGGCCAGGTTGGATGGGGCTTGGGGCATGGTTCAGGGGAAGTGTCCCTGCAGGGCTGGGTGTAGGGGAGAGGCAGTGCTGCTCCTGCAGCTCCATTTCTAGGGGATGCATCCCAAAAGGATGGGATGTGGGAAGGGAGGACACTGCAGCCTGCCCCTATCAAAGGGCTCTGTGGAACGTGTGGAGCTCAAGCACAGGAGCCCCTGCCTGGGCTGTGCTGTCTCCTAAATGACCTGAGTTAATTGGCTGACTCCATAACCCACAACACAGCCCCTTGTCCCGTCCACGAGGCACCAGGATCTCCCCAGGGGAGCCAGAGGAGGAGCACTGGCAGAAGGACCACATTCGAAACATATTTCCTGGAAAATGATGATTCCCAAATGGTCTCCAAGGCCTGGAGGAACTCCCCCTCCCACCTCTCACGTTCTGACAGTGCTCCCTGGCTTCAGCACGAGATGCTGAGCTGCAGCACCTCTGCAGGAGCAGGATGAGGCCCGAGGAGGAGCCAGGCTGGGGGCAGATCTGAGAGGGGACAGAGCACAGGGACCACACAGCAGAGCAGCCCATGTTTGCAGCACAGCTGCTGAGACCCCTCCTCGCTGCAAAGGTGGCAGGGAGGAACCCACAGCTGACACATACATCTTTCTGCTGGAGCATTCCACGTCTTTTCTCAGGCGCTGTGACTAATTAAGAGAATTAAAAAAAAAAAAAAAATATCCCCCCAGATTTTGCCAGATGATAGACCTAAAACAAACAAAAGAAAAGGCAACCTACCAGGGGACAATTCACATGATTGACCAGTAAAAAATGGTAAACAGCTGTGCCTTAGCATCTGTATTGTGGAGTCAGGCTCTGCAAAAAGGAGTAAATGACCAGAATAGAAATTGCCAATAGCTCCTCCAGTCAAGCCCAGGCCATGCTTCAGGCAAGGAGGAAGCCAAGAGCTGGGCAAGCTCCTCTCACAGGACAGAGAGTGGCTCAGGTTGAGATTGATTAAAGGCGAAATTTCTACCACATTTGTCTAGAAAGATTGAGCTCAAATTCAGCAGTTCAAGCTCTCTTTGTTCCATCACCCCTCTGCTGATTCCTCCTGCATGGGCCATCCTGGTGGGGATGTGGTGTTTTGACCTGCCACCAAAGCCATGTAATGTGTCTGTAATGTTTTTATCTTAAATTACAGAAATGAAAACTGGCAGTGGTTTGCTCCTTGCTTTCGCCTCTCTTGGCAAGGTGGAAAGGAGTCCAAAAATGAGCACTTTAAGCAATCCCAGAAGATGCTCCTTATTCATAGAAAGCTCCATTGCTTCAATTGAATCCTGGTCAAATTGCAGTAATTACAGTTGGTTTTAATTTCTCAGTCTGGAGTAATGAGATTACACTAGATCCTGTGTTCTCAAACCCTTTTGGTTATACAGTGGAAATCTAGACTTCCTTCGCCTGATGGCTCAAAATCAAAAGAAAACCAAGCTCTTCATTTACATTCACAGTCATTAAGCCCATCTTATGACAGTTAGGACAAGACTCCTCAATTTCCAATATTTATGATTTGTTTTGCTACCCGGACAAAAGAGAAATTTGTGGATCACTGGGTCCTACTGCCTGCATTTATAGACTAAGGCAAACACATATTTGCAGAACACACTGATGTGACTAAATCAATCCACTGGGCTACCTTGCCCTCAAAAGGCTTCTTAATGCTGCCATGAATGCCTGGATTTTTAAAAAAACAATTGCAATCCCCACATGCTGAGGCTGCACCCTGGGCGAAGCTCTGTGTGATGCAGCAATGTCACTCCTGTGCATGCCAGGGATGCAGGGAGCTCCTCAGTCACATCCCTGACAGCTCTGAGCTTTGCCAACACCTTTAAAATAAGGTATTTTTAAGCATCCAAAAGATGTGAAGGCATATTTACTCCCCACACACTTCTTTTTCTAATTATGAAAGTAATTAATGCCCTGTCTGTTGAAACACAACGAAATGAATTTGCTGAAAACTGCACTTTAGGCCTGTTTGAGGTGAGATGAATTAATTAAAACACCAAGTAAATCCAAACAACGAACATATACAGAATTCAACCCAAAGTGATCTGAAACAGCCAGTAAATATCTTCTCATTAGCAGTGCAGAGATTTTTCCTCAGACTTTTCTAAAACAGCTCTCAAAAATAGATTAATATGTTTAAATAGCATATTAACAACATATTCACTTGGCAGTACTTCTAAAAAGAAGTATGAGTATTTCCAAAATTGCCTATGTATTTTTTTCAGCATTTCCTAGAACAAATAGTTTAAGGGTTTAAGTAAAATAAATAATTTCTTCTTTTTCCTTCCCTTTGCAAAGGGAAAAAAAAAAAAAGCATAATAATTTGAAATGCCTGGAAACAATTTTTTCAGCAATGTTTTAGATTGTTCAGCTAAAAGAAAAAGTTGCTACATCTTCACTCTGACTCTCTAGAGAATGTACTTTGATATAATAATTTTTAAAAGTGGCTGAAGAACAGGCTACTGAGATTGCCTCAGAATCTCGGGTTGCATAAATCAGAGGAGACCCATAAAAAGGCACTCACTGGTTTGCACAAGCTGTGAATCTGTCCCATTTTTGCTATAAATACCTGCACTGGAATGTCACATACTCTTCCACATGCTAATGGCAGTGTCATATTAATGCTGTGAAATCACACTTGTGAGACACAGATTTAAATGTGATTGGATTGAAAGGATTTTAGAGCAGAGCACAAAAGTTTCGAAGGCCTTTTTTTGGCTGAAGGATAAGGAAAATGGACTGCCCTTTACACTTCCATTTGTGACTCTTCTGTCAATGGTGATTGGCTGTGGCTTATCACATAATTCAGCTGGCAACTTCCCAAACCCCGGTGAAACCGACAGAGAAAATCACCATGAACATTTTGGGGCTAGAATTATGAGTTTTGGTAATGAATATTTTAAGCTCCTTTTGCAGCTCTCATTCCCAGGGTAGAAATGGATTTAAAAGACAATCTGGGGAACCTGACGGGCTCTGACATCACTTGAGCTGTCATGCTCAGCAAAACCATCTAATTACATGAGTTCTGAAGTCCTGCAAAAGCTGCTGTTTCCATGGGCTGAGCTTAGGAGTTAATGTAAGTCTCCACTTTAGATCATCTCTCGCTTTGCATTTTGTCTGAAGTGCTTTTTGTTGTCCTACATTTTGATGTATTTAATTAATTAATCCACTTAAGTGCTGTCAGCTTCATGTCAGGTTGTGAGATGTGACTGGGCTGTGTTGCTCTGTCCATGAGCAGTGGATGAGGTTCTCTGGGTGTCTGAATTTTGACTGTTTTTCATTATTCCTCTGATCCATTGAGAGGTAGGAGAGCCTTGTGCAGACCTTGGAGATGATCTCTCCCACAGCATTGCTGATTGTCTTGGTAAACCTGCATTGTCCCCAGAGGACAGACTGGATCTGATGTCTCACAGGCTTTGGCTTCAATCTCCAGTTCTACCAACTGTTATGCCATTTGACATCATCATAATTAAGTTCCTTCATTTTTTCCCCCCACTTTCTGGGCTTGAAATTAGGCACCTAAATTGATATATGGGCTTTTAAAGGCATGACCTGATTTTCAAAAAATCTAAGTACTGCAATCTCCAATACTTTTCACTTAGGACCCTGAAAATCAGTGGCCAAAGCTCCTTACTCTGTATTTCTTTTATTTGACTGAAAGCAATTGAGAAGGGAAATACTGGCATAACAAAAACTTGTGCAACTTCACCATATCTGCCCTGACCCTCTCATTTTGCACACATAACCCACATTTACCACATTTGCATGGATTTTTTCCATGCCTTTTGCTCTGCACAGCCCCCAAGCCCAGAGCCAGCTTGCTGGAGGCAGGAAAGAGCATCCAGGCTCCTGAACCTGCATGCCCCAGTCCCCCTGATAACCCAGAGCTGTCCTCTCTCACAGCATGTCACCATAAAATAGCAACGGAGAGACTGGGAGTGGGCGAGGTGTTTATGTCTTCTGAGCCTCAAACAAGGCCAAAAAAAGAAAATGAACTCAAAATAGTGCTTGAGATGCTCCTCTTGCAGAGATGGGAGATGTTCCTCCCTGCAATGTGGGAGTCATCCAAATGTGAGGAAGAGACCCTGCACAAATCTTTAAGGTTAGAATTAATCTCATGTTTCAACTCTGTAATCTAGGACTGTTAAATATTTATGCTGTTGGAATAAACACAAAGGAGATTAATACCTGTTCAAATGAAAAGGATCAAGCTGGAATGGAGGCTAAAAGCAAAACAAAACAAAATAATCAAGCTGGATTTTCTCTGTCTTTTTATTCTCAGCTCTCCTTCTGCTAATGTGTTATTTCACCCTCAATACCTCCAACAATACCAGCTGCTTTGATCCCTAAGGCTTATTTGCTCCTTAAGTCAGCAAGTTTGCAATAGCTTAGATGGAAAGGTTCAAAGCCCAAAAGGAGAGAGAAAATATACTTTTAAAAGACATGAAGTCAGGAGGGCATGTGTTCCTTAATGACTTTCCTGGAGGCATTATCTCTTCTTTCCCCACACTCCTCCTCCTCATCTACCTTCCTTCTGTTTTCTGGCTTAAATTAGACTGTAAGATCTCCTGGAAGTGAGCACATCCTTCCTGTGCAATGGGCCATGATCTTCACTGGGGCCCCTGGTAATGCTGGCACTCATTTTCCATCTGCTGTCAAGGGTACTTTTTTGGTACCTCGTGAAGAAAGCAAAAAAAGACCAGTTTACACGTGATGTATTAATTCCCATCTCCACACTGCTCATTTCTTGTCTCCAGACACTCCTTGTAAAACACAACAGGTATTTTCCATGCGTGCCAATGTAGTGGAGAGGCTGCAGACAATCAGAACAAGCCCAAACAAGTTATGGAAACTGCAGGAACTGCTTCGATACAGGGTGTAATTCATTACCTGTTGCATTCTGCTGGTGGCAGGATTATGTCTGTCACAGCCTGAAGGGAGGACTGAGGAGGTGCCACATGAGTAGGATATCACACATGTTACAGTGTCCTGAAGCTGCAGTTGTAAAAAGCAACTGAGTGTAGGTGTGGGGAAGGAGGAACAAATGGACTAGAGATGAATTGGTTTCCTTGGAACATAACAACGGGGTTTGTCTGTGACAGCAGTGAGATTAAGGCCATGTTTTACCTTGAGTTATGGCCCCTTTTCACCCTTTTTTTTGGATAGTGATGCAAATACTGCACTTCCATATATTGCAGACTTCTGCCCTTCTCCAGGCTTTCTCAGAAGCTGAATGCTAAGAACATAAGCACATAGCTTTGCCAGGCTCCTGGGACTTCAAATGCCTCAAGTGAGGCCACACAGTCTTAAAACACAAATTCTCCAACATTGCCAAACTTTGTCTTCCCTCAAAATGCCCGGGGAGGGTTAATGCTGTTAGAAAGCTGGGACTGTAACTTTCCCACTAAATGGAGGAGGAAAAAAAAAAAAAAAAAAGCGTTGAACATTATGTTTGCTGCCAGTACTCAAGCCTGGCTTAAGATGCTCTCCACTTTATCTCCTACCCTGCACATAGTAGCAGAGGGACAGGCCAGGCTGGACTGGTGGCACCACAATCTATAACAGTGTCAACAGTCTGGCAGAGATGCCAACATGCCTTCATCTCCCCAGGCCCCTCACCAGCCTCTGCACAGCAGGCTCTTCTTCCAGAATTTGGGAAATCTGGTAAAGATTAAAATAAATTATACTCATTTTCTCACTAGCAAATCCAGGAAAAATCTTTACTTTGTTTCCTGGCAGAACACTGTTTGTTTAATTATAATTGTTTGCATTTCAAGTAAACTGGTTTTACAGAAGGAGGTTGCTCATAGTCCTGAAGGATGATGGCATCTTCCCTTCTCCTTGGTGCTTGAGGAGAATAGGGAGTCTCTATTTCACCCCATCTGGCATCCAGCATTTTGCCATGTAGCCCACACACATTGCTGGCTACTGCTGATTCATTTCACATATCACTTCTGCTCATCCAGTTTGCATAAAGAAAAAACACTGATGCACAAAGCTTTGGCAGGCAGGGAACAGAGAGGCACTAGGAGACACAAACCTCTTCAAAATCTACAGAAAAACTGGTGTGTTTGTATATATGTAACCCGCTAAGGGAACAGTCACAAGTCAATCTGAAATCACAAGGGGTTGGAACTAGATGGTCTTTAATGTCCTTTTCAACCCAAACCATTCTATAGTCCAGTTCGTGAGCATCTTCATCAAAACAGCCTCTGATTAACAACCTTCTGCCCATCCAACCCTCTTCTTGTAGAAGCAGTTCCTGGAGCTGATCTTAATCCAAGGCCTTCCAGCAGTAGAAAGTTACTGTGTATTAGAACCACATGTACATTTTTGGTAGATCATATCCAGAAATGCTGGGAACAACAAACACTCACATTCAACCAGTAGCCACCAACTTTGTTATAAATATTTGTATAGGAAAACAGGCACAAAAACTTTGTTTACTGTACAGCAATGCAATGAAAATTAAGGAATTTTAAAGTGCATATATAGCATTTGTTGGCTGAAAATCTGTTCTTGGAGTGACAAATCCTGGGGTTAGTTACAGTCAGTTTGATTCTCCTGAAGTGAACTCAAGGGTTCCACATCATTGCTAGGAGCAAAAACAAGCTCTCATGGTCCATTCCCAGCCATGGCCAAGTAAATGCACTAAAGGCTCCCAGTACATATATTAAGTCAAAATGTGACTGCACAGCTCCAGCTTCACCCAGTCTCATTCTTTGGTTTACACTACACTCACATCACAATTCACAGCCCTTCAGAGCAGACCAAAGGATCTTCATTGGCAGCACTGTACCCTTCCTGATATTTTCATGAGGTGCTTTTGCACAAAATAATGGTCCAGAGCATAAAAGGAGCCAGACCAGCTTCCAGACACTTCCCAGCTTGCATATTTTCCATGTGCATTGCACAGCCTGGCTGCTGGAGCCAACTTCTGGGGTAAACAGAGCTCCTCAGGATCCTGTTCCCTCTGGTTTGTGCCACGAGTTCTCCCTCAGGCCAAGGCATTTTGGCTGAAGCTGCCTCCCTTCCTTTGCTGCAGGGCAGGAGGGAAAAGCCTGAGGACCCAGCTTCTGATCCCAGGTTTGTAGTTTGTGGCTGGAGATCAGCCAGTGGGATGGCAGGAAATGAGCACCACCCCAACAACACAGAGGCAAGAACAAACCCTTCCTGATATCTATGGGCTCTGTTGGTTTCTCTCCCTTTTTTCTCAGTCTGTTGGTGAGAGAAAGAGCTTTGTAAATTTGTGTTGGGATTCTTTTCCAGGATCCTGAAGGAGAAGAGACTGGGCAGAAGATGTGATCAGCCTGCCATCTATCAACCAGCTGAGGGAGGCTAAGGATTAGTGATCAACACACAGATGGACAGTTGTCCCTTGAGCCATCAACATTTTTCATCTTTAGTGCAGCAAGATGCTTTGGCAGATCTCAGCTTTACCTTGCCAAGCAAAGGGCGTGGGTGAATGCTAAAGGAAGGGAATGAAGCAGCCTGTCCTTGGGGGATGGGAATGTGCCTACTCTCACAGCCAGGGTGACCTGGCCAGTACCCTGGAGAATGGGCTGAATCAAGAAATTAGACTTTAATACATACAAAATTAATGGAGAGGGGAATATTTTTAACCCTTCATTCATGACTGCACAGTGCCCTTTAATGAATGGGTCTCCCCTGAACACAGTTCCCAGGAAACAGTTTAATAAACTCAGTCCTTGGAAAGAGAGGGGAGAACACTGATGAACATCTGATCTCACATAGGGGCTGGATGAAAAAATTAAACTCTTTTCCAATGGAGAAAACAATGAACTGTAAAGAACACAAAACAAGCTGCAGATGATCAAATCTGGAATATTTCACATTATATGTAAGGAGACAAGGTTTGCTAAAGGATTTAACCTTTCCTCAGTACCCTGTCCTACCTACTTGTTGTTTCTATTTCCTTCTATTTCATAATCTTGATGATTTCCTATTTTGAATGCAAAGAAAGAAGTAATAGTCACTTAGGGAAAACTGTATCAAACATAGGAGAGGATTTTTTTCACTTCTGCTGCTTAATAACTTTAGGAATGTGGGTAAAACTTTCTTTCTCTACTTCTTCTACATTAGTGACACGTAGATTGCAGAGAGCTCCATTCACTCTATTTCCCAGCATCTTTTTAAATTGCATGAACTTAAAGCAAGCTTTATTTTGAAACACCCCCAAAACTGTGTTGTATACTGACTGGCACAGGATTAGGTCATGCTTTGAAAAGCTCTTGAGACCCTCAGAATAATACCTCAAATCTGAGGCATCACCAGACCGTTTGCCTTCCTAACCCTGCTGCCAGAGTGGATTTGAAAGACTTGTTCACAGAAAACCTTCAAGCTTCCAAAAGCAGCATGTAGGAAGGAAAGGAACAGCAGGAACCCACAGAAAGGTAGCAGGAGAAAAAGAAGCTGATACTTCTTAAAGACAGCCAAAAAGCCTGTCTTCAGAGGGTATCCCAGAGAAAGGCACCCAAGGAGGCACTGAACAGGATGGGAGCAAGCCAGACTGCCTCCTTTCTGTCAGAGGCAGGCAGGGCAGAGCTGGAAGGAAAGGAAGTCCCTTAAAAGCATGCTTCAAGGTTAAACCCATAGGATTAATTCCCACCTGTCTAATAACAGCTCTCTCTCTCTTTGCATCACTGTGCAGGGTGTGTTTTTATCAGAAATACACACTAATTCTCAACACTGCTAGCCAAAGGATGATCTCAGAGTAAGGAAAGAGCTCAAACTTTGCTCCCAGCCTAAGCCAAACCTTGGTGCAGAAGGACTGCATCCACTGGATGCCACTGCTCAGCCTAAAGGGGCCACTCCTGGGGACCACCCCAGACCCCCGTGATCCCCTCAGAGCAAACTCAGAGCTTTATCCCCATCCCTCTGGCTGTGGCCCATCAGCACCCATTGACCACCTCAAGGGCTCCACACAGATAAAAGGGAAGGGCTCTTGTGCTCCCCTCCCCACAGATCTTTAGTAGCAGTGGCAGAGTGGGAGCCACAGGGAAATATTCAGTGTGTGCCTTCAAAGCAAAATGCACAGTTGCTGGGTAATTCAGTAACTCTTGGCCTGATTCCTGACAAATGAGAACTGGCCAAGTCCTTCCATGGTGGCAGCAAGATGTTAATGAAAGAATTATATCAACAGCTCTCAGGTTGTCTCCTTTGTTTATATTAGAATCTAGTAATAGACACAATTACAGTAGATTAACTTTGGCATAGCTTTAGCATGAAAACAACATACCAGGGCCAAATTTCACTCCAAGTATAATATATCTATTGCCCTGCCTGTGTTTCTATTTATTTTGCTTGGACTGACAAAGTTTAATTCAAAGAACGTAATTACAGCATAACTTGCTGCAAGGTTTTTCAAGACTATATTATTCATTTGAAGGGAAAATAAGTTTACTTCTCATTGAATTTAACTATGAAGGTTAATTTTCTTTGAGTTAAAGGAGTTTGGTTTTTGACTTGATTTCTATGCATTTGGGGCAACCAGCACAGCTGTGAAAACATAATTGTTCTTAAAAATTTCGGGATGTTCACCCTCATTTTCAAAATTGCTTGCTCTTTTGTGTGCTTTCCTAATTTCAGCTCGCTGAAGCGGCCGCTGATTAGCAACCACAGGTGCAATCCTTCTGGACTGTTCACTACCTCCAGCTCAAGCATTTCCAACCACATTCTGCACTGCAGAAAATAGCTCATTAGAGGCAAAAAAGCTGATCTGTTAAAATAGCAGAGGGACCAGCTAGAGAAGCAGGGAGAGTTGTTTGCCCCATCAGAGTCAAGGGGAAATTTACCCTTACATCAGCGGGGAGAGGGGCCAGGGAGAGGCAGAGGATGTGCAGCTCTGTAGACCCAGGGTGTCAGAAGTGAAAGATTGGCAGCAACCAGTTTATGAGCCATTAATATAACTAATAATTGTACAGCAGCAGCATCCCCAGGGACAGCCTCGGGACAGGACAGAGGCTTTTCTCCATGAATACAGAGGTGAAGTGATGCCCCTGTGAGGGTGCTGAGGCTTTGAGGGGCACAGCAGTGAGGCACGGGGCAGTGTCCAGAGCTGTGGCTGTAATGAGCACATAAATCATCCCTAACGACCCCTGAGCCAGCCAGCCTGTGTGGGGGACAGCGAGCTGGCCCACGCTGCCGTGGCTGCTGAGAAAGGCTTCGGGTTGCAGTGAGCACAAATGGCTCTTTCACATGTCTCAGCAGATGTTACTCATTTTCTCCTCATCTGACTTTAAGATTTGGCTCCATTCTTTCCCCGTTCCCCAAGCCCATCAGTTGTCCTAGAAACCTCTCCCAGCTCTCTATGGGCAGTGGGCTATCTCAGTGTTCAGCAGGGCTGGCCCATCTGCAGGCATCCCACTATTCTGAGTCCTCATCCGGGCTGCTTCTCTCTTCCCCACTGAAAGTCGCCTCATCCACTGGCCATTTCCGCTGCTCCACTGCACATGGTGTTACTCATCAAGGTGCTTCTCCTCCTGCACAGCCATGAGCCCTCCAAAATACTTAAGGACATCTGCAAAATTTGGATGGAGGTTAGGAATAGCAAGCAGGAGCAGATGTTCACTGGGAAAGACTAACGCTGCGCCTCTGTAGCACAATGTCCGAGGCTCACCCCTGGACCATGGGAGGGTGGAGCAGCCAGCAGGGACAGCGCAGCTGCTCCTGGGATGGAGATGCACAAGGGCATCATCTGCACAGCCCTGGAAGCTGCACAGTTTGGCTGAACAGTCATCCAGGTGAGTAGGAATCTGTAATTCAGAGTTCACTTTCCCATATCTATCTTTTAATTTCCTCTAAGGATCCCAGAAAAAAACCCCAAACATAATAGCCTCAATAGACTTTTTTTTGCCATGTTGAAGGCTTAAGCTGTATAGCACTTTGTAAAGGGAAAAGATAATATGAGCAAATTCTTAGACATGGATTGGTGACAATACATGTGTGTGTGGTTTAGCTCAGATCGATATACCAGTTGTGCACTGTATGACACAGGAGTCACTAATCAATCTATAACTCAAGAAAAACATTCCTTATGGATTCTGCTTGTTATATCAATCACACAGATCACCCACAGTCACTTGTCACCACCAGCAGGAACTGACATAAAATAAATCATAGTGAGAGCTGCAGTGCTCAGACTCAGAGCCCAGGGTGGGTGGAAGAAGATCTGGTTCCTCTTGGTTCAGGGAGCAAATGTTTGCCTGCCTTGGTACTTGAACCTCCCATGCTCAGCAGAGTGAGGGGTCCTTCCCAGCCTGCAACATCCCAAGCACATGCTCAGCAATCCACAATTTCACGAGAAATTCTAAGATGAAAATACACTCCACAGCAAGGTGTGTTCATGGGAAGTGCAATTAAATGTTAACAGTGAAGGAGGAAACCGTCCATACAAAGTACATGTTTTACTCCAGCTCTGAGTTCTCCAGAGACAAGTAGAGAAAAACCTGGGATCCAAAGTAGTAAAAAAAAACCCAATCAGAACCACAGTTAATCAATATGTAACTCAAGTTTGCAACAGAACTTTCTCATGGAGGAAGATGCTTACAAAGTCACCTTCTTATTGCTCTGCGCTTGTATGAATGAGAAGAATACGGCTCAAGAATAGCTTCAGGTAATCAAACCTCAGCTGTCAGAACTAAAAAGCTGTGTCCAACTTTGTTTTTCTCTGTGGAGAGATTTGTGGTGATCCTCAACACTAGAAATGTGCCCACCAGTTACTGGATTTATGAGCATGCCTCCATCCCATCAGAAGCCCCACGGTCACCAGTGAGGGACAGCACATCCTGCTGTCATCCTTGCAATATTCTAACAAGGAAAACACTCAGCAATACCTTGTGGCTGCCATTTAATGAAAAGTTGTGAATATTTCACAAGCAGGGTAGCAGATGTTTGCCATACTCCAACCCACAAATTAGGAATGCACGGAAGGTGAGCAGAGCCACATACAAGTTCAGAAAATTACCATGTGCAAATATAACTGCTTTGTTCCAAAATCACCAGGTTTTGATGACACCCCTCAGCTCTGCTGTTGCCTACAGAAACTTAAAGGATCATAGAATCATTAAGATGGGAAAAGACCTCCAAGATGATTAAATTCAACCTTTGACTGTGTACCCCCCATGCCCACTAAACCATATGGCAAAGTGCCCCATTTACTCATTTTTTGAACATTTCCAGGGATGGTGATTTCACCACTACCCTGGGCAACCTCTTCCAGTGTTTAATCACTCTTTCAGTGAAGAAATATTTCCTAATATCCAACCAGAACCTCCCCTGATGCAACTTGAGGCCATTTCCCCTTGCCCTGTCTCTGGCTGCCTGGGAGAAGAGACCCATTCCCACCACCTCCTGAGCGCAGTCGGGTCTCCCTTGAGCCATCCTTTCCTCGAGGCGAAACAACCCCATCTCCCTCACCTCCCACTTCCCACAGGTGCTCCAGACCCTTCCCCATCTGATCACATCCCACCCCCTTACCAAGGAGCATTTTTCTGTGCATGCACTTCCTGGCCCCCCTGCGGATGCGGCGCAGGCAGCTGCAGCCCCAGCGCAGGGAAACGCTGCGGCGCACTCGCTCTCCAAACAACATGAATTAAAAGGGAACCATTTCCCCAAACAGAGGCTGGGGGGAGCCATCAGAAACAAATTAAAATCAAAACATCTTTTTAGCAGGAAACAATGGAACAGGTGGAGTAATATTTATTACTGGAAACTGCTAAACGTGCCAATTAATTTTGAAGGGGCTTAAGTGGATTAAGCACTTTTTTACTGGAAAATATGAAGAAAAAGTAATGAATCACAGCAATACCTTCAACATTGTCAATGTATTTTTCTGGAAGCCTGTTCCGAAATCAAAGGAAAAAACAACTACAAAAAGTCTCAAATTGGACAATAATTTTCTGCTGCATAAATAGTATCAATGTCCTCATTACCATGCCCAGAAATATTAGGGGGAGGCAAAAACAAAACCATTGTTTCCACACATCAAGTTGGTAACTTTTTTCTGAACCAGAAAAGCATTTGACTGGCATCAAAATTAGCCACATAAGCAATTTGTGGTGCTCCAAGCACAGAAAGATTTTTGAGTTCATTTGTATTTTGAAAGCTGTGCAGATGATTAAATGCTTAGACAGACCAGTGTGTAATCCAGCCCTGTTACCACACAGAGTATTATTAAAAGTAGGAAATTAGTGTGCATCTTTATTCGTTTATTTTAACACAAGAACATGGAAGTCCTTTCCCACAAAAATGTGTAATGTTTAAAAAAATTCGTCCTACGCTAGGACGTGGAGTAAAACATGAATAAAAAATATGTAATAATCCAATTCAATTTTAGGAGCACTTAGGGTGAGGGATTTTTAGTATTTTTACATGCTTGCTTAGAAGCCTTTTATCTACATTGCTTCCTGCCAGAAAGAGAATTGAGAAGTGCCTTTCCGGTAAGGCTAGGAAATCAATTTCATTTTTCCAAAAGGAAATTAAAAATACTTCACAGCCCTGAAATTTGCCCATTGCAAATATTGATTTTGCAAAGGGACATTCTCCTTCACAAAACTATCCAGAAACATTCGGCTCAGCTCCACTTATCATCATTGCCTTCCCTTCCTTTCACATTTTATATAACACTTCATGTTTTCTTATGCAAAACTGTCATGTTCCTCCCAAAATAGTGCTATGTTTAGAGAGGTTATAAGGAGTAACTAATAAAATTGTGGTTATTTAAAGAGTACAAGATAAATATGACACACACGCTTTCACAAATAGAAAGCAGCTGGAAGAAAACTAAGTGTCAGGGTTATGTGTAAACTCCATTTTCCTATCAAAAAATATGGAAACAGAAAAAGAACTGAGAAAAAATCAGTTTGCTTAAACTTGCTTAGACTTATTGCTGCTGATTCTGGATATGGCTCATACAAGAGACAAATTGCTTCATGTTTCCAGGCTTTGCTACTTGGATCTCAGCAAGATATTTCTGATTTCTTCCTTAGTAGATTGAATCTATTTTCTTTGGCAGATCCATTGCAATTGTGAAAGTATTTTATCGCTAAATGTGAGCAGGCTTTCTTTTCTGCTAAGTGACCCAAAACCCTGAGATTTTAACCTGTTTATACATGCTGAGTAGTTGCTCAGTGGGAACTTTGGCTCTGTGAGGATCCTAAGACTTTTCACACATGAGAATCTTGTTGAGCTATCTCTGCACAGTCCTTAAATAGGAAACGAGGGGCCAAAATCTCCAAAAACTGATCCATCCTAAGGCAGTTATCTGGGAGGGAAGGAGAGAAACAAGACATAGGTTCAGTCTTATCTTGTTCATTCCCTCCTGATGACAGCCCTCAGTTCCAAACACTGACATCATGCATCAGCCACAGGAGCCAGCCTTGTGGAAAGGGTTAAAAAAGCCCCTCAAGTAATGAGACACAGCTGCCTCAGGGCACTTCAGCTGTTGAAGTGCAGGTGTCACTTATGGAAACCTCACAAAATACAATCTTCTCCTACCACCAATACTAAAGCCCACAAGGAATTACTCTCACACTTACAACCAGATGCTGCAATCAACTGCACTCAGAGAATAGGGGGAAGGATCCAACTCATCTCACAGTTTGCTTTTCCTCAGGCTGAGGACACCAGAGCCACTTTGCACTCTGGGTGACACTGGCCATGCTGGAGCAGCACCAAGGATGCCAGAGGAGGAGCTGCCCACCTGTCTTCTCCAGAAAGAGGGAGTCCACTGAGCCAGTTTGCTCTTACTTATAGACTCCACCAGGAACCAAACACATTTAGTCCTATCCCATCCTTGTTTATTAAATATTTGACTACTAACTCTTAATGCCTCTACTATAAGGACATTGTTAAAATTTAAACACAGCTCAGGTTCAGGAAACTCTGGCATCATGGAGCATTGCTCATCAGCTGCTTTCTCTGGGTGATGCCCTGTTTCCTTGGCCCTCTTTCAGGTGATGGGTGAGGCTGCAGCATGTATTTAAACCCCAGGGGTTTAAGTTGTGCTCAGGGGCTGCATCACTGCACATGACCCCATGGAGCAATCCATCCTTTTGCCCCCTCCCTGGGCATCAGCAGGGCACAGTGCTGACATGGGGAGGGAGAGGAGTGGCAGGTAGAACACGGTTCAACAGTGCCCCAGCATCCAGACATCCCTCCCTGGGCACTTTCTGGAGCTTTAATTGGGACTAATATCACTGGTAACCCATAACCCCATTTTCACAGGTCAGTACACCTCCATTTCCAGCCCACTTATACCCCTGTGCCCATGACTTCTCTCAGTTGTGTATGCACCAGGTACAACATTGAAATAAATCTCATTTAAAGCAAACTTGATTTTGTGTGTTCTGTGCCCCTGTATTACAAAAGGAAATTCTGTACTGTAAATTCTCCTGTGCTGCTCCTGGCTCAGCCCTCTTCCTCCCAGGTGATTTGGGAATGGTGCAGCATCTCAAGCCCAGGTGCCCAACCATGAAACCTTTGGACTTGCTCACAGATGTCTCCCCTGTCCAGAGGAGCAGCTCTGTGTGTGATGTTCAAACACTCCTGAAGAACATCCTGTTTTTCTGTATCAGTATCTCCTCACTGGATAAAGTATAAGACAGCAGATTTCACAGGAATGAAATAATTACTCTGGTCAAAAAGGGTAATAATATCCATCACCATAGGCTAAGATTCAAGTTGACATTGTTGCAAAGGCAATAAGCCATAAGCTGTTTGCAGCCCACATTTCTTAACCCAAACACAGAGCAAGAAGCACAGTGAGGAGGAGGGGGAGAGGCTGAAGATGCCCTTCACCCACTTCTGCCATGTAGTGCCCACAAGATGGGTGCTCACAGTCCCTTTGCTCACATCATTTCCTGTTTTAAAAAAAGGCAAATCCACCACAGAAGCCATGAGTACATGAGAGAAACAAAGCAACACAATGCTCGTTTGGCTTAGTCCCTGGAGGGGCCATGTTTTACTAAATTAATAATCTAGTTAGATCTGTTCAGCTTCAGCTTCTTAAGAAACTAATCCAGACAAGTCCAGAAGTACTAATAACATTTCAGTCTGGGCTTGAAGAGAGATTAGAGAACATTTATTTTGCTTCCAATATTTTCTGATTGCTCCTAACCTTTCCCTGCACATGCAAGTAAATGAAGAAATATGAACAAAATGACTAAGTAGTAGGGCTTATGTTGAATTAAATTCTACTGAGGAAAAAAAAAATCAAGGCAACCACAGGAAAACTGAACCACTTAACATTCAACAAAATAAATATACAGGAACATGCTGGGCTGTGCATGTAGAAAATTGGAGATTTATAGGTCCATATTTCAAAACTACTGCAATGAACTCCTTCATCTGCCACTTAAATCTTAGCTCCCGGCTCACCTACAACTCAAAGAAAACTGTCAGACCTGAATTTTTCTGCTTTGATTGTTTTGGAGGGAGTTTTTTGATCCCTCAGCATGAGCATGTTGACCAAGGTCATGGAAACCCCCCCTAATCTGGATTTTTTTAATGAAGGAAAAAAAACCAGCTTTCCCATAAAACCCCACTTTTGTCCTGAAAGGCAGCATAAGTATATCAAGGCAAAGAAAAGTGGGAAGGCTCAGAAATGCAGATCTGGAATTCAGGTTGCCCATGCCCAGGCTCGGGGAGGGGGCAGAGGGGTTTGTTACCAATGGGACAGTGTGTGAATGAGCGTGGTTACACAGCAAATATCTCGAGGTGAGAACAGCAAGTGGCACAGGCTGGAGAACAAACCTTACCCAGGCTCAGGGCAGGGAGAACTGGGGTGAGGTGTTTGCTTTAAGCACCAGTGCAAAACCAGACTGTTTAGAAACTTCCTGAGTGCCACAGCCCAGGAACTCTATACCAGGAACCAGCGAATCCACCGTTATCCACTGTTTGGTCCTGCTCAGATTTATTGGCTGATAAGTGGATCGTGCAAGCAGGTATAGAGCTGTAACAAGATTATACGTGAATGATAAGGAGGGTTTAGTCTCTAAGGAAGCACAGGGCAGCCCGGGGAAAGGCTCTGGTGATTAATGGCAGGGAGGCACGGCAGGGGCTCGCACGGCACTTGGCAGTGGGACAAAATGCAAAAGCTGGATGAGGCTGTGTTAGAGACATGAAAACAGAGGTGTGGGGCCAGTTGCACTTGCCCTACAATAGAGTGAGATAAATCATGGCTGTCAGCACCCACTGAGCCCTGGGGCTCTCATCTCTCTGCTGACCCTCTGCAGGTTTTTCCTTGGCTGGTGCCTCCTGACAGAGCTGCACAGAGGAGCTGCAGCTACTGCATTTCATGGGGACAAACCCACAGTGAGTGTAACTCCTGCATGCCAAAGGATCAAAAGGTTTATTGAGGCTATTACCGTGATTATGCAAATTTCATCCTGTTTAAACAATTTCAAAACCTTAGAAATCCACAATGGGATTTTTTTAAGGAATCAAATGGTGTGATTTTTGTCCCTACAAACACATAGTGCAGGATTGAAAAGCACTTCCCAGCCATGATATAAACATTTCACCTTTGTTCCAATCCTTTTGGTGAAGAAAATTTTCCTATATAGTCAATCTAGATATTATTAATATAATCCAAATAATCTAATAATATTAATATTAGAATATTGTGAGCCTATGTCTTGGAAAACAAATGCTTACTTGTACAAGGACAGTTCATGTTAATTCTGATTGAATTATATTGAATAATTATAATATAATAGTTTACAACCTTTGAAGTCCTTAACACTCCACCTAATTTTGGACACTAATTGGCACTACTAATTTACAGGCAGGGAGAGCAAGACAAGTGAGCAGCACACATTTTCCACATTGAGCCACGACATGGGAATGGAAAGCTGCAGCCCCAGGCTGTGCTCCAGGCTGGGTTTTTCCCCAGGCTCTGTGCTGCCAGACCAGCATTGTGTGGGCTGGAAACAGCCCCAGGAGCTTCAAGAACCTGCCAGTGACATGGTGGAGACAAGCAAAGAGAGATACAGTGGACAACACCCTGGGAATAGAAGAAAATTCTTCTGTACGGGCAGGAAAGCACAAATACATGCAGAAAAATCCCTTAGGGCTCTTTTTAGTGCCTGCATCCCCCATCTCTCTAAAGGAAAGCTCCAGGCAGGGCCACAGGCTCTACTTCAAATTCTTGTGGAGGTGAATATCCACGTGCACAGCACAGGGAATATCAGACCTTCACATCTCCAACGTGTCACTGAAAAAATCGGTCAGATACAGGTGCCAAGCACTGTCACCGGCAACCCATCAGGTGTAAGCCCACTGGTAAGCTGAAATTATCCATAAAGTTGAAATATTTATTGTAGGAGAAGAGAGAGACAGTGCAATCCCACAACCTCATTTCTGTAAGCACATGGCAAGAACTGCTCACGTTATCAGGTTACTAAAATGTTGCCTCAGTGCAGGACGCCTTCATCATGCCTGAAATGATTGCACATTTGATCTGCTCTAGAGAAGCAAAATGTATGGAGGTATTTAACATTGCTGACATCTGTCTTACTATATTATATGGTGTTTTTTAATAAATCACTCTAAGACACAGGTCTTAACATGAGAAACAAAGAGCTGAGGAAAGACATGCACATGGACTGCAGCTGAGTGCTTATCAAACCCACTGGGTCCTGGGCAACAATAGCCAGAGCTATCAGCAACCTACCCATGGTCATATACAATGTTTTGACAAAAATTAATACAGAAAGGGATTTGTCAGGTTAGTTTTCCTTCATGGGTCGGAATCAAGGGTGATTTGTAGCGTGTGTCTTGAATGAATTAGGGAAAGACACATGATTTGGCTGGTGAGTTTGTTAAAAGTATGCACTGAAAAGAACCGGAATATTCTACAGCAGAGTTTCAGCTGATGGAATTACACTGGCTTATATGTCCTGAAGATCTCATACATGGTTTGTACTGTTCAAGACATTCTCCAAACAATGAGCAATACCCTGTCAATCCCATCAATCCCATGTCCAGCAAATTCCACCACGAAAATTAGGGAGAAGACATTGTTATTTCTACTTCTCCTTTTTTTTTTTTTTTTCTGTTTGGTTGGCTTCTGTCAGCTTTCAAGCAAGCTGGATGAATCATGGTGACAATCAGAGAGGTGAATATTGATATCTAAACAAGAAATTGGTTCTATTGCATCTCTTTTTTCAGTCTGGTAAGGAGCAGTACCAAGTGATCTTGGCATGTCCAGAGAGGAGCAGCAGAGCTGGGGCAGGGTCTGGAGCACAAGCCTGGTGAGGAGCAGCTGAGGGAGCTGGGGGTGCTCAGCCTGGAGAAAAAGGTGACTCAGGAAGGACCTTCTCACTCTCTACAACCCCCTGACAGGAGGTTGTAGCCAGCAGGGCACCTGCCTCTTCTCCCAGGTAACAAGTGACAGAAGAACAAACAGCCACAAATTGTGCCAGGGGAAGTTTAGGTTGGATACAACAGCAAAATGGTTATCAATCCCTGGCACAGGGTGACCAGGGAAATGGTGGAGTCACCACCCCTGAGGGAATTTAAAAGCTGCGTAGATGCATCACTTGGGGACGTCACTTGGGTTTAGTGGTGGCTTTGGCAGTTCTGGGGAACTGGTTGGACTTGATGACCTTAGAAGGCTTTTCCAACCTAAATGATTTTATGGTTCCATGATTCCAGCAATTCAAAGCAAGAGCTGGGCCTGTTAAGCCAGGAGAGCCCTGGAGGATCCTTTTGAAGCACACACTAAAACATGTTCCTGCCCTGTCCTGCCCTGTGTGGACTTGAGGGGTTGGGCTCCCTGGGTTGGTAGGATCTCCCCACCACGGTCTGGGCATGCAGGAGCAGACCCAACTGCTGCCTCAGTCATTAGCATTATTGTAATTTGCACCACAGTTGTCACTTTGCTTCTCTCCACTCCAACTTTTCTCCATAAGTGTAAATCCAGCTGCCTCGCCCTGAAAGTTGTCTCCTAGCAGCAAAGAACAGAAGCTTAAGAATGTTAAAAGGGCAACTTGTTTTATCATGCTCTAGCTCTAGATGGATTTGTGCAGACAGAAGTACAAATTACAGCTTAAAACAGTGGTGGCTGGCATTGAGAAAGAAATTACTGCACCTTTTTCACCATCTATTCTTATCAGCCAGATTCTCTGCAACTCCAAGTGTTACATCCAAACAAATTGCACAAGACCAGGGATAAAGTACAGGGCTGTAATGAAAATCCCTGGTGTGTGCTATACTCAGTGGACAGAGGTCAGCCCAGAGGGGATGAAAGTTAATATAACAGGCTTTAAAAGTGACATAGGTGTGCTACATCTGTGAATGGCTGCTGCTTCTGCATGCAGAGTTTACAAAACAAACAAAAGAGAAAATTCTGAGAAATACCCTGAAACTTCAAACACCCTTGGACCTAATCACAGGGTTGGACGGAAGGGTAAGGAGATGGTCCCTTAGCTTGAACTGGACCATTTTAAGAGCTTTATTTAAGAAAAACAAGGCCACCCTGTCCTGCACATACAAATCAAATGAATAATAACATTCTTATCTGATATAACCCTCCTGACCAACCAGCACAATCATGGATACAAGATCAGGCCAGTGCTGTGGGAAAGGCAAACCTGTCCTGGATTTTTCTTTCCTGCATCCAGCCTTACCCAATAACTTATTTGGAGCAATTTACGTGCTAAAGAAATTAATACATTGGGTACAACGTGGGTTTGTTTGGGTACAAACATGTCTAAAGGCTGCGTGGGCTGCTTCTCATACTTAGAAACTTTACTGGCTCTTCAAGAGCATTAAAGGATTCAATTTTCACTTCCAGACAGCATTTCCGAGGCGACTTTCTTCCGCTGCCCCGCTCCGGTGAGGAACATCAAGAACCACTGCAGACCTTTGAAGAACCGGCCAATAATTTCAACATCTCCTTGGCAAAAGCAGAGCCTGCAAGGCAGCCATCCCACCTGACAGCTCTGGAGCAGAGGGGTGGGCTGTGCAGGGAGCAGGGGCACAGCTGCATTCGCAGCAGAACAGCCTTTCCCAAGACAGGCACTAAATGCAATTAGAGAGAACAGAAAACCTCAAGGATAAGATATCAAAACAAAACACATACAAAGTCTGGAAGCTGAATGTGGGGCAAGGCTGGGATTGTTTGGAGCTGACCTCCTTTCTGCTGGCACCCACTGCTTGCAGACACAGAACAGTGCAGTTTAAAAGTTTTTGTTGTTGTTCTCCCTATCCATGGGGAGTTTCAGTTTTGGAGTTTAACCGCCCGTTGTTAAAGCCAAGGTATTCTTACTGCTAAAATGTGTCTCCTTTGTCATCAAAGTGCCATATCTATGGGAAGTTTACTGTGCCAGGGGGAAGAGACACTGCCTGGCATAGCCAAAGTCACTGCTGGGGGGGAAAAAACCCATTCAGACACCTGGAAGGGTGTCTCTGGAAGGGAAACATGGCTAATCTAGTGGATATTGCCAGCAAACATATGCAAAGTACCGGAGATACAAATACTAATGAAGAATTTATAAAGGTAAAGATGCTCATTAGAGACACATCAGTTTCAAGAAACTCTGACAGAAGCACAAGGACAAATCATTCATCTTAGCCTCTGGCAGCAGTTGACTGCTACCAGCCAGCTGGTCAGGACAGCAGACCAAGGGCTTGTACACCAGGGAAGGAGGAAAACTGGAGTGTTTGTGCACTCCCAAAGAGGAGGTGACTGTGGCAGCACTGTGTGGCTGCAAAAACCTTGAACCTTTGCTCATCAAAGGCCAATGCTGTCTGGCATTGATCACCAACCACAGACTGCTGGTGCCCCAAGGATCCGTTTACCTAAGAACATGGAAAGTTCCTCTTCAGTGTTCAGTGCAAGAGTTTTCCCATTGACTTCCACCTGGGCAGAAGCTTGGTGGTTGCAAAAGAAGACAGGGAGTGTGTGACCCATACAGAGCTCAGCAATGACCTGGAGCTATGGAGTGGGCGCAGCAAAGTGCTTTAGAAGAAGAAACAAAATCACAGCCCTAGGGAAATATGGGAACCAGAGCTACTGCTGGAATGACAACTCATAGAAAGTACTTCTTTCTCTGAGGGCAAGTCAGTTGGGACACAAAGTGCCAAAGCCCACAGCTAACCTGAAGTCCCAGAAAGGTTCTGCTGGATCTGCTTTAAGGCATGAGGACTGTGACTCCAGAAGCACCACTGAAATGTTGGAAAGGAAGGATGGAGATCCTTTTCTCTGTCTTGGTTCTGAGCATCTGCCACTCTGCTCCAAGAACAGCCTGGAGAGGGGAGGTGTGTGCAGATCAGCCTCCCTGAGACACTGAGATCCATCCCCTGGTGTAGCTGTTCCCATGTTCCTGGACTTAGAGCTCCAGTAACCCAGCCCTGCAGGAAGCCACGCTCTGGCAGATGCCACAGCTCTGTGTGGTTTCTGAGAGCACCAGGGGAGGGCACATCCAGCAGTGTCCCACCACGTGTACCTGAAATGGATTGTTTCCTTCTGAATCCCTGCGGGGGACCAGTCTCTATCACGGGTTTCATCTTTGCAGTCATGAGTTACCCAAATCTGTTAAAAAAATAAGAGAATATTTGATCCCCTGAAGGGCAAATTTCCCAATTCACCATATGAAATAAGCTGTAAAGCAGCAATTCCTTTGATTTCTCATTTCCTTTTATTTTTTCCATTGATCTCATCACATTCTCTCATTGTCTCATCTTATAGAGCAAGGCAAGAGGACAGCTAATCTGTTTTCCCTCTGCTCTTCTTAATGTCTTCTTGGTTGAAATTCATGTTAACTCTTAGGCACCCTGATCTCTGAGAGTATCCATAAAGCCACATCCATGTCTAGAAAATTCTGCTACTCTGAGACTTCTCTTCCAAGCTACTGAGCCCTGGGGAGCTCTCAGGAATGGGACAGATACTTGTATAATCCTTAGCAGGCATCAAAAGCAATGCTGGCTGCTGAGTTTCTCCAAAAATTTCCTTGGGACAGAGCATTGATCTGACACAGGGGATGAAGAAGGACAGAGGGGGACTTCACACCCATCCTCTCCTTCCAAGGATGAGCTGCTAGCACCAAGCCAGCCCCATCCACAATGGGAACAACCTTGTGTGCTGATGCTCTCCTGCAGCACTAGGGTTCCAGAGCACCACTTCTGCCTCCAAATCACTTTAGCAACAGCTGCTTGCCTTTTCACAAAGAGCCAACTGCCAGGAGAGGCTGCCAAAGGCCTTTGGACGGAATCACAAGCCGGACATATCTTTGTCCTCGAGAGTGGAGGCGGCAAAGCCCTGGATTTGGGGAAGACACCTAAGGCAGCCTACAAAGAGCAGGGGTTGCACCACCAGTTTTCCAGTCCCCAGCCCCATGCCATCACTGTCCTTGGCACTTATAGACTTTATCATCCCTGTCTTGCTACCTAGCTGATTTCTCATTTAATTTCTACAACCAAAAAACCACTGTTTCTTCACCACATCAGTTCTGCAATGTGCCATTTAGTGTGATTCTTTTTGGGTTGTTAATAAAAACCCAAAAAGTTCACTTCTACCTGCTCAGGGGCATGACAGTGCAGCAGAACACAGCATGAGTTTTCTGTGCTTTAGCTATTCTTGAGGCAGGCACTGTCAGCATGGCCAGGCAGGGAGGGGTCAGCAGGGTGTGAGGAGGAGGAGGATGATGCACAGTGGTCCCTGCTGTGCCCTTGCTGGTCTCTCCCTGTGACAATCTGCAAGCCTGGCCAAACCACCCTGCTCCTAGGGAGTGATGAGCTCCAGAATATTTGCTGGCAAAGTGGGCTTGTGAAGTGCTTGGCCCAGCTCTTTTGCAGCCCACCCAGACCACACATGAAGAAGGCATGCTCACACTTGAGCATGGAACCAGGTGGAAAACTTGAGACAAGAGGGCAAAACCAGCCTGAGGGGGGGTTCAGAGCAATGAGGCTCCCCACCAAGTCCCTGCTGGTTATACCACTGCCAGGAGAAGTGCACACCTTGGCTGTAGCAGTAGGATGTCTCTTGGTTTGCTGCAGAAATGCTGGTTTATTTGCAGAATGAACTGATTTTCTTAGGAACACTATGCATAACAACCACCTCCCTCTTCTCTCTTCCCAAGTGCTATGGTAATTAAGCTTTTATTTGAGTAGATAAAATAATTAACATATTTATTACTCAAAAGAAAAAGATCTTTTTTTGATTGATTGCAGCCTACTAATGTTCCATCAAATATTCAGCGTCTGTATTGTTAAGCCATTAATTTTATTTATTTTTAAAGACACTACATATGTTTTCTATCCCAAGGGGAGGAAAAAATTCAGTGTATGAAAAATTCCCATCATTACTAACACACAGCTCAGCAGAAAATGAACAGAGATAGGAAGCATCCTTCCTATCTGCAGGAGAGTGGGCTTCATTAAACTTGCAAGGGATTTTTGCACATTACAGAAAGCACTGAGGGGGTGGGAGAAGCCCTGCAGAGCCTTATGGGCACCTACAGATGTGGTGGCTCTGTGCCCAAGCCAGTCTCAGTGTGCTGCAGAGCTTGGTGCTGGCATTCCCAGCCCTGCATGCACACCTCTCCAAAGGCACCCCGGGCACTCCTGCACATCACCACGGGAGGTGCTGTGAGATGATTTCCCTCCATACCCAGTCACTGTATTATGATTGTTTTTATCTAATGGCTTTAATTCTCCGTGCTGGGCAGTTTTGTTGCTGTGGTTACTCTGTGGGCAAATGGAAACAGCTCCCAGTCCCTGGGAACGAGCACAAAAACAAACCTCTCAAAGGCTGCCGAGAAGATCTTCCATCGAGTGCTGTGTCCATGCACCCACAGACTTTTGGGGGTTCGGTTCTTTGGAAAGATGAAGCCACAAGTCCAAAAAAAAGATGCCAAAAGCCACCAGAGGGAATAACCATAGAATACATCAAGGTAATCCTCGTGTTTTCCCAGAGGGGCAGTCACCCCTTCCCAGTCATTTCTTCATGTCTGGGATCCATGTGCAGCTCCATGCCTGGATACCACCCCTGGGTTATGAAGCAGGACTTGAGAAAGGTGGATCTGACACCCTGCATGGCTCTGCCTCTGCAATTTCATATGTATTATTTTATGTCTTCATCTTTTTGCTTCAAAAGCCCTCCTAAAAGACAACTCACTGCAGGGCTTTGCAAAAGGCCTTGAAGAGCTGCAGATATGTCCCTGCCACCAGATCTGCTGTCATTGCTGCTGTACCCTCCAGGCACTGCAACCCCCACCCAGGGTGCCAGCAGGGCACACAGGCTCTGCTCCTGCACTGCAGCTCAGGGTAAATGGCCCCATTCACACCAAGCATTGCTGCCCTCTCCCCCACAATCTTGGCTTCCTTATTTTAAGGCCCATAGAACCATTGCAACGTGGACACTTCAGCAAGGTCCTGCTCACCAGCTCTTCTAAGGGACTCTCATCCCATGGAGCCAGTGCTGGAAACAGATGTGCTGAAGCACATTCCTGCCATTCCTGGAAATGTTTGAAATTATGCCCAGTTCTAATGAGCTACAGAAATGAGAAGTGTTTTCTCCTTTCTGGAGAAAAGAGATGGGTTCTGGAGAAAGGATATGGGTTTTCTCGTGCCTGAACCTTTGTGGATCTTGCTGTCACAGCTCCCCACCTGAGCAAACTGCTCACCTGGGACTGGATTCAAAATTTTTCAGGTGTTGATCGTGTTTGGTCCTATTGTCTTGCAAAAATAAAACACCTTGTGGTTCAGTTTTCCACATTCCCTCTGCTTTTGAATATGGATGGCTTGGCAGCAGAGCCACTCCTTTTGAGAGAAGTGGCATTAATAGCACAGAGAGGCTGCCTGTAATTCATCACATCCAGTGACACCCTATTCTATGCCTAAAGCTTCCATTGGAAAAGCTGGCACCCACAGATGACCCAAAACCACCCCCACATAAACAGAGATGTGATCAGCAAATCAGGATGGCTCAATGTGTTTCCAATCCTGAGGCAAAAAGAGAGATTTTCCATCCAACTGCTGATCTGTTATCCAGTGCTGTGATGTTCTAACTGTACACCTGTGCACTAACACCATGTCCTCACCCCAGTTCTCTCATTCTGACTCAGGAAGAAAAATACAATTGGGAAAGGGAGAAAACACAAACAAGGATAGGGCTCATGCCATCTCCGTGCTTGTCCCAACCATCTCTCATCCCATGCAACACCATGGAGACTTCTCAAGGCTTTGGCCAGCACTATGAGGAATGTGAGTCAGTCAGATCAAACAAATTGCCTTTTTTACCTTCACATTATTCCCTCTACACCACAGCAAGCACTGGGGTAGATGGTAAAAAAGCCACCCAGCTAGTTGTGTGATTAAGCACAAAATAAATACCTGCAGCCATTCACAGTTGAAATGCCTATTAACAAAATTGTGTAAAGTGTAAGCTGTGCTTGCACATAAAAACCAATGGTAAGTTGTAACACGCAAGGAAATGAGTCAGTAGGAAATTAAACATAATTTACTATTTTCTCAATATAAAAGGTCACGGTTGGGATTAATCCTTTTGTGCATATCTAGAGGTGACTCTCAAATCACCTACACAAAGAGCCAGTTCTCCCTTTTACCATTTTATTGCAGCCCTTTTTAATGATTCATGACAAAGAGCTTCAAAGAGCTCCAAGCCATGACAACAGTCCCAGATCTGACCTCCTTGTTCTCATCTCAGCAAAAAAATCCTCCTCAGTGAATAATTTAGGTTTAGGAAGAGAGCTGCCTTAAAACTATTCCCAAGGGAAGAAGCAGTGTCTAGAATTTAATCTCAATATGGAAATAAAAATAAAAAGAAAATATCAAAAGAACACAGTGACTGCAACAACAATACAAGCCTTATTTTGCAGAATTCATCCGTTGTGAAACTCCACAGAAGGGAACACAGCTGTTTTCCCCGAAATATGTTTCATGTTTCCAGAGACCAGAGATGAAATCCAAAGCTTTGCCTTTCAACTTATGATAGACAAATACATGCAAGGATGACACAACTACTGTTCAGGGCTGTTGAGGAAAGGAAAAGGTCGTGTAGAGCTAGAGGTGAAAACATGGGCTTGACCACAGGCTGCAACACATCCTCCACTAAGTTCAGCACGGCGGGAGCAGGCTTGCAACAGCCTCCCAAAATCTGAGGCAATTCACCCCTGACTTCAAGCTTGGAATCAAGTTTTATATTTCCTCTGTTGCAAGGGCTGAGGGCCCATACAGAATGGTTACAACACGAAAAAGGCACAAAAAAGGAAGTGCAGCACCCAGAAAAAAAAATATGCATACAACATGCATCACATCTGTACACCTCCACCTTAATGCTGAAATTAGTGAGCATTTAAGTCTCATTCCTCCTCCAAATTCCTGACATGAGATGCAGGGATTTTGTCACTTCACTTCTAATGTTTAATCTTCTCCTGGACGAGCTGATAGGGATATTCTTAGACATTAAACTCAGATGAGCCATTCACAGTTTGCCTCAACAGCAATAAGCAGCTTCAGTTTTGCAAAGATTTCTCACCATGACGAGCACCTTCAGATTCCCTCTATGAAACACTGTGATATTTGGAAGGACAGTTCATCCAAATCATAGATTTCCCTGTGCTTGAAATAACCAACATATCCAAAGCCAGCCGAATACTGAAATATTTCTAATAATGGGGATGACTGTAATAGTGTATATCCTGGTTCCTGGGATGCAGATGAACACCTAGAGGACACTCTGTGTTGGCTTAGGAAGTTGTGTACCCTCACAGCAGGAGGAAGAGCCTCACCTGAGGTCAGGTCAGGGCATGAACCCCACCCAATCTTGTTGGAGCACAGACACAAACGTCCTTGCCCTGGCAGATTTAACAGCTCTTTTGGATGTTTCCCATTTTGCCACCACAACTATTTTTTTTGGGAGTGAACTGCCCCATTCCAGTAGCTCCCCCTTCAAAGTGAAACCTGCACTTGGGGGTTTTCCCCATGTCGACAAGCACAAATATTTCGCTCCATCTCAGCTACACATTGCACACAACAGTGTGTGATTTCAGCTTCCAGGTGGACAAAAATGGTGAGGATTTTGCTTCAAATGGCAGTCCCTTTGCTAAAACTCTTCTTTCTTATTTAGGAGGGGACAACTGCTTATCCCTGCCCTCCACGTCACAAATCACCCTCTGGTCCCTCTGGGTCTCACCCTCAGAGGCAAAGCCAGGCTTCAGCCTTGGTTTTCTAGAGAGCCTTATGCTGGGGCAGAGACCTGAAAAGATGAGATGAAATGAGAGTCCTTTCAGCAGCAACAATGCCCCTCTAATTAGCCAGAGTGAGCAGGTGACACGCTCTGTGCACAGGTACAGTGATGCTCCCCCGGGGACACACGGCTCTCTGAGCATGTCCCATCTGCAGAGCCAAGGACAACAGCAGGACCCTGGTGACTGTGTCAGCTCTGAAACACTTCTTTTGTGTGGGGCACAACCCAAGCCCTCATCAATTATTCTGCAACTGGGTGGCTTTGTGAGGTCTGAAAGGGATGCTTCAGCTGCTTGCCCTGTGCTCACCTGGCCAGCCCCCCACAGCCTGCGGAGCACTGGCTGCTCATCAAAACACATTTGTGGGGCTCAGCAGATCTGCTGGAGATACCCCAGGCACACCAGTGTACACTGAGCAACTCAGCATATGATTGCACAAAGAAAATACATCTGAATTATCTGAGTTTCTTTTGGGGAAGGACTGTAGTGAATTGCATATTTGTTTCTTTTTCCTGAAATCATTTGCTAAAACTTCTTCTGTGATTGTCATTTTAAGGCAGAGCAGGTGTCAGAGACAGCTGTACATGGCCACCAAAATCTGTCACACCAGGCAAGAGGCACCTTTGAGCTCTCAGAAATAATTACTGTCAAAAACAGTGCCTGGCATAAAGACACTGAACTGCCCGGGCACACAGTGAGAGTCACCATATGTGTACACACACCTCAAATACATTCATTTCTACATGAAATTTGGAACCAAGGCAGCAGTTTGCTTACTCCATACTTAATAAACTTGGCTCTTTCAGCGTGAGAAGTCATACAAGAAGATGGGATTCACTTTTGGAAAGCACGAGAATTTCCTTTCATTTTTCTCCAGCCTGTACATGAGTTCCCTGGTTTGGGGAAAGTTCAAATTGCCGTCAGCTAAAGCTGCACCCAAATTCTTATTAGCAGAGGGGGAGGGAAAAAGATTTTTGCTTACCACTACTCTCCCTGAGGCTGTTCCTGCACACAGTGCAGAGAAAGCTGCAAGGAGGGAATTACCCTAAAATGCAGCAGGGAAGGATTACAGCTCTGGACATGAATGCTTTTCAGCCAGTTCACCCCCGTGGCCAATGAGCATCTTCACCACCAGCTGATAGTAATTCTAAAAAAAACCCCCTTTTGTACTCTCCTTGGGTTTTTTGGTGGGGTGTTTTGTGGTTCTTTTGTTGTTGTTGTTGTGTTTGTTTGTTTGTTTGGGGTTTTTTTTTTTGGGCGGTGGGGTTTTTTTGGGTTTTGGGGGAGTTGTGTGTGCGTGTGTGTGTGTGTGTGCAAGAAATTGGGAATGTATTAGAAAGGTTTGAACTGAGACCTTCCATACCTCAGCTGCCTGTTTTCATCCCAGGTTCTGGAACAAACCTCTCTCCTGAGTCCTGTTGGCATTTAATAACACAGCCCACAAACCATTCCTAGCAGGGTGCAATGAGAGCCACTGGAGCTGGTTTAGAGCTGTGCAGCAAAAGCACCAAAAGCACTGCAGAAACTACATCATAGCTTCCCCTTCTGCCCCATTGCACCAGCAGCACCCTCACAGCCCAAAGCAGGTCTTTCACCCCAAAAGCTCTGT